>PVKZ01001483.1:0-384702 GCA_004027375.1 Macroglossus sobrinus | reverse complement strand
AGTATTTAAACTCAACTGTGTTCCCCTAGAGCCTGCATTATTTACCTCAGTGCTATAGGCCAGTGGGTCTCAGGCTTGAATCGTGCATCAGAATCACCTGGGAGGCTTGTAAAATCAGATCGCTGCCTCTACTCTCAGAGTTCCCAGTTCCTTAGGTCTGGGGTGAGAGATTTTGCATTTCCAACAAGCTAGTAGGTGACATTGATGCTGCTGGTCAATGGTCCACACTTTGAGAACCACTGCTCCAGGCTGTTAATCACTTTCTCTGTTGAAATCATCTCTTTCTTTACTTGTCCCTCTCTCCAGCTAAAATGGGAGTTTGTTAGGACAGTTTTTTTTCTTTTCTTAATGTGCATGTTTCCAGTATCTAGCATAGTAGTTCTGACAGGTGGTAGACCTCAGTAAATGTTTATTAGAATGAATGAATGAGGAAATGGTCTTAGCCTCTTATTTAAGTGTATTTTTTTGCTCTAATGAAATTTCTGTGTATTTCAAGAATTCTCAGGTTTTATCAGTCACATACCTGATTGGCATATAGGGAATGTGTACTGAAAAACTTTACAAGGTTCATTGTTGATTGCATGATTTTAAAATACTTTGAAGCTAACAGTCATGTCTGTTTTATTTGGCTCACTGTTCTTTCCAGAGTGGAATGCTCACTGCCTATTAGTTCATGCCGCCATCATATGGAAAGAGGCTCTTTGGCCTTTTAGCAGATGAGAAAATGTCTTTCCTAAAATGACATCATCATTGATGTAAAATGACTCCATCATAAATGTGATGGGTTATAGGAATTGTGGTACATTTACTTTCTTAAGTTAAAGCTTCTTAAAATGCCTGTATGACATGGAGTAGATGCTTAGGAGGTTAGGCTCCTTATGTCACCAGTAACCAGGTATCAAGTGAAAGACAAGAAATTTCTGATGGCTTGAGAACTTTCTTGTTCATGGCAGGCAAAATTTGGCTTATTGGGATTTTCTTTTATGTTACTTTTCTTTTGAGATAGAACTGCTAATAGTTTGTATTATTACAGGACATCCACACTGCTGTTCAAAACCTGGATAAGAAGTTTGATATTATTAATGGAAAGGTTTCAAAAATTCACCGTGTCCGTGTGAAATCGTTGTGGCAAATTCGTGTAAGTGTTATAAAAATATTTTCACAACTGTAATAAACTTCTAGTTTCTGATGATGATGTCTGTCAGAATTGAGAGAGAACTAATAACTGTGAGATTGCAAGGCTGATCTATACTTACTGTAGCAGCAAATGGGAGGCTAAAGCTCTGTTGGAAGAATGTTAAAGTTTAGGTTTAAGAAATATATCAATAATGGGTATTTTTATGTTTGTAATTATAGTGTATAAAACAATTAAAATGTAGGATTGGAGGGGAATAAAAATTGTATAATAAAAATAGAACATTAATCTTTAATAATAAAAATGAATGTTGCTTAGAAATTAAATATTAATGTATTTACTATTCATTTCCTTTTTTGCTCACAGTTGTTTTATTATGCTGGGTTTGTGTCATTTCAGAAGCCACTTGGATATGCATACAAAAAATATAACTTCCTGATTTCTAGAAAGACGAGATTCCAGAAAACAAAGAAGAGGGAGCTTCCTATTTCTCCTCCTTATCCTATAAGTTACAGCCCAACTTCACCAGTAGCAAGGCCACGCAGTTTCCAGAACAACGATATAGGATCACCCTACCAGTCAGAGGGTTCCCTAGAACGGGACCAAGATTCATTCTACCATGATCAGGAGCTGAGCCTCAGCCAGAGTCCGTCTATTCATTCCGTCTTCACAAATTCCTATCAATCGTATTGTTCACCCAGTGATGCAACGCGGAGCTGCCCTAACTTGCCCTGCTATTCCAGCCCTGGGGCTCAAAGCACCAGCAGTTTCTTATCTGCTCAGCCTTCCACTGTAATGTCTGCACCTCCACTGGACCGGGGCATAGCCAGTCCAATTCACGACCCTGAGATGATGGGTTACGCATCTTTGGTGGAAGATAAGAGCCTTGACCATACTCCTCCCCCATCTTTCTGCGACACTACTGGCTTTAGTGAGTGTGATACGACACATATCACAAGTCTCACTGTTTAACCTACATTCCGCAACATTCTTGGTGCAAGCTAGTGGAAGTTTTTTGTTTCATATTTTGAGGACTGGTTTGGGTTATATTTATAATAATGACTTATATTTATTGAGTGTGCCAGATACTGCTAATCAACTGATATGACGTTTCTCCACTAATACTCATAATGATCCCATTGTGAGTTTTTAGCCTTGTTTTCTTTACCGTTTCCCTGAGTAAATACTCAAAATGTCCCTAAAATGGCCAGAGCCCAGATGATGGGAAAGAAGAGGTACACCTGTGTCTAATTCACACAAAAAATATTAAATTTGAGTTGACAGTCCTTGATGAGAGACACAAATCTGCCTAGCAAATTACAAAACCCACCTCTTATCATACTAACTTTGGGGAGCTGTGTGCTCTGGTTGAGTAAGCGAAAACTTGTCTAGACACAAAGAAATTTCAGTGCAAGTTAGTGAACAGCACAGCCAAAACTATTTGAGGTCTGAGTACTTAAATTGTGTCATGGCTCAGTTATGTCTTTTTGCAACACATAAATCTTCAACCAAAATATCTATTACTAGCGATTAAACTGGAGAGAGGTATTGAATATAATGATAAAGTCACTTTTAACCTAGCTAAGCAGAAAATAATCCTGCTTTCATCAAAATTCAGATAAACATTTAAGGCTTAAGAGACAGAAATTTAAAGAGTAAAGTAATGCTAAAACTGTCCATATTGAATTAATGTAAGAGATTCGGTAAAAGAACTAATTTGGTTCTCAAAGATAATGGAGTTATTGAAATTCGTTGATTAAAATAAATAAATTTAACCAATTATAAAACTAAATTTGGGGAATCTCTCTTGCATTTGGCTACTAAAATAAACCTAAACTAGACAGACCAAGAGGAGAGAGATTGAGAGAAATTCACTGAAATGCTTAAAGAGAACAATAGGTTAGCTTAGATTAACCTAACTTAGCCCAAGAAACAGATCTTTTGCTGTATTGCTTGTGGCCAAAGAGACTTCATATTGCTCAGTCTGTTTTATGACCTTTGACGCTTTAAGGTAACTTCTGAGGCTGCTTTTATTGTTTGGGGACAGTCAGATGGCACACTCGTGAGTAGCCATCCTCATATCATTTTTATCTAGCTAAGCTTTCACTACATTTTACACTTGGAGTCCTGAGTCTTCCCCAGGATTCTTAGCAGATGGTTCCAGGAATGAGACCATTGCTCCCTACCTAACATCTCTTCTTTCAGGATAATGATCAGGTCAAGTATGATTTGTCTTTTTTCTTCCCATTGAAGCTCCAAGATCACCAGTTGGAATTGACCGAGGTATGCCAAACAAAAGCTCTAATGATCCTTCAACCTGGTCCATTGAAGACGTGATCCTGTTTCTGAAACACGTGGATCCTCAGATGGCAATCTCCCTCGCCGACCTCTTCAGGCAACACGTAATGTACCTTTTAACCCTGTTTTCCTGCTATAATGCCTTTGAATGACCTCTCTGCAGGCCCTTCAGTTGGATGCTGATTAGTATGGTTGGTGGGGGAACCCTATCAACTGATTTTTCCGTATGTGAGCAAGGTTACTTTATCCAGAGTTAGGTCCCTAACTCTGGATAAAGTAGAGGCTGGATCTGTGTTTTAAATGGGTCCCCAAGTATGTAAAATATTACAAATCTTCAAGTTCTCAAGAGAAGATGATTCAGCATGGCCACTCTCAGGTGTTTTCTCCTTGTAATGACAGCTACAAGGATCCTCCTCCCCTCCTGCTCCCTGCTTGGCCCAGGACGCTGAGTAGGAGGGAGTGACCACAAGCTGTGACAGGGTGTCCTTGTTATGATGCCCGATGGATCCAGCAACTGTTTCCATTTGACTCAGTTAACTGTATGTGGTTATTGATGATTTGGGATAGTGTTACCTTTACACCATTTACAAAATAACATCATGGACTAAACTTTTATAAATTCTAATTTCTTTAATTTCTAGTTTTACTTAGAAGAAAAGGTATAGAAGATGCCTGACAAAGGCAGTACTATATGGGATTTCCAGTCTTTTCAGACAGTGATATATGATTCAATACATTTTTATTTTTAAACCAGATCTTGTGAAAATCAAATAATATGCTTCAGTAGCATTGGTTGGTCAGTTAATATAATAAAGGATTTAAGGATTCCTTTTATTTATCAAGTCACATTTTTATAGTTTTCCTAATGAATAAAGTTATTGGTCACATATCTGATATACCCTTTTCAATATGGTAAGAAAAACAGTAATTAGTTTTAGCATCTAATTAGCTTCACACAACTAAGTAACTTTAAACATCAAGACAATAATATATAGCACATTTACAGTTTGCATCGATGCTGACATATTTGTATTCCTACCCTTTCTAAGAAAGTTAACTGTCTGAAATTCATCTACCATTCATAGTTTTTATTGCTTTTGTCATAGCTATGCATTTTATTCAACACAGTATTTAAAATTAGGTAGTTTGACACTTAGGACACTGAAAATATTAGGTTAAATTTCCTTTTCCTTAAAATTTGAAGTAAATTTACAAATGATCAAATGATGCTAAAGTAGTTTTTAAAGATAAAAACTGTTTAATAGTGTAATAGTTTTTATCAAGCAGATGTGTATTCAGAGAATGTACAGTTGGAATGAGCTACCCTCTAATTAGTGTTATATATTCTCATATGTAAAGAAATGACCATTCTGATAAAATATGAAAACATTATTAATAACTGTAATTTCCTTCTTTCTATAGGACATTGACGGGAAGGCTCTGCTACTACTCAATAGCGACATGATGATGAAGTACATGGGGCTTAAGCTGGGAACAGCTGTGAAGTTGTGCCACTACATCGAAAAGCTTAAAGAGAAAAATATCATAACCCCTGAAAAATCATTTATGTAGATTTAGATTGAGCTTAATTCTGGGGAGACCAACACCATCTTGGTATAAAATGATAGATTGAGCTTAATTCTGGAGAGACCAACACCATCTTGGTATAAAATGATTTTTCTGCCCTTAGAAATTTTTGTTGTGTAGAAGGTTCCTCTAAAAATATGTTATAACCAGAATTGCAAAACTACAATCCAGTCCAGTCTACTTTAGAAACCACTGAACATATTAATACTAGCATATTCAAATGAGCAGTTTGTTCTTTATATCTTTTTTTTTTAATTTATCATACAGTTTACAAGTATATTTCATGTAGGAAATAGAAAAGCACCTTTGATATCAGTTAACGTTTATATATAGAACCAAAACAGCTACATCCCAAAGGGGAGATTATCAGGGATTAGCAAGTTCTCTAATGAATAAACCACGAGAAGCTTTCCTTAGATGAGAATTTCAAGATGCAACTGCAGATGCCATCTCTTCCTCAGATAGTTTGTTAACTGTAGTCTTTTTGTCTTCTACCAGTTTCCAGAAAGAGAATAGCCATATAAATTATTTTGCTTTTGTTATTTATTTCTATGTTGTATTTGTTCCTATTTAAAGAAAAAAAGCAAGCTTTAAAATTTCATAAAGTATTCATACCAGTTTTTGATAAATTATAAGATAGATAGAATAGTCATTTTATGCAATAGATATACTGCAAGGGTGGTTTGGGTGGAGTCTTATTATAATATTTTCTATTAGATATCTATTTAAAAAGTTTTTAAGTAGTTTGTATAAGTTTGGATATTTAACTAGATATTTATAGCTCACATCTCTCTATGAAGATGCCTGTGTCTGAATTTTTATTTTATTTTTATAGAAACTTAATTTTATTTTTTTAAAGATATATTATTTTTAAAAGATGTATGTTCTTTTAAAAGATGTATTCCTCACATGGATACTGTTTTATATTTATGTTTTATTTATCAGAAGTATACACCCAAGTAAATCTTTTCTTTTTTTAATTTAAAATGGCACTTTGCACTTCTACAGAGTTTAAGATTAAGCCTATATGTAGTAAGATGTTTTATTCTGTTAAAAATATGCACTTCATTTGCATCACTAGTACCTCTCAGCACAGTCTTCAGGGTTTCCAGACAGGGATGTTCTCTGTCTTGTGTAACATTCTAGTTAATTTGCTTTCTGAGCCATTTATCCTACTAATCTTTGGAAGGTACATTAGTTTTAATTTGTCATTTTGGATTTATTTTAAAATTATAATTTTCAAGCACTACCTATTCGTTATGATTATTGTTATTTATTACATTGTTATATTGCATAACATTTGTTGTAACGTTTATAAGCTATGAGAATTGGTGCTAAATGTATTAGCCATTCATTATAAATGCCAGTAAAATGTTAACCAGGGGCCAGAATGTACCTTTTAATTTTAGAAAACCAAGTGTCCTTTATATTTATAAACAGAAGCAACTGTTTACTGGGCACATGTGATTTATAGAGTGGTTTTATCTATATTATTTCTTTTGTGTTATAAGGCAAGAATCTAATGTATACTTTTAGTCTTCTCTCAAATTGTTTGTGTGAAGATGCTGTGCCCCATTGACAGTCCTCAGTTGTTTGCATAAATACTAAGTTTTACAGTTGTCAAATTTTAAAATATAATAAAGTTTAATAACTACAACAAGTGGTGTCAAAGCCTCATATGTGATTTTACTTGCTCGTACCACATTACGATAATGCGTAAATTGGTTATATTGAAAAAGAAGTACTTTGGTAAGTTTCCGGTTTTATATGTCCAAATACTTGAGTTTTAACACTTGACCTCATTCTATATGGAAACAGAGGCAAAGGGCTGATCTCTTGTAGGGGTCTTAAACGAGACCCTGGGGGAACAGTACAAAGTTAAATGAGTGAGCTTTATTTGTGCTCAAAACCTTTGTTACTTGTGATGTTATTGATGGAGCAAGTGTGCTAGAAAACGGCCGTGCCCCCAGATACCCTGCCACGTGGGTTCATGTGTCTGGCTGGCACTTCCAGCTGCTCTTACACCACAGGGCAGGAGCCCACCCGCCTCGCTGCCCTGTCCCCCAGCTCTCATGGTAGAAAGGCCTTAGAGGCCCTGTTGTGGGCGAGTCGCCTTCAGTAGCCGCCCCCTCAGCCCACCCGCCCCAGGAGCTGCTGCTCGGTGCCTGGAAGCCCAGAAACCTCCTGCTGTTGCTTCTCAGCAGTGTGTCCTGTACTTCCTGGAGGCACCAGGACCCTAACAGGCCCCAGGGGTGATGCTTGAGTAACCAGAATGAGGGTGTCCATTTGCTGCCTGAGACTTGGGTGATTCAGAACCACTCATTCACTGGTTTGTAAATTTTTAGTCCAGAGAATAATCATGTTATGTTAGCTGCCTGTGAACTCTCCAGGCATTTAAGACAATCTTTCCTCCAGCTCTGCCTCTCAGTGCATCTGTGGTCACTGTGTAGCCAGCAGAATTGTGCAACTCGGGCCCTCTGGTCACAGTGTTTGCTTTTGTCTGCATGACTTCTGCTCTTTGGAGTGTCTTAGAGTACATGTTCCATTCTGAGGACTTCTCAGACTTTGAAACCTGGGCCCCCTCATAAGCATGAAAAAGCCCTGCCCTTTTGTAATATCATCAGAAATTAAAAATCAAACATTGCAACTAGGAACAATGGGGTGGAGGTGGAGCGCTGCTTTCTCAAGCTATAAAAGGGACTGTACTCACAGTTGGCTGAGGAGATGAAGTAGAGTTACATTTCTGGGGCTGTTTGCACAGTGCAATGCTGGGACTTGCTTGTATCTCTGAGTCCCATGAGGCTGATCCAGGGAATGAGGGGGCCCCAGGGGAAGGAGGGAATGCAAGCCAGGGCCCAGCTTCAGAATTCATGGTGGACAGGTTTCCTTCCTTCCCACCCAGCATTCCCTCTTTTGTCCAGCAGCTTGATGGAATTGATCCTTGAAAGCCTCTCTCCCCAGTGAGCACAGACTCAGCTTGAGCTTGCCCACACTCCCCACTATACTAGAGGCAATTTGAAGGCAAAATCTTGGTGCCCATCCCTTTGTTGGCCCTGAATCCTGCTTTGACCCACAGGAGATAAGTAGAACCTGAAGCGCGTCAGGTCCCAGTAGGAGTTTTACAATGGCTTCTTGATCATCTCTTTTATCTCATTCATTCCTCTCTGCTACTAGCATGACGTATGGCAAATAAGAGCTACTCCTTCAGACTGGATTCTGGAGCCAGAAGGCACGTGGGGCTGGGCCAAGTCATCTCGTCGCTTCCTACGGAGTTTGCGAGCAGGAATTAGAGGTATGTGGTTTTAACTTTCTGAGTTTGGGATTCAGTACCACAGCTCAAAAATACAGTAGAATGTAGCTGCTGTACTTCCTGACATCATGTTTCTTTGTACATTGGATGTCTTCTCTACTACAGTGAACTTTTCATAAAGGCATTGAGCCCTGGTGCCCCGTCTCCAGATGGACACTCCTAGCACAAAGTGGTGAGTCACACTCCTGGGAATCAAATTTAGCTTGATTTGATTTTGTACCAAATTCATCCTGAGCCTTTCCACAAATATGAGAGTTAATGCTATAAACTGCCATTGGGCCTTTAGATAATTTTCTGGTTGGTTTTACATACCTAATTTCAAGCACTGGAACTATATGAAGAAAACAAGTTATTGGAGAACAGCGTGGCTCTGAATAGAATTAGAAACTCCAAAATTCTCACATGATCATCTGGTTTAGCATGACATCGGGCTAGCAGCCATTGAATCACTCATTTCTTGGCTTCTCATTGAATACCTGTAAGAAAAGGAAAATGATGAAAATGCATGCAACCTTGAAAACTAAGAGGGGCTTTTGCTAGAGTTTGGGAACTATCTCTACCAACTCTAAGGTCCTTGAAGCCATAGTGAGAAAATAACCTATGTCATCCATTTTAAGACATAGCTCTCCTCCCCACACGTGGATATGTCTGATTTCTGGGTGTGTTTACAATCCAGGGCACCTCAGATTCCCTCAAGTACAGTCATTGCTGTCTTAGATTTGCTCCACCTCTTGCTTTTTTTGTGCAAGTTCCATCAATTCCAAAAATACCCAGCAAGTCTAGGGAAGGAAGCAGAGGACAGAGATGTTCTTCTTAGGGGTGGGCATGTGGGGCATGTAAGCAGACCCCACAGGCACAGCACTGCAGGTGGGAGTCAAGAATAGCCCTAATAGGAGCATATGCTAGGAATGGTATTTTAAAATGTTTTTTAAAAAGTGAAAGTAGGAGAAGATACCCTTAGAAAGGTACTAAGTGATTGGCAAGCAACAGGGCATATAAGAGTAAACAAAACAGGTGAGATCCCTATTAGGCAGCTTACTGTCTATCTGAGAAGAAAAAGCATTAAAAAATACAAACACTTGGGTAACATAAGCGTACAAAATGTGGCAAAGATGGAGTACCCACAAAAGATACCCCCAGATGACCTTTACCTGATTGACAGGATCATGAGCAGCTTGTCTGAGGAAGCGTCATTTCAGCCCAGATCAGAAGGATGATGGGCAGCAGTGAAGGGCGGCGTGCATTTAAGGCCAAGGACACTGAGCAGGGGTGAGTTTCTGTAAATGCATGCCTATGCTTCTAGTAGATTTGTGGGTTTCTTTTCAAGACATCATAAATACATCTGGTGATCATTTTATTGAAAATTTCTTTCTTTTCCTCATGGTAAATCAGTTGTTTACTGAACAATTCATCTTTTCAACACAAATAGTTTTTAAAAATCACCTTTATCATATATTAAACCCTTAAAGAAAAATGTTAAGAAAACAAGTACAAATTAAAATAAGATATGTGTTATTCTTTACCTTTTATCAAATTAGCAAAGATCAAAAACTACATCAAATTATTTTTATGCTGAAGAAAAGTAAATTTGGTACTACATATCTAGAAGGCAGTTTGAAAATATATGTCAAAAGCCTGAATAGGTCACAATACGTGACTTCAAAATTAAGTAGAGATTTATTCACATGGAAAGACATTCGTGATATGTTAATCAAAGTAGGTCACAGAAACAGACTTTTCTAGAGGATTTTATCGTGTGTTTATATACAGATGCATTACATGCCTAGAAGGCACTTTGGAAGATATACATAAACATGTTAACAATGGATGTCTCCAGATGCATGGGATTCTGGATATGTTTCATTTCTTTTACTTATTTTTAAATTCCGATGTTTTGTATTGTATTGCTTGTCTAATAATTATTTAATCATGTTCAAATCACTGTGCATGATAAAAGGAAATAACACATTGTCATTTAGTGAAAGGCAGAAACAGCAAAAACATAAAAAAAGCATACTGTATATCAGAAGACCAGCTTAATGATGCTATGTATATGTAGATTTAATGCCCATCTTAAAAATATTTAAAGACAGATTTTAAAAACAATTGTAGACTTTTACCTATCTTCAAATATTAAAAATGAAGTCCTGGAAAGAAATTGATCAGCAAACAAAAAAAAGTAGGCCATAGTGATGATACTGATCCCTGCAAGGTAGAATTGCAGACAAAAAGCAGTCAATGCATCAGAAGCCCTTACACTTGGTAAGAGGTGTAAGTACAGGAAGGAGAGATCATTAACTTGCATATGATCGATTACAGAGAATCAAAAGTAGCAAGCAAAAACTAGATAGACCATATGATTAATTTATTACAATTACAATAGAAAAAAAGACTTTATTATATCTTTCAGCCTTTGACATAAGTAAGTATACTTAAAGGGCAGATATTGATATAATTAAAAAGGCATTATTGTTAGACATCAGATTTAAAAAGAGAATACACTGTTTTTAGGAATCCATGGAACTTTCACAAAATTGAATATATACTAAGCTACAAGGAACACTCTGAATTCACCAAAGATAGAGGGTACAGTCTGGGACATAAAATCAGAAGTTAATGAGATACTCCTGAGACACTAACAACCACCCCTACCTTTCTAGCCACAGCTTCTTTCCTGAACTTTCTATTTCAGTTCTAGGCCTGTATATCTAACTCTCTACTGATGTCCCAACCTCCTAGCCCCCAGGCATCTCATACTTGTCACACCTAAATCTTTTCCCACCTTCTCTTTGTCAATCTACCCTCTACAGTCCTTGTATTGTTAACAGCATCCTCACCTACCCACACATCCAGGCACCTGATGGAATAACTGCCAGTGTGAGACTCAGCTTCTCATTGTCCATGGTCCACACAGCCCTGATCCACTTCAGCAAGGCTAACTTTCTTCCCTATGAGCACCTCCAGGGCTGATACTTTTATTTATTTTTTTCTTCTCAGGGTTTAGCACCATATCTCCTACATATTACTTAGATTTTGGATGAATATATAAAAACAATACAAAAGCAAAAGTCTTTCTTGAAAGTATGGCCATTTCCAGTACATCTCCCAGTTTAGAATAAACTCTTATCCACACCTGACCTGGCCCTGACTATCCCTTTCTATTTTCCTGTGATTTATTCCCATATGAACTGGTCTCTGACCATCTCTTCCTGTCTTACTATGATCCATTCCCACACATAATTTGATGCCTGCCCATCTCTTGTCCTCCTGTGGCCGATATTGATACATAATGTAACACTGCAAATCTCTTTCTGCCTTGTTGTAAAACAAAATCTACACATAAACTTGCCCCATTCATCTCTTTCTGTTTCACACACACACATGTTAGGTCGTACATGCCTGTCTCTTTTGCTTTTACTGTGCTAGTAAAAGAGATCTGATCCTGAACATCTCTTTCTCTCATACTATGATCCATATCCACACATGGACTGGTCCTACACATCTCTTTATGTCTTTCTATGATCTCAAACGATCTCATCCTGCCTGTCTCTTTCTCTGTTGCTATTATTCTAACTCATACATGATCTTGCTCTAGCCCATCACTATGTCTTCTTATGATACACATACATAAATATGTTCTAGTCCTTTCTTCCTCTGATCCACACCTACATATGATCTCTGCCTATTGTTTTCTTTTTTTAAAACTAGCTTTATTGAGGTACAATTGATATATAAAAACTGCATATATTTACCATCTTTCTGTCTTATCTCCAGGGCTGATGCTTCCTGTGATCCATGAGATATATACACACACACACAGTATCAGGCACCTCCCCTCCACCTTTTTCCTTTCTTACTTTGATTCATCCTACACATGATCTGGCCCCTCCCCATGTTTTTCTTTTTTACTATGATCTGTATTCACACAAAATATGGTCCCTGCCCATCTCTTTCTGCTTTACTATAATTTATTTCCACCATGATTTATTCACTGCCCATATCTCTTTTATCTTCCTATGATCCATATCCACACATGGATGATCCCTGTCCATCTCTTTCTCACTCACTGTTATCAAGCTGTACCAGCCATCTTTCTGAATTTTTAGTAAATCAGGTTTTTCCATCCTTGAAGGCCTTTCACTTCTTATTATTTTTTCTTGAAATTCCCTGGCCCCAGAACTTGGGACTGGCTTCTTTGTATCATTCATATCTCAGCTCAGTTTTCACCTCTCAGAGAAATCTTCTGTGACTGTCTAATCTTGGTACTTGCTCCTTTCCACATCACCCAGTTTCATTTTCTTCATACCACTCAACACCATTGGAAATTCTAAATTTGCTAGCTAGCCATTACAGGAGTATGGAAGAGAGAGAAGCCAGTAGAAGAAGGAGAGACTGGGTGGTAGTTGCAGAGCATGGAAAGCAATTGGAGTCTTTGGATGGCTGAAGAAGAACCATCGTACACAAAGGAGTGCAGTAAGCACCATCATACCTAAAAGGGTACTTCATCCGTGAGAAGTGGGGGTTCTGATCAATGATTTTGTGAATAGTCTTTTTCCTCGTGGGAGAAAGACTGCTGATGGGGTGAGATTTCTGAGTGGTTGAGTCCAGCTAATGCTGGAATCCATCTGCGGGCTACTTGGCCTCTCACACTAAGCCATGTCCTCCAACTTAGCTTTAGTAGGAGAAAGATATTATTTTAGTCTCCAACTTTACTCTTTGATTTCTTAACTTTTCAGAATCTGGGAGCAAGGGAAAGAGGGGTGATACTTACTGGAGTCCCCTTGGACATCTGAACATGCAGCTTAGAGATCTAATCAATCTTTGTCTCTGTCTCTCTCTCAACACACACACACACACACACACACACACACGCACGCACACACACACACACACACACACACACACACACATACACACCAACACACAAGGTCAGTTATCAGGTTCTGTTGCTTCCTTCTCCAGCATACAGCTGATTCTGCCTATTCCTTTTGACATCACCTCCTGCTGCATCATTTTATAGACAGTAGTTACCTGTGCTCATGGTCAAGAGTTCCTGTCTTCTCCAGGATCTTATGTACAATATATCTAAAATGTATTTTTATGTCGACTGAATACATATTCAAAATCGTGGCCTTCAGAACTCTAATATGATTCTCCCCTACCTGGCTAATCTCATTTCTTGCTATGTCCTGTCCTACACAGTTCATACTAGCCAAGTAATCTTTACATTGTTTCCATTTTCCAAACTCAGGCCTTTCTTTCACCTCATTAAACTCATAAATCCCATTAGAAATATTTAAAGCAGCTCTTTTCTCCTCACTAGTGAAAATGTCCCCATGATTCCTATTACCTGGTAAGCACACCCTTGTGCAATCACCACCCCGCCAGTCCCACATTGAATATGAGCCAGACTTCTAACTCCATTCTAAGAAACAGAATACAAGATCAGTGATTAGAGGTCGATTCTGAGATTAGATTGAAAAGACTATAGCTTTTGTCTTAGGTATTCTTTCAGGAAGCCAGCTGCCACATCATATGGCAGCCCTTGAAGGATCTCACATGTGAGGTCTAAGGGCTGCCAACAACTTTGTGAGTGAGCTAGAAAGTGAATTTCTACCCCACCACCCACTGAGCCTTCAGTTGCGATCACAGCCCCACCTGATAGCTTGATTGCACACTTATGAGAGACCTTGAGATAGAGGCAACCAGCTAAGTCACCCCTATGTTCCCAACCCACTTAAAATGTGAGATATCAAATATTTGTTGCTATACAGCGATTTATAACTAAAACTATGGCTTCTACCTTTTCTGCCATAGTTTTAATTAAAGGCAATACGTTTTGCTTGATTATTATTCTGTTTTCCCAGCGTCACTGCCAAGCCATTCTCACCCTGGTTCCACTGATAACAATCACAAAATCTGGTGAAAAGCTGTCTGTTGCCATTGGAAATGCTTGTTAGCTGGTTTCTATTTAAAGTCTTGATATCTCAAATCTGAACTGTGAAAATCTTTGCCCAAAGTCTCAGTGAGATTTTGAAGGAGTGAACGCTCTTCCTTGAAAAGGAAAATATGCAAAGTTTCTTCTTGGTACATGAAATATTTGATATGTGCAACCTGCTCAGGTGGTTATTTTTAGATCTTCTCTCTGATGGAGTTCTTGGGTCTTGTTTTCACTTGTCTTTCAATGTTTGTCTGTGACTGAATGAGGTCAGCTCCCAGGGAAAAACAGGAGTTCCTGCATAATCTTTATAGGGAAGTTCTGTATGTCCATGGAGATTTATTTCTTCTTCTTCATTTTCCCTTTTAATATTTTACAAATATTTTGTTGTTCCTTGCTTTTCCTATATATGAGTATATATCTTGTTTCTATATGGAAAATTTTATCTATAATATATAATTAGTGTATGACTGTCACCATTTAGAAATAGTTATTGAGTGGGGGATTACTGGTTTCTAATGTGTCTTACTTTATTAGTGTATGTATTAATATATTCCAGAAGTTAGTGTGAATGCTGGCAAAATCAATAGCAACGTTTCTGTTAGAAAAAGTGCAGGTACATAAGAAAGAACTCTGGTGGGAAAAGAGTGTCTTGATAGAATCCCTTTCTGAAATGCCTGAGTTAGTGACATATGAGTCTCTCTCATCAAAGGACTATGGAGAGACACTGGCCAGTGTGGGGAATGGTGGCAATCAGTGCTGAGTTCCACTCTAGACATTGTCAAATGTTTGCATTACCTGCTAGATGGATACGCTCATGACAGTTGTACAAACAATTTTAAGCTTTATTATTATGTAATGATAAGTACACTGCCTGATTAAGATATGGTTTTTGTCACTGTGCTTGTAATGGCCTCAGGATAAACTTTGCTATGCTTCATAACAAACCCTGAAACCTCAGTGACTTTGCTTTTCTCTCACAAAGTCTGATTCTCCATAGCTGCTGCTTCTTTTGTGTGGCCCTGCCCATGTCACATATGGCCTCCAAGACTCTTCTTGTTGCCTCAGCCCAGAAGTGGCATGTGGCACTTCTACTCAAAGCCCACTGGTGGAACTAGTCGTGTGGGCCCACTTAAGTGCAAAAGAGTTGGGTAGAGAGGTTTTCTCAAGAAGAAGAGGAAGAAAATGAAAGTTTTGGTGAACACATAGCATTGTTTCCAGCATAAGGCTTTAAACCTTTTTCTCAGGCTAAAATGATGGCAGACATGCTTTGGGGCTGGGCCCAGTTGGCAGCCTGACTGTGAGAAGCTGGCTGGCTGTGGTACACAGGTGTGCACAGGTGCATGGGGAAGGCTGCATCTGGCTGGAGCTCACCAGTCACTCCTAAAGACAGTCGTAATCCTTGCAGTTGTTGCCCTGCAAAGTTTGGAGCCTTATGAGACAGATGTTCCAACTTTTCAGAAGTAAGTAGAAATGCAGATTTTAATGTAAAACCCCCCTATGTTAAAATGTAGGTTTGATTATACAAAAACATGGGCCAAACAAAATGTGCTTGCAGGCCTCATTTTACCTATGTGCTGCCAGCATAAGATCTCAGCTCTTTGGCCCAGGAACTTGGATCTTGAGTGACCCTTTATTTATCTGTGTGGTAGAGCTAACCCCAAATTTCTAAGAGGAATCTTGGCTCTGCTTCTGAGCATTCCCTCATGTCCACCTCGGTTCAGGTTCAAATCCTTCATCCTTGCACTACTCCATGCTCAGTTGACCACTGGAGCACTTGGGACTATACTTAAGGACAACGATTCCCTGCATTCCGGGTCACTGCCAGGCTATGTAATCTTGAGGCATTTGGGAAACCACAAAGTGCTGAGAGAGATTGAAACCCAGGATGGGTATTGTGAACTTGGAAAGCTGAACAAGGCCTGGAACAGGAAGGTTGTTGGGTCAGCTTCGGACGGGCCCCCAAAGGCTGTGGGAAGCAATGAAAGGGTTATAAATGAGGGGGGTCACCCAGCCAGACCTGCGTTCTGGACAGATCTTTCTGGCAGCCACTGGGGGGTGGGGAGGAGAGTTTTCAGCAAACCGCACCCATCACCCACTCTGCACAGTACCCTCCATGTAATCCCATCCTGGTATTTCTCTTGGAGGGCGACTCCACTGATCTCATTCTACCTTTTCCTGGGCTGTTCTCATAAGAATAGGTGTCACTCTGAGGGTGGCCAAGCTGTTGGGAATTACAGCCAGCAAACAATCGAGTGCAGTCACCTTTCTCTTTCAAATGGTAGAAGCAGCTACTTTAAAGATTGCGTGAGCTCTGGGAAGCCCAGTGTTTTGCAGGGGGCCTAGATGAAATTTTGGGCAGAGCTTTTAAATGACAGTCTCTTTCTCAGAATTAAAATCTCAGGTTAAGAACACGAGGAGGCAACCAGAAGCCTTAACCGCCTTCGAGCTGGACTCCCGGCTGCAGATTTCCTGTGGCCCCGCGCTCAGGAGTCTGGGTCTGGCGGGGAGGGCCATGTGCGCTGTGGCCTCTCCCTCAGGTGTGAACAGTAATGGGGTGAGGGCGGGTCTCCCACCCAACCCAGGCACCCAGGGGCCATGGACCTCAGCCAGGAAACAAGGTGGTGACACAAGGTGAAACTAGTATTGCCGCCCCATAGGAAGAAGTGAGGAGAGGTCCAGAGTTCTGTGCCTGGCGACTATTGTCTGATGGGCCGTGGTAAGGTGTCAGCCTGGTGACCAAGCTTGTCACCACCTGCTTCTGGAGCTGGACTACCCCCCGTCCCAGGCTCTCTCTGTCTCCACCAGGATTCCCAGGTCCAAACTTGGCCCAGGACACAGACTAGGTTTCTTTGGAAGGTCAGAAGGTCAGACTTACCTTGCCGAGGCCACCTCCTGGATGTAGGTCACATAATGATGGGAGCTGTTCGCTTTTATTTACCTGTCTCCTTCCCAGTTTCTTTCCTGTTAGCCATCACAGCCCCATCTTCCCCGCAGTCTGTCTCTCACATACACTCTCTCTCACACACACACATGCACACACACGCACACATACACACACTCACAGTGACACACACAGACACACACACGTGCACACATCTCAGTGTGTTTTGGATCCAGACGATGGGATCCACTTTCCCATCTTCACGAAGAAAACACGTTCCTCGCACTTGCTCCTGAGTTCGTGGCCCTCCCTTGAGAAGTGTTCTTAAGGCCTTGGAGCCAATAAGCCCATTGCGGCCCCTGGGGGGCGGGGTGGGCAGCAAGAACGGATCTCAGTCAAGTGTGGGGATTCACACGTGGGCTCTGCAGCCCAGGCATTTCACTCTGGGATCGGCGGCTGTTAGCGGCGCCTTCTGAAATCCGGCCTGGTTGCAGGTGTCACTACTTGGCATCAAATGGAAACCATCAGTGTGTGCTCTCCGCCTAAGGGTCAGTGCTGTTCCATGAGGGGGTGGTGTCCGTCCTGTGTCTTGTGGGCAGTGAGTGGCAGTGCTGTAGGCTGCATTAAAGTCACTTCACACCCTCTCCATGCCGGCGCCGTGGGCCCGGCCCGCTGGCTTCCACGGCACACGAACCAGGTCAGTAACATGAACCTGCCGGGCGATGTGAGAGTGATATGCGATGAGCCCGTGACCGACCCCATGTGACGCACAGAGGGGTGCACCTCAGCCTGACGCTGTGAGCATCCCCTGGATCTTTGCATGCCCAGCGCCCAGCCTCCTGACCAGTGACATGGGAGTCTGTGGGGCCCAGGCCTGGGCACCGGGACTCCTTACAGGTCCCCTGGTGATTCCAGGTGCAGCCAGGGAGGGGAGCAGGCATCTAGAAGAGTGACTGATGCCAGCTGTGATGTAGCTGGGCCCCCCGACTGCCCTTCCTCGGGGGCAGTGGCTCTAGTCTGGGCGTTGTGCTCTCCAGCCTAACTGTACTTCCTCTTGTAGCTCCCTTAGGGACTGTGCCTTCTGTCCTTCCCACTCCAAGAACCCCACCAACCTTTCCCTGCCATATTTTTCTCATCCCCACAAATGTTCACCTCCATACACTACAGTACACCACGTGCCCCAGCTTGTATCTTAGCCCATAAGGGATGCTAGAAAGGCCTGGGCCCATGAACCTCTCACTGGCTTTGCTAGATCAGTAATGGATGAGAACGCTCCTTTCTGAAAACTTGGGCCCTCCCCTCGGTGATTTTCAATCTGGATCTTTCCCAAGGACGTTCTGAGATGCTCGCAGACTAGCTTCCTCCAGAGACCTACCTCACTAGCCAGGTGCCTGTGTCAGGATCACCATGTGTGGGGAGCGTGCTGTGGTTGTTGCCATGGCTTCCAGCAGAGGGTGCTGTGCCCCAGCCCAGAAGGAGTGAGTACGGGGTTGTTTCTCCCCAGCAGCCTGGCAGAGAGGCAATGGCTGTTCTGATTATTTGAAAATTCCTTTAATGCAAAGGCTCCTCTCTTCCCATGGCAGACAGGTCAGCCACTCTTATGCAGGATGAGCGAGGGATTCCTTTTCTATACTCACTTTCACAAACGCTTTTCTGTACTTATTTCAAATACAGTTGGCCCCAATTTATATAGTAGCTGTGTTCCCGAGAGGTTGCTCACATGCTAGATCATGTTTAAAGGGCACTTAAGAAAGCTCTGTCATTGAAAGCAGAAACTGCTGTTTCTTTTGTAAAGTGAATTTATATTTCTAATTCAAATAAAGATTTATCTACTCTCAGACATCAGATGTTTATAAGAAGGGTTTGATAAAAGGGAGTACAGCTCTATATGTTTACCTCTGAGGAAGCCCCATCACCCTGCTCACCAGGTTGCAGGCTTCGAGAGCTATAAACAGTCCCACAGGGTCACTATAGAGCTGCCCCTTGGGCATGGCCTTCAATGGGCCTTGGAGCTGGGCAGCAGCCTCTGGACAGGGTCTATCCCTGGGGGACCCCCTGAGAGTCCCATGCCCACCCTGGGGATCTATCTGCCACAGTAAAGGAAGCGGGGAATGGTGGCCCATGTGCATCCTAGACATTTACATTATGTCATCAATCCCCACTAGAAAGGCAGCTGAGTCATGAGTTTTACGGATGGAGAATCCAAAGCAAAGTTCAAGAACATGCAACACTTTGAGTCCATGGCCAATCTTGCCTTTGAGGTTTTTTTCCTCCCAGTCCATGTCTTGTTATCTCTTTTTCTAACTAGTCTATTTTCTTGCTGGTGTCCAAGTGATGAACCTCCTCTCTCAAGCCAAAAGGAAGGAGAATGAGATGACATATATGTCACTTCAACTATTAGTCAGTAGTCTGGAAGAAAGGCATAAAAGTGCATAAAAGTGCTTGGCTAGAAATTCACCTTTGTGGAACAAAGTGAAATCTGAAAATATGCCAGCTGTGATTAAAGGCTTTGAAAAGCAAGAATTTCTGTGACTTTCGTTAGCCATGCTCTTTATTACTATCTGTAAACAAACTAGTTTACTGAGTACTCTGTCCTTGGTGCCCCAAATGTGTTAACTCAAGTACTCGTAAATATTTTATTACTCCCATTTTATATATGAGGAAATGGAGACAGAGAGATTAAGTGAATTACCCAAAATCACATAGCTACAAAGGAGCGCTCCTAACTTATACCCAGGGTCCTTAGCCAACCCCTCACTTAGGTGCAGTGACACAAACTGTTCCTAGTTGTGACACAGAAACATCTTGTACTTGGCTATTTTCCACATTTCAAGACAGAGGGATGCCTGGCTCTGTAGGAGGATTTAAAGGTTCATTCCAAGAGTTGAGTTAGAATACTCTTGTTTTATTATAACTCAGTGGGGTATACAAGATGATGAATTGGGGCACAGAAAAAAAATATTGAACCTCTTTATATTTGTTTCATTATTTCAAAATTTCGATTCTTGCACATATTTTATAATCTATATATTTATAGTCCATGCATGTAAGTTATAAATAAATCCACAAACTCTGAGAAGGTACATGCAAAAAAACATTTTCTTTGTATACCACCAATGAGATTTTGACTATTGCTTGCTTTATGTTCTAAATATATTTATATGTGTAGGAACCACTTTTGAAGAATCTGTCGTTTTGAAGCATACAAATTAAAAGAACCAATCAGTACATCTTTCTTTGCAAAGTGAAGTATAAATTCCATATATTTCTGTTTTGTACGTCTGTATTTCCATGTGCCATACTGGTCTGACTAAAAGGGGCATTACTGTACTTTCCCTGTGAGCTCAGTTCAATCCACACGCATTTATTGAGGGTCCTCTAAATGCCAAGCGCTTTGCTAAGCATGTGAGATACAATGGCCTTGACTTTGGCCCTAGAGTTTATGGTATAGTAGGGTAGACAGTGGTATACTTTCAATTGAATGAGGTAAATGAGATGATATAACTATGTACATGTTGCTATGAGAGGGCAGGAAATGGCTGTTAGCTTATGCTGGAGCAATCATGGAGAGCTTTCTGGAGGAGGTGTTGTTTTGTGCTAAATCTTAAAAGATAACCCAGAGTAAGAAGGTAGGGAGGAATGTCAGGGGTTTCAAGGGCAGAAGCAAAGAGGCTTTTGCTGGGAACTGTTAACCTTCTGTATTCCTAGAGCTGACAAGGGGGTGAAGTGAAAAGCTGCATCCACAGAGGTTGTCTGGGGCCTGATCTCAGAAAGCTTGATATGGGAGGACTCTGAAGTGTACGGGGATATATCCAACAGTAAAAGCTTTATGCAGCAGAATGACATGGTAAGACTTGGCTTTTACCAAAACTATTCTAATAGAAGTATAAAAGATATTTGGGGTGGGGGACAGTTAAAATGTAGGCATGGTGACCACCCAGTTCAAAGGCTGTTTTAAAAGTCTAGGCCAATGATATGAGTTGGGTCAAGAACAGTAAGTGTGGAGGAAAGGGATGATGGATTTGAGGAATATTAAGGAGGCTAAGTCAGGAAGACGGGAGGTGGGAGGGGAAGAGAAGTGGGAAGTCATGGAGAACAGCTCTACATTTCTCACTCGGGCAATTGGGAAGAGGATAGAACAGAGAATGTGTCAGATGGCTGGCTCTGGGGCAGGGGTGAGGAAGGGAGATGCTGAGCTCAGATTTAGGGATGATGAGTCTAAAGTACCTATAGGACCACTTTGCAAAAATGGCAGATTGGGCCTGTGTATTAGAGTCTGAAGAGAGAGTAGTGGGCAGGGAGGGGCAAGGAGTCAGGGCTGGAGACAGAGAGGATTAAACACAATGAAGATGTTGGAAAGAACTAGAACAGCAGATGAGGTCACCGTAGGAGAGCACATGGAATGAAAAGAACTATATGCCTGAGACATGGTCTGCTATGGCTAAAGAGAGAGAAAGAGGTGGGGTATCAGCATCATTATCTGAAGAGGGCAAAAGGAAGAGATGCTGAGACAGGAGAATGTGGAGAGAGACGTGCCAGGAAAGCTAAGCGGGGAGAGAGGTGAAAGCATCCTGCATCTCCAAGGGGTCAGGAAGATGAGGCCTGAGAGGCAATCATGGCTCCCTGCATAATTACTGTCACTTGTAAAATTAAACAGAAGCAGCACTTCTGAGAGTTAAAAAAGGAAAAAAAAAAGAAAAGGAGGGAGAAAGAAAGAAAGGAGCTTCAGTAAAACATTGATTAAAACTTCATTCACTTGTAAATTCACAATAGCTCAAATGGGCTCTGCTGGATTTTAATCTTCATTATGGCAACAAGGAAAGGGTCTAAGAAGTAAATAAATAAGACAGGTGGGCTGTAAGTGAAATGTCTAAAACACAGTGCCCTATCTGGTGCTTGCATAAATCACCCTTGACCAGCATCCAGAACAGGCCCAAGCTGGATGTGCCTGACAGTGGCTGAGCCCAGGGCAGGAGCCAGTACAGCCAAGAAATGATAACATATGAAATAAGGTACTCTGTGCTTCAATTCAATAAGCAATTGTTGAGGCTTTTGCAGCTACTCTGCACTGTAGGCCAAAACCTGAGGACTCAGCAATTATTTCTACAGGGGCCTGTCAGGGAGTTTACAGTGTAAGGGCCAGAGAGTCATTCAGGAAGATGGGCGGGGCCTTTGCAGTGTCACTCCTCTGCAGCGGGTCTCAGAGAAGCATGTGGGGGAAAGGAACTGCAGAGTATCTTCCCAGAGGTGGCACTGCAGCTGAGCCTCACAGGGCAGTGAGAAGGCACTTGCCAGGGGAGTAGGGACCATTTCATGCTCTGGGTCAGGTTATGGATGAGAGCCAGCTGGCCAGTGACGGCTGTCCAGCCATGCCCTGCTGTCATGGAAGCTAAGAAAGGACACGATTGGAAGAGATTAAAAAAATTTAAAAAAAGAGGCATTAGTGTGGAATGGGCACTAGGAACAGGAGAGCCAACACCAGATAGAGACAAACAATCTCCCTTCCCTGATGGCCTAGAGACATCATGTCATTCCCGCCCAGGACAGTCACCAATGCCCGTAGCAATGACAGAGTCAAGGAAAGGTTCCTCTGCTGAGATGCTTGATGCATTTTGAAAAGATTCCCATTGAAAATAGTTGCAATAAAAGGTCTCAGAGCTTAATTAGCCTGGCTCTCCTACTGCCTGCCTTGTCGCACAAAGAAAACACACTGTTCTCATCCACTCCACCCTCAAGTACCATAGGAACACCCTATTCACTTACACACAAATAAGTCCATTCCACCAAGGACTTCTGCCAGGCAAGACCTTGTTAGCTCGTTTCCATTAGTAGGGTACTTGAAATCAAAAAGCCACATTAAAGACACATAATTTGTTAACAAAAAAACCTGTTAACTCTGCGTGCTGGCCTTGCCTCCAGGAAGACTGAATTCTCCATGACATTTTAGTTGTCTCCAATGCCATTGTGGCCACCTTGGGGACTGATACGTCCTGATATCCTGTAATCAGAGGCTGAGTCTTTTGTTTCGTAAGGAGAATGATTGGATCCTCGACTGTTTCTCAGCCCTGGGAGCCATCCCCTCTTCCAGAGGAAGAAATGATGGTTGGGAATCTGGTCATCTACTTCTGAGTTTAGAGGTCATTAGATCCTATGTGCCTTCAATGGCCCCTCTATGCCTGGATAAGATGTAAGAGTAAACAGTAGAAAGCACACTGCCTTGGTGGTATCCAGTGTCCAGGTGGAGATGGTGCTGAGGGGGATGGCAAAATCTGCATTGTGCAGTAGCTTTTTCCCCCCAGGCATGTAGGCCCTGCAGGATGATGGAGGAGTCAGGTGGGACTCTGGACCAGGACAACTGCTGTTCTGTGATATTTTTATATACTGGTCTTCTTCATGTGATTTTGTTTGAACAAAGAGGCCTATGGCCAAATATAGTTTAAACCCTGGTAGAGAAATTGTGAAGACCAGCCTGAAGACAATGAGACATAGATGATGTTCTAAGCAAAGTTTGGACCATAAAGAGAAATATGGGAAAGTCAGGTTGGTGGTGTCCAAAGGGAAGTGAGGATGTATTAATTGGCATATAATTAATCAAAGATGATAGGGCACAGTGGGAGGTGGGGATATACTAATAGAGATATAACTGATCAAAGATGGGAAGTAACTATTCACTTCTAGGAGGTTTTGCTGGAGCCCAGTCAATTCCCAATTTTTATATGGGGTTCTTTTATTATTTTTTAAAAGGTAACAGCTTTATTGAGATATAATTCACATGCCATACAGTTTACCCATGTAAAGTGTACAATTCAATGTTTTTTATGTATATTCACAGACTTGTACAACCATCACCACAATCAATTTTAGAACATTTTCATCTTCTACCTGGAGTTCTTGACTCTATAAAGTAGATGGAGAAATTGGGTAAAGAGCAACCAAGATGACTGAATATTAAGTAGGAGCTCAGAGAGCACAAGAGATGGGTCTCTAAGTTCATGGGAAGGAAGCTGTGGAAGGATCTGGTGTTTAAAACAGAGAACTAAGAAAAGGAGATTTGGCCTATGTTTCCATTAAGAATAAACAAAAAACTGGGCTCGATTACAGCAAGAGGATTTAGGTAAAACATGAGGGGGGAAACATACCCAACTTCCTTGCTATGTCTGTAAATGCCTGGCTTATGCTGCCCTTGGGAATAAGACTGATGAATGGTCATCACAGGGTGGGTTTTGAATAATGGGTTCTTCCAGTTTCATGATGATGGTACAATGATAAGTCATCCCTTCAGAACAAGCTGAGTGCCTACCCTTTCTGTGAGGTATAGTCCTGATGAACACCATTTACTAGGGAGAAGCTTCTAGAGAGCCCTGTCACATGCTGGATGAGTGACAGCCCTTTGGATGGATGAATGGAGGTTCCAAATAATAGTTTCCTGGTCCTATCAGCCTCATGGTAGTAAACCAGAAAACATGTGGGAGCAAGAGAGACCACAGCTACAGATCACTCTTCCTGATTGTTTCTTGATTAAATTCATCTTTCAAAGAATTTTTGAGCTCCTGTTGTCAGTCAGGTGTAATACAGACCCTAGAAACAAAGTAGTGGTTCTTAACCAGGGGTGACTTTGCCCCCTTGGGAACTTTCGGCAATACCTGGAGATGTTTTTTGTTTGCAATTAGGGCATGGGGAAGGGTGCTACTGGTATCCCATGGGTAGAGACCAAAAATGCTGTTAAACATCCTACAATGCATTGGGCAGTACCCTAAGTATCATCCAGTCCCAAATATCAGTAGTACTTGGTGGAGAAATCTTGAGAAAAAGAAATAAGATTCAGTCCCCGCTCTCAAAAGAGTTGATCTGTTCCTTGTGGTATTTCTTAATAAGGCTTGAAATGTATGCTAATGAAAATTTATGCCATTGACAAAAAGTTCTTGAAGTTCCTTAAAGGGATTATAACGGAAACTGAATTTCCCAATACCATTTGGGACTGACAGCATGGCGCTATTGAGGTAAAAGGGTTCATTACATCTTACCAATAGAGTGGGTTATCAAATCTTAGATTTAAAAATTATTTAGCAGAGGGAGGACAGTATCCAGGTGATCTTTATCACCTTTATCAGCAAAGTGAGCCTATGCTTTTATTTGAATGTACATATAGAATATACTAGGATGGAAAACAACCTACAGATTGGATTAATATAGTAAACCTCAACAGTTCATTTCCTTTAACTTGTTCATAATTTCAGCAGGACATAGCTTAAATCTTACTTTGCTTAGAAATCCTAATTTAATAACAGTTGCAGATGGGTTATTTGCAATATTTTTGAACTAGTACATATAAGCATTCTTTCAAGTACTTATATGTACTACTTACTATAAAAGTAACCGATATGTTAATTAACATAAAATACCAATTTATTAAAATGACACCCTAAGGACCTCAAATACACCCTATTTGGTTTCGCTGATGTGGGAGGTCAGTTATTTGACCTGGTGGTAGTGAGCTGTTCTGGAAAATTGCCTTCTTTATTTAATGAGTAAAGTTGGCCAGATTGACCTCTAATGCTTTTTCCCCTGCTGTTCGTTTTCAGCTTAGCAGCTCTTGAGTGTGGCTTTTAAAGGCTTGGCATCCCCATCCTTCAGTTCAAAATCTCCCCTTTACCATTGTGCCAAGTGCTCTGGGCGTTCCGGAATGGTCTTGAAAATAATTGAAAAAAAATCTGTAATTCAGACTCCTCAATTTATACTGGTTTTTGCCCCCAAAAGATCCAAATTCCTGTGGGTTCATTGAGCTTCAAACCCAATATTTAAGAATCATCACAAAGTACATATTTTTTGCGTTGTTGATGCATAAAAACTGAAAGCAGAAAACTCTTCTGAGCTTCAATTTACTTACTTGTAAAATAGAATGTAAATCCTTTCCTGCTCTGTTTTATTAATTATGCTGCTTATGAAGATAATGACTATATCAACATGCTCTCTCAGTAACTGGCTACCTTTCTCTCTCCCCCTTTCCTTCTTTCTTTCCTCTCTCTTTCTTCCATTTGGAGTTATCACCATTGAAGACATCACTTTACAATTTTCTACTCACCGCCAAGGACTTCCTTGGTTAGGGCATTAACTGTATTTTCTTTAAATCGTTTTTTCCTCTAGACCAACTAGTTGTTTTTAATTAATTAATTAATTGATTTTTTATGGTGACATTTGGTTAACGAAATCAATGTTTCAGCTGTGCACTTTAACAGTAAGCATATATATGTATACACACACACACACACACACACACACACACATATATTTTACACTGTGTGTTTGCCTCTCATAGTTAGATATCTTTCTGTTACCACATATTTGACCCCCTTTACCCTGTCTATGTCCCTCTCCCCCACCCACTTCCCTTTGGTAACTACTAGTCTATAGTCCATGTCCATGAGTCTCTGTTTCTTTTAGACCAATTAGCTTTTACTTTGCCAGGAAGATCAGTACCCCCCAAATATGGATCTCTGTAACTTGTTCCAATTTTTTATCATTTCTGAACTGAAGCCAGCTGAAGCCATTTCGACAAGTCTGAGCAAATATCAACATTCCTGGGGACTAATCCTATTTCCTAAGAGTCTAAAAGGCTGTTCTTTGGGTTAGTTGGCCCCAACTTTTTTTTTGTACAAAGAGATGGGAAATTAAATCATGAGAAAAAGCCTGATGGAAATCCTGCATGGCTGATAAGAGTGACCATAGCAGCCTGCATCAATTGGAAAAATGACGGGGCCTGAGTGTGTGAGACCTGTGGTGATCATGTGCTTCAGGCCAGGTACCATGGCTCCAGGCTTTGTGTGAAAGACTACAAACTTCTGACTGGGGAGGGAGCGTGGAATTAAACCATCAGGGAATCCTAGGCTCATTCTGGCCACAGCAATCCCTTTGCCCTTCCCCTGATTCCCTGGCCTGCATGTAGCCAAGCAGATTCCAGTCCCATCAAAGGCTAGGAAGGGGGGCAGGCAGAGGATGTCACTGCCCCAGTAGCACAAGCCTGGTCCCAACATAACACTCTGGGTGTAGCCTTCACAGATCTCAATGGGCACATCCCCCAATGCTGGTCTCCACTACAAAAGCCTCTCTGCAGAGGCCAGCTGTGATGAATGGCAAGGCGCATGGATGGCCACAGCTGGGGTGGGCAGGGAAGCCTGTTGCAGAAATACATCCCAGGGCTGGGGGATAGCTCACTGAGGCTCAACGCCTAGGACTGGCCAAAATTTCTCCCCAAATAGAGCTGACATATGAAGAGAAAGGGGCGTTGCCAGATATAACAATGAAAAATGTGTGGCTTGAGGTTTTATAATGTAATGACAGGCTACCAAAGCCTTCCTTTATACCTGTGGCAGTACAGTGTGAGGCCAGGGGTTCTGCTGGCTGATTTAGTCTGCCTAATGCACAGGGACAGCAGAAACAATGGCAGAAATGGTGAGAAAAGACCTCAGGCACATGGGAAATGACAGTCCCTAGGCCATTTGTGCTGGCTGTATTTGAAACTAGAATACACATGCCATGCTCAGGAAACCCTCCATGAGAGTAAAAATGGAAAAAGACTGCACCATGTAGAAGCTGAAAGGATGGAGTTCAGCTGGGGTTATAGGACGGGACTAGTTAGCCTGACGAGAAACAGCTATTTGGTTATTTGCCATCGTGTCACACTTTGAGAAAGAAATTTTAACATCACAGAAAAATAGCAGGAAAAAGAAAAGTCATTCTGGGTGTATGGTACAGGACCAGCTAAGGCTGTAATCTTATACACAGAGGGCCTGGTAATAAAAGAAGTCTCGAAACTGCTTTTCCTCCTGTTTGTGTTCACAGTAACAGCTGGATACTTACTAATTGCAAGAAGTAAAAGAAAGAGCTTTCAGTTTAAAAGCAGGCATGCCACAGTCAGTCTCTCGCCAGTACAGTTTCAAACACCAGTGTGATGCACACTCACTGTCCTTCACTTGTGTGGGTGGCTTTAGACTGTCAGAGGAGAGCAGCATGATGCTCCCTCCTGCTAGGTGCATCCCTTCTGTCCATCAGAACCCAGGGGTTCTCGCCTTGGCACTAGTGACATTTGGGCCAGTAGCTCTCTGTGGTGGGTGCTGTCCTGTGCATTGTGGGATGTTTAGCAACATCCTGGATCTCTACCCACTAGATGCCAATATCACCCTCTCACCCAGCTATGACTACTAAAAGCGTCTTCAGGCATTGGCAGATGTTTCCTGGGTGGGAGGGGGTATGATCACCTCCCCACATGAGAACCACTGGGCTAAACCAAAAAGAAATGACTTTCTCTCCTCTCCCCGCCCTCCATCCCGGTACCGATCCCGCACCCCAATATATACCCAGGGCCAGGAACATTTAAGAGACACCCACTGGAAACAAACTTTCTTCTCGGTCTGAGTGGCCTTCAGTAATACTTTTGACTTGGAAGACTTTCAGTCATTCAGAACAATGCACTTATTGCCCTTGAAAAGAAGGTATTTTCTAGCTAAATTCTGGGAGGGCCATGGGAAGAAGCAGGTAAAGCTTCCTTTTAGAGACATTTGTTCATTTTTGTCTATAGAACGTTTAGACACAGAACTCTACACAAGGCAGGGTCCCTATCAACTGGAAGGGCCTTGGGTACTTGAAACTCACGTCCCCAAATGAAGAAATGGAGGCCTAGAGGGGGAAGAGACTTGCTCAAGGTCATAAGTATTCCTAATCCTCCTTTTGTGGGGGCACAGGCCAATGGAGTCCCTTTTTGCCCAATATGCTTGAAGAGCTTTGGTCTCTAAACACAGAGCACCTTGTAGCGCTTTAAGAGCAGAAGTTTGGTCCAAACCAGGCCAGTTAAGGAATGCAAATTTTTTTAAATGATAGAATGCTGCAACCAATTAGTGCAAACAAACATTTATTGTGAAATATTCATCCTACCCTTTATTAGGTATTACATCATCAAAGCACTTTGTGGCAATGAAAATAGCTTTTTTTACCCCTCTGATTCACCCAATATTCCATTAAAGCTGCAAAAAATGTGCAATCTGCTTGAAAAATAGGTTGCTCTTATTTACTCATTTGTGAAAAGTCAAAAATTAAAAAAGAAAATGATACTAGCTTACAGGCCTCTAGAGCCAATTTGCCTTCCTGCTTCCCAACTACTCCCCAAAATAATTAACAAAGATAATTTGTTTTAAATGCCTTTTTATAAAACCAATGCACCTTTCCCCATATTATAATCATAAAAATTTTAAAAAGCCATTATTTACTTTCTTGGAAAAAAGGTGGCCAGCCGTTGTTTTTTGATCGGGAGCATGTGTATTTCCTGGGAGTTCACTTTCTTGAACTTTATGCTCCGGCTTTTGACGACGGGTTTCCTAAGGGATTCCGTGTTTCCCATGGACTCTTCTCCTTGGCTGTTGATATCATAGCCCTGAAACACGGAGTCTTCTCTTTTGAAGGAGAAGTTTTTCGTGGACACACCCGAGAGACCTTTGATTTTGCCACAGAAGATGGTAGGCATGGCATCTTCCACTGAGACGATCACCTTGGATGCCTGGGAGTCGCTCACCATCTCAATGTTATTTTCAGCTTTGACCATGCTGCTGGGCTGGCTGGGCTGGCTGTGTGGCTGGGCAGTGTTGCTACTACCCATGTGGCTATCCATCATGGCCAAGGCCTCGCGGGTCATGGCAGGGACAAAGGGCATTTCCATGCCTCTTGGCAGTTTCTCCACCACCGTGTGACGCAGGCTGTCCACTGACCTGCTGCTGTTATACAGAGTCTGAGGGGCAGGCTCAGATTTCCGGTGGGCTGCCAGTGACAGGTCTAGGGCTGCATCCTCCTGGCAGATTGGGGGACTGACTTCACGAGCCTTGAGCCAGGGGACTGACTTCATGGAGAGATCCAGGGCCTCATTCTCACTCCCCATCTTGATGACCGTGTGGCGGCTGAGCTGGAAATACTCCTTGGGCTGGAGGATGTCGAAGGGTTTCAGTTCCTCCTTCTCCAGAGGGGTCTGGGTGCCTTTAAAGGGGTGTAGGCCGAAGGAAGAGGGTGGCTTGGAGAAACCGGGACTGAATTTGGATTCAGAACTCTGAGGCACTGGGATGGGGATGGGAATGGGGATGGGCACAGGCAACGGGACGATCACAGGGTAGGGCACCAAGAGGGTGGCTGGTGGGACCAGTGGGGACAAAGGAGGATTAAAGGGCTGGGGGGGCACAGGGGCATATCCAGGAGGAGGCTGACATGGTGGGGGGCCCAGAGCACCCTGCGAGGGAAACAAATTCTGGAGCACAGCTTCAAATGGCAACGTAGGCTCCTGTGGCTGGCTCGGGATGCGCAAGTCCAGGAGCTGGGGCTGGGCTTCAGGATCCTCGGCTGCCTGGAAGAGGTTGTTGTGGATAGCATTGGAGGAGCATGGAGCTTCCTGTGGCAGGACCAGAGGGGAGTTGAGGTGCTGAAAGACATGCTGCTCCAGCACCACAGGCAGCTGCATAGGGCCCTGTGTGGTCATAACATAGGTGGCATTGCCATTAGGATTGAGCTCAGGTGCGGAGCTTCCCTCCACCTGCATGTGAATGGGCATCACCACCGGGTTCTCCCCGAGGCACAAGGGCTGCAGCACAGTGGCTGCCACCTTTAGAGCCATGCCACTCTGGGACTCAGCTGGGGGGTTCAAAATGGATGGAGCTGGCACCGTCACCAGGGCCTTCTTTACCAGGTCTGTGGAGTTGATGTTCCAGGCCTCGGTGGTGATCAGCTGGGCCATGCCGTTCTCCAGTCTGTTATTGGCCAAGGCAGGAGAGGAGTCGTTCATGTCCATGGAGAGGTTCTGTGACTGCAGATTGTCCATCACTCACCTCTGATGCCACTCGATCTGCAACACAGAACACACAATATGAATCCTCCTTCGGAGACTATTTATAATTGCCTTCGGAGCTCTCGCTACATCTTTTTAAAGTTTCCATATCATAGTTAACCAGGGAGCACATCCACCTCTCTAGCTACACATACATGTTATAGATATTTCCTAATAGGTACGAACATACCCATGCGATCAGCTGTGTATGCAGAGCCCCAAATTAAGAGATGATTTCACTATAAACACAGATGATGTAATGACTACACAGCCAAATGAGGTTAAATAGGTATTTTTAAACCTAATACTTAGCTTATATGCTTAGCCTTCAACAGACACAGTTTCATTCCACACAAGCTCTATCGGACAGTTAAGATATGCAGAGATTTGACTTGTTCAAATTCAAATAGGCAGCAGAGACTTACTTTCCTTTAATTTAAAAAAAAAAAAAAGCCCATCACGTTAGACTGTTCTATGAAAACGAGAGGGGCCATCCCAATTACAAAAAGCACTTCAAAAGCTCTGTAGCAATAATTTTTCCAAAAGAGGCTTGATAAGAGGAACTTTCCTAGCAGTGCATTTACACAAACGTCAGCATGGTTGTCCCACGGTCTCCCTCCGACCAATGACATTCCCTCCCTTTCCTTTCAAGAACAGGAAAATCCACTCCGTAGAGCAAAGTGAAGATGCAATAACTTGCATGAATGCTCATTGGGTCCAGCGTCACCTCCCCAATAAGCTCATCTGTCTGACCCACGACCTCTCCTAACTTCTAGCTGTCAAGAGGAGGCGGGGCTGTTGATGATTCTAGGGCTAGGGAAATGGAACACTTGGAAACAAGCATCTTTATAGGTAAGAGACACTCTCTTGATGTCCTCAGTACCTCTGGCCACCTCTGGAGAGGCCAAAAGAACCTATCACGGGTGCTTCCTCGAAGAAGCAGGGCTGCAGCTGCGATATGGCTCTCCATGGAAACGCGTCCACATTTAGCCTGGTTACCATGGAGAAGGCAGGCACCATGTCTAACTCCGGGATCTGTGCAGCCCCAGAGTCTGGTTGGGCTCGATAATTCAATAACCCTCGGTCTCGCTGGGCAGGCCTCGGGCAACTCCAATTCTTGACCTCACCTCTGTCTGGGTTGTCTGGACTTTAGTCCTGTGGTCATCTCATCCTCATCGCCTCACCCCCAAATTACTTACACAACTTCCAAAATAAGTAAGAGAAATGGCCCAGCACACCATGGGATTAGAAATAAACAAATGAGGAGGCAGCTTCAACAACTGAACAACTCTGTGATATTTCCAGACAATCCAAACGTGTCTAATGCACAGAACAAGGAATTTCTCTGAGGCAGGAGAAGGGGAGGGCAAGGAGAAGTACACTTTGTGGAAGAAGAGTGGTGGGTGATGCCCTTGGCAGGTGGCACTGCGGGGCCTGGCTCCGTAGGGAAACCATGAGGTGACCCAATGAGCTGGCCAATAATGACCTGGGGGCAGAGTAGGGAGGTAAGCTGCCCCCAGGAAGCTGAGGGGGCATGACCCAGCTGCAGGGCCTGGTTTTTCCAAAGAGGAATGCTTCCTGATTCAGCCCAGGAAACACCAGATCTCCAATACACCATTCATTCATTCCTGCATGCAGGCATTCATTCATTCACTCATCCAACCAATTCATTTGCTGAATGTCTACTGCACGCCAGCACTTTGCTGGGGGCCGGAAATGCTGTCATGAGCCAGGCAGACAAGGTTCCTGCTCTTATGTCAATTATAGTCTTGTGGGGGCACATGTCTCTGATGGGACAGAGATTTGCTAGCATGAGAAGGCATGAAAAGTTATGCCAGGAGAGGCAGCAACACCAGCAGAACAAAGCTTTGTTGGTCACTTGCTGGCAGCCCTGTGAAGGCCCTGAGAACCTAACACGTCCTCCAGAGGAGTTGCCCTGTCCCTCTCAGTGACTGTAACTCTTGGCGAGGGGTGAGAAATGGCTAAAGAGAAGCTGGGGTGGGGCAGGTGAAGATAAGGACAGCAATGGTCAGAGAAGACACCCACGGCCACCCATCTGAGGTGGCTTCTGATGGCCTGCAAGGCAAGTCACCCCCCAAGAGAGAGACAGCAAACTTCTCAATGCCTCCTCCCCCTGCTCTTGGCACAACCTTCAGCTCAGATGCCAACTCTCATCTCTTCCTACAAAACCTCGCTCGTCCACCTGCCTGACCCTAGTTCCAGGCCTGCTACTCCCAGGGAACCTTCCTGCTTAGAGTGTGAGGGTGGGACCTCTCCAAGGTGGGGCTCATTTCACAGACCCCTGCCCCACCCACAGGTAGCTGAAATGAAAACTCATGAAGCATTCGCTATCTGCCAGGTTCTCTGCTAAGAATGCTGAGAACGTTCCATTGCCTCACTTCATTTAATCCTCAGAAAAACCCTACAAGACGGGTCCAATAATTATACCCATTTTATTGATGAGGAAACCGATTCCACAAAAATCATTGAAATTGAGATTCGAGTTCAGGGTCAATCCCAGGTTCCTTCCCCCTGTGGGAGCTGTAAGAGCCACACCCCACCATGCATTTCATTTCTTGGCAAGAGCGGGCCCTACAGCCTCCCCACCTTCAACACAGTGCAGGTGCCTGCAGAAGTGTCCGCAAGAGAACACTTGAGGACACTTGAGCATAACATTTCTTCAAAGTGGTGGCCAGGTGCTTTCCAGAAAACCATTGGTCTCTCTTGCCAAGGAAGGAGCTGAAGGGTCACCAGAGCTCCTATCCTTGGGGAGTACAGCCCAAAAGAGCTATGTTTCTCTTATTGGGCAGCTAGGAGGCCTGTATCCTCTCAGCCTATTTCCAGTTACCCACCCACCCCACCCTGCATTCCTGAGACAGACATCACATGGGTGGGAGGGCACATCAGCACCCACGAGTCCCAGGGAGGCCATCAGAACTCCTTCTGGGACCGCAAGTCTCTGAGAACAGAGCCAGGGCCAGATGGGATGCAGGACAGCCATGATGCAGTGGAGGTGAACAGTGTGCAGCGTCTCAGGGGCAAAAGGTCAAAGTCTCACTTCCAGCTCCTCCAACATGACAGCTTTGAACCTGCCTAGTGACTCAGCTAAGGCAGGCCCTGTGACCACTTCAGCCCATTCCTTCAAAAGCCACTGGCTGCTGAGACTGCCTTTCCTCCAGCACAGGCTGAGTCCCAGCTCTCCGATCAGGCGCCAGGCCTACCTGGGGCTCAACCAGTAAAGGGAACAGGAGGCTGCTTTTGTCATGCACCCTCCTACCTCCCAGAGAGGCTCTTCCCCTCTTTCTCCCTGTTCCTCCTTCCTGTCATTCACCCTACCAGCAGGTATCCCAACTTGAGATCAGCAGCTGAGGGGCCTGAGTGTGCTCAGTGTGGGCAGAGTGGGCATCGCTGCTATAGGAACAAGTGCTTGTAGTCCCAGCAATGCCCTGAAAATAAAACCAGCCCATGCCATGAGGGTTCAAAGGGTAAGTCTCTGCCCCCAGGATGAGCCATGGTGTCAGATAATGCCTGGAGAGAAGGCTGAGGCCTGTTCTCCATGCTGATTAGCATGGGGTGAGGGGTGTAATGGGAATGCCTTCAAATCCAGGAGTATCATAAGAGCCACCAACTAGCTCATACAGAGAGGGCAGTAATTTCTTCAGTGGTGACTGGAGACATTTTGTTTGTGTTTTTCAAAATATTGTTTGCAAATGGCTTTATCCTTCACCCATTATCACTGGGGGCTTGATCCAGTCGGTAAACAAGGCAGTGTGGCCAGTGGGAGGTGGGCAATCTGCATTAGTTGGCACAGGAGACACTCACTCTCTTGGCCCTTGGGCAGTTGCTGGGGTTGGAGGGCTGGGGTCCAGCCCGGTGTAGGCCACCTGCCTCCTGGATGGAGACTCTGGGTAAAAGCCTCAGGGTTCAGGGCAGATGGAGAGGGGGACAGAAACAGTCTCGGGCAGCAGTTGAGCTCAGAGACCTGTGGGGGTCACAGACATAGTATCTGAACCCCTCATCTTACTATCATGAAGCTCTAAGCCTACCGGAGGTGAGTTCTCTCAGGGTCTGCCCCTCAGTCTAAAGCCATCCTGGGCCGCTGCCCTCACCCGGCGAACTCCAGCTCAGCTGTGAGACTTCGGAGTCTCATCCTCTGAGATTGTCCCCCTTGCCAAGCTTGCTTAGGACCCTCATTTACACTTGTATATCCTGACCTTCCTCTCATACTGCGATTGCCTACTTACTTATTTCTTTAGGATGGAGGAACTGTCTCAGCGCCTCATCTTTTTATCTGTACGTGTGGATAGCAGGTGCTCAGTAAATACTTTCAGAATGAAGGAGCACATTAATGAGTCTGGTGTTCCCATGCCCAGCCTCTTGTCATGGGCTCACCACTTACAGAATCATGGAAGAGGTATTAAAGCTTACATCTCTATCTTCTTCCTGAACCTTTTTATAGATGAGGAAACTGTGACCGAGAAAGTCTAAAACTCACCCGTGGTCAGTTATTACAGAGGTTAGCGTGCTCTCACTGTGGAAAGAACAGGTCAGGTACCAAAGGTGCCACGGGGGGAGGGGGTGGTCATGTGGCAGCCACCCACCTTTACCAGCCAGTGGGAGCCTCTGAGACAGTAGATGCAAAAGCTCTTTGTAGGACAATGAAAAGTTTGATGGAGGTGATGTGTGAATGAATTCATCCTGGGCTCCTGTGTTTCTCTGACATACTCAGAAAAAGGAAACCAAAGCAAGGTGGCATGTGTGCTGTTTTCCTTATAAGGAGTTACATTCGTGAAGAAGCAGACCTGGCCGCTAACTGCAGTCAGTGACCCTCTGCACTTCTGTGCCGCACTGGGCTCTGCTGCCAGCTATGCCTGCCTCTCAGGTCTCCTGCTTACACAGCGCTTCACAAAGTACTCATTTCACCCTAGGGGCCCCTGTACAGACTGATGGTTTTATAACAAGGATTCATTTATGGCTTAATTTAGTCTATTCTCCAGGCCCTAGAGTTTACCTTTTTTCTCGTAGGCATTCAACACTGTTTAAGTCTCAGTCAGTCTCTCTCTCACTCTCTCTCTCAAAAATAACCTAATATCCTCACTCTAATGCCTCAGCTACATCCTAAATGATGCCATTGGGGTCTGAAGAGCCTGCACTAACTCAAACTAAAGGAAGTTCAAAATGTGACTGTGAACCCCACCACTGACCCAGGGCAGGGTCTCTGAGACCACCTTAGGCAAAACCTGGTTTCTGAGCCAAGAATTTGTACAAAAGCCATGGGGCACTGTGGGGCCTCTCTCTGAGGGCCAGATCACTATCCAGAGAGAGGCTTGATTTTATTTTGTGCACTGAAAGCATTTTCACCATAGAAAAAACTATCAAAATGAGCACGAGTCCCCTCTGTCCACAGCGCCAAGTGCCCCTGAGCAAATGTTTTAGGACTGGATACTTGGGTATGCTCAGCAGGAGCCCTTAACAGCCAGAGAACAAGGCAGCTGGTGAGCCAATCTTCCTATTTGCGGCTGACCTTGCTTCTTGCTTCACAGAAATGAAGAAAGCCATCAACCCTGAACTCCCTCAACTTTTCCCCAGCTTTCCAGTGTTGTCCTATGTACCCCCACTCCCAGGACAAGATGAGATGTCTCTATCTCTTGCAAGGCTAACTTCCCAGAAACCTCTGCTAAAAATCTTGCCCCCTTCCGACTGCACCCTATTCTGAGTCTATTTTCTGCTTTTGAGCCAGTATTTCAGCTACACATTTAATGATTAATCTAATTCTGTATAACTATCACTAGCCATTTACTAGAAGTTAAATAAGCAATATATAATTTTAATCTTTTAATTACAACATTGATATGGATTCACTATTCAGGACCTGATATGCACTAAATATCTAAGAGGTAAAAATGGTTTTGCTTTCCCCATAAGGTGTAATAATAGTCAATTACTTGCCCCAGTGATTAAATTTTCCAAGACTTAAACATCAGCACAGGGAGCTTCCTACTGAAGCTGTGAACATAATTACCACGTCTTCCCAAATTGTTTAAAAGACAAAGAATACACAAAATAGTTACCCACCTTATGGCCAATGATTGCTTTTTTTTTAAACCTACAACTCAATAACGACAACAACAACAAAAAACAAACAATCCAAATAAAAAATAGGCAGAGGACCTGAACAGACACTTCTCCCAGGAAGACATACAAATGGCCAACAAACACTGGCTATTAGGGAAATGCAAATCAAAACCACAATGAGACACCACCTCACACTTGTTAGAATGGCTATCATCAAAAGGACAAGTAATAACAAATAGTGGAGAGGATGGAGAAATAGGGACCCTCATACACTGTTGGTGGGACTGTAAATCGGTACAGCCACTATGGAAAACAGTATGGAGGTTCCTCAAAAAACTAAGAATTAATCTACCAACGATTGCCTTTTACATTCAGAAATCTATCTACACAGTTCTCCAAAGGAATATGACCACCAGGTTAGCTTTGGAAGCGAGTTCCATAACGTGTTACTTAATTTATAAAATTCTGGTGGCCACGTAAGTTTACAACTGATTCTCACCTTTGTGAAGACAAGCAGTGGCTGTGGGAAAGCTCTACCAGACAGGACAGAGTACGAATCTTAGCTGTGATGTGATAGTGGTGAAAAATAGAAGTGGGTGAGTCGGGCAGAGGAAGCAGTGGGCCCAAGTATCATAAACTGACCACCGACACCAGGGTATACCAAGGTCTTCCCAGAGAGCAGGGCGAGGTCATCCTGGGGTGCCGTAAAACTTAGTTATATTCCTTTTATCATCTTGTCCTTTTTATTCCCACTTTTCTATTTTATAGCATATACAATAAATACAAGACATAATTTATAATATGTGTGTGAGGGAGTACTCAAATTTTTTTCTGATAGGAGTGCAAGAATGAAAAAGTTGTAACTCAGTTGAAAAGATGACTCTCAAGGCCCAGTGAGAGTTCCAGTGTTCCCCTGCTTGAACAAAGCTTGGGGTCACTGGCCCAGTTCACCCCTCTCATTTTGCACACTAGGAAACTGAGGTTCACAGGTTGACTGAGGCTCAACTCCCAGACCTAGGTGCCTTCAAAAGCCCAGTCCCTCAGCCAGACTCTAGTTTCAAATTTCACTTGAGTCTAAGGGGTCCCTTGCTATATCTCTATCATAAACAGCTTTGAACAGCAAGGTATGTGGGATGGCCTGATTCTACTATCGTTATGTCAAAGAGTTTGATGGGTAAGGAGCTTAATAAAAAAGATAAAATAAACTCTTTAAGTCTGTGCTACCTAATAGACAAGTGATTGAAATAGAAGAGATGAGATTCAAGACACATACACATGAGCTTTTCATGACTGTGAGAAAGTTTCTTTTTCTGTAACATGGGGTACTACCCCACTCTCATAGTGGGGTGGAAAGTTAACTCAGACCTCCCAGGAGTGAGTAGGGTCTTCTGAGAAGAAATCAAATCTGGCCTTCTAGGAATTGCTGTGGGCCATGAAGAATGGGGCAGTATGAGCATTTGAGAAGAATTGGAGCGAAGAAGGAAAACACAAAGGGGTTGGGGGAAGGGCAGAACTGTGGGGGGATCTTGCTGGGCCACTACCATGACCACTGAGGAAACTTCACCGCTCATCCTCCCAACTCCAGACCACAGGAGGATGAGGCGAACAGCTTGGAGGGAAGGATCAGGAATGGTGAAGAGGGTGAGGTTGGAAAAAACAGGCAGGTTCATATGGGAGTTCTGGTTCATCTTTAAACCAGGCCAGGGGTAGGGAAGGCTGAAGGGAAGGGCTTAAAAGGTAAGAAGACCTCTTAAGCTTTAGCACTGTTTATCTCTCTTGGGACTCAACTTCTCATAGCAGGGCAGTGTCTGTGAGTCGAAGATATCAGAGCACTGGCTAAAAACCCACTATGTGTCAAATGTACCTACTATGTGGTCTCTGCAGCGTCTCAGGTTAGGGCTGGGCCTCGCCAAGTAAATAAGTTTGTGGAAACCTGATTGAAAAGAGAGATGTTAAAACTGGAAAAATCTGGAAAGCATAAGGAAAACTTTCACAATTGTAGCCAGCAGCTCACAGGCCTGGTTTTCTGTCGGCCTTTGCTGCATTCTACCAAAGAACATGAAGAATCTGGGAGACTGGCTGGGGAAGGTACCAGAGGGTTGCCCTGCCTTTCTTGTCTAGGTGGACAGTGTCAGCTGTTCTTGCATTCCCGATCTCATTTCATACTCCCAATTTCTCCAGCTTGCCCATAAGGACTTATGGTAGCCCTGGGGTCTTATAGCCTAGAATAAAAAACTAGGTTCACATCCATTAATTTATTCTCTCAAAAATTATCTGATTTGCATTTCCCTAATACCTAGCGACATTGAGCATCTTTTCATATATTTGTTGACCATTTGTATGTCCTCTAGGGAGAAGTGTCTGTTCAGGTCCTCTGCCCATTTTTTGATTGGATTGTTTGGTGTTTTCTGTTGTTGTTGTTATTGAGTTGTATGAGTTCTTTGTATATTTTATATATTAGGCCTTATCAGAGGTATTGCTTGCAAATATATTTTCTCATTCAGATGGTTGTCTCTTTACCTTGTTGACATTTTCTTTTGCTGAGCAGAGCTTTTTAGTTTGATGTATGTAATTCCATTCATTCATTAAGGAAATGCAAATCAAAACCACAATGAGATACCATCTCACACCTGTTAGAATGACTATAATCAACAGGACAAGAAATAACAAATGTTGGAGAGGATGCAGAAAAAAAGGAACCTTCATACACTGCTGGTGGGACTGCAAATTGGCACAGCCACTATAGAAAACAGTATGGAGGGTCCTCAAAAAACTAAGAATTGACCTACCATGTGATCCAGCAATCCCTCTCCTGGGTATTTACCCCAAAGACTTGAAAACCCATATCCGAAAAGATATTTGCACACCAATGTTCATAGAAGCATTATTCACAGTGGCCCGGATATGGAAGTAACCAAAGTGTCCTACGATAGATGATTGGCGAAAGAAGCTGTGGCACTTATATACAATGCAATATTACTCAGACATAAGAAGAAATGAAATACTGCCATTTGTGACAACATGAATAGACCTTGAGATATCATGCTAAGTGAAATGAACCAGACAGAAAAAGTTGAAAACCACATGATATCACTTATATGTGGGATATAAACCTAAAAGCAACAAATGAACAGGACAAACAAACAGAGACTCATGGATATGGACTATAGACTAGTGGTTACCAGAGGGTAGGGGTTGGGGGAGGAGGGAGGAGGTAGACGGGGTAAAGGGGATCAAATATGTGGTGACAAACAGAAATCTAACTACGGGAGGTGAACACACAGTGTAAACATATATATGCCTTACTGTTAAAATGTACAGCTGAAACTTACTGGATTTCGTTAACCACTGTCACCATTTAAAAAAATTTATCTGAGCACCTATTATGTGCCAGGTGTGAATTTCCTATTCCTCCACCTGGTACTGTTTTCTCCATAAGCTTGTTGCCTTCTCTCTTGGCTCAATTCTCAAATTATGAACCAATCGATACTCTCCCAGGGTTGTCTACTTCTCACAGGGGTCCTTCAAGGCCCATATTTCTTGCAGAGGTAAAGGAGTAATTCTCTAAAGAATGCCAGTCCCTAGAGAGCAGGGGCAAGAGATGTTATTGCAAGGACCTCTCTAAGACAGAGAAGCAATGCCATTTTCCAAGGAGGGCTGCCTCTGAAACTAAGAGGAAAGAAGTGCCTGGAGTCTTGGTGAACCTCAGTGGAAGTTGAGAAGCACACCTCAGAATCACAGGAGAAAATCATGAAGAACCGCTGTTGGTGGCAGAGGACACTCAGCTGGACAATCAGCTGTGAGAATCAGTGAGTGTCTGTCCTTGCATCCAGCCAAGGTTCCACAGCTTTCAACTGGACATACAGAACACCAAACACCTCCAGCTGCTGCTGCTGAAGCAGCCATCTTGTGCAGGAGCACAGGTCACGTTGCAAGTCTCAGGGCCAGGGTCTATTAACTTAAAAACCTATGATTTTTGGAGATTTTTCTGGCAAAAATGGAACCTCTCAAATATGGGACAAAGGGTGGGGGGACCTGCCTCTAGAAGATAAAATACTTCTAATTAGATTGAGATACAGAGGTTAAATTTTTGTTCTGGGAAAAGGGTTGTTTATAATCTTGTGTCATTAGCAGGACATTTTCCAGAGACTAGTGTGCCAGAAATAGACCCTCTAAGGGGTCACTGGGAGGAAGGGGTATAGATCTGTGAAGTACAAAGAACTGGGGATTATATTTTTCCTTTCTCCTAATGTTCGTGAGCCCCTCACCAACCGCCAGCATGGAAACAGTGCCATTCTCACCCTAGGCACAGCTCCCCCGCCGCCCCCCCCCCCCATGAAAGTGGTCAGAAGTACAATTTCAACTCAGGCCTAAGTTCAAATTTCAGCTCTGCTTACCTTTGCTAGCTGTGTGACCCTGGCCAAGTTAGGTGTAAGACTCAGTTTCCCTCAGTGCAAAATAGGGATTTAAAAAAGACCTGGGGTGCTTATAACAACTGTAGCAAATAATCTATGTAAAGTACTTGGCACCGTGCCTGGCATATGGAACATGCTCAATAAAACATGGCCATCATCATTATCATCATCATCATTGTTGTCATCCTGTCACTGGAGTCATTGTCATCATTATCCACTGCCCCTATTTCCTCTGAGCATCTTAAGTCGGATTACAAATGCTCCCAATAGGTTTGTATATTCAGTTCCCAAGTTAAAACCCTTTTCAGAGGTTCATTTTAAAATCTGCTGCTAGGAACTAGGAAGGCATTTACTATAGAATTAATATTATATTTGATAGTGAGGTTTCCACAAAAAAAAATTCACTTAACTCCCAACATAAGTAAAATATTGAGCATCTGCAGTGAAAAATAGAAAGCCATACTGGAAATGAAAGACAATGGGAAAACAAATAAATACAAAAATCTACTTCTCATTCAGGTTGAAAGTCTAAGGGAGAAAGAAAAGGTGGCCAGAGCATCTTAAATATGGAATATGGACTCATAAGCAACTAAGGATTCAGAATGAATTTCCCCAGAATGTGCCACACCCCCACCTCTGGCATGCAGATTATTTCAAACTGAAAACAAAGCTCAACAAGCTCAAGAAGAGTTTTATTTTTACCTCCCCCTTTACCAGCCTAAAGGAATTCAGAAAGAAAAACCTGCTTCAGGAAGGGAACCTCAGCATATTCACCTCAGTTTAGCAAGAGTGTGGCAGACAGGGAGGGACCAAGCAAGACCGCTGATTAGACGCCCTTCTGTGTCCCTTTGTTTCTGGGTGGCCCGGCAAGAATTTGTTAATCAAATGTTTGCTCCTTCTCATCTACCTGTGAATGGCAGACATTCTCTTTGGAGTCCCAGACCCCAGCATCCCTCTCCTTAGTCCAGACTGGCTGTCAGCCCCAACCACTCAGTGTGACCCGGGCTCCCAGGTTCCTAGGGAGCCTGCATATGTACATACATAATAGACCTGGTTATTTCTTCTGTTAATCTGTCTCATGGTAATCTGATTATTAGACTGGCCAAAAGAACTAAGGGTGGGAGGAAAAGTATTTTTCCACCCCTACAAGCATTTGCAAGGTTTGAAGTTACTCCTGATTGGCTATGATGTATAATTTCACTTCAGATTCTATGGTTTTCCTTCTCATTGTTGACACAAGGGCCTAAGTAGCTCTCCTCTCCTGCTTAGCAGCAGGATTAGGGTCATTTTCTCACTCACAAGAGGAACCAAAAAAAGGAGGGGTGGAAGAGGGGAGGAAGCGGGTAAGAACAAGAGGGAGAGAAAAAACAAAGAGATTTTCTAAGATTGGAGGAAAGAAGTGGAGAGGAGATTAAAAAGTGTGTGTAGGTCCAAATGAGAAAGAGGCCACTCAGACGGAAGAGACAAAACAGAGAAACAGGAAAGCAGTGAGCAAAGCATCGAATGAGCATTATTCAGCTAGCCACAAGGGGGAGATGATGAGCTATGACAGCTTTGTTATTGCACAATGGTGGCGGGAGAGCTGGCACTGGAGCTTCTTCTTAGAATGAAAACGTGGGGGAAAATATGAAATTGTTCACCAGTACTGGAGGTACATAAGAAAGGCGATCCAAATTTGGGTAAAGCTTCCTCCCATGCTTTTAAAGTCACCAAGCCCATTCACTTGTAACTTGGCTGTGCTGAAAGCCCTAGGAAGAAATAGATTTATCTTCTTTTGGTGCCTGATCTTCATTTTAGTCTACTTCTCGCCCCTCCTTGGGCAGTCACAATTGGGTTTCCCCATCAAAATTGGGTTTTCCAGAAGGAAGCTAATAAACTCATTCTCACTGAGGTCTATGACTGATAGGTTCAATAATTATATTTTCTTTATTGATATTATAAATATAATTCAGTCAATGATAAAGTATGGACAAGAAATGAAACTCATGAAGGATTTCAGATACCAATCATAGGGAGGGACCCTCCTAACTGTCTTGAAATCTCTCCCTACAGACAAGAGCTTACTACTATGACCAACTTTGTTGGCTCCATTTAAAAGCACTTGAGGTTCAAAAGGGGAGTAAGAACATAGCCTCAACCTTTAAGCACTCAGAGCTAAGAAAGGAAGGGAATGTGAATCAATTCTTCATTCCTTTATAGACTCAATCTACAAACAATTACTGTTCACATGCTACCTCATGAATATATGCCTCCTGGGTCCAGAGATTTTAGCAATATCTGGAATTATCCTTACTTCATGGTACTTCGTGGTCCTTACTTACCCTATTGCTGAACTGGCTACCGTATCCTGCAACTTTGTCTTACCAGGTTTCTATGCAGAAGTCAGGTACTCTCAAAGGACTGCCCACCCCCTGGTGTACAACATGCCACTGCAGTGCTACAGCCATAGTAGAAGCTTAACGATCATCACCAATAGTGACAACCGGGGAGGGCGGAAAGGGGGATTTGGTGAACCCAACTGGCTAGTTATCTTAGTCTGGGTTTCCCCACAAACAGACTGATTTGACTGAAAGTAGTTTTAGTTGGGAGAAGATCCCAGAAAACATCAGTAAAAAAGTGAAGCAGTGAGACCAGGAAACAAAAGAAGTCAATTTATCAAGTAAGGAATGCTGGGAGACAGTGGAGAACACATGCCCTGGAGTTGGTCAAGGACTGCTCCTGGAAGACGTGTTCATTCCTTGGCACTTCCAGCTAGCCCAGCATGCGGGCCTAGTATGCTCCTGAGGTCAACATATATATAATCTCCTCAGGGGCAGTCACGGGTATATGCAGTAAGCAGTCTTTGGAGTATAGAAGCCAGTCTGACAGGACATAGAGGTGGAGCAACAACCATGTCTGCTTTATACCAACCATGCCCTGGAATGTTCCAGTGCTTATTATGTGAAAATACAAACGTCACCAATTCAGGCCACCATGACCAGGTCTTTCCCCAACTGGTGACGCTTTTTGTGACCACTGTGAAGAAGACACTCTTATGATAATCTCCAAGCCATAGAGGAACCAGCTCACAAGAAGCGTGCCTCAAGATGTCATGAAGTGCCAGGTACACAAGAAGGCCAGGAAGGGCTTTCCTTCCAAAAGCAAAATGGTCCAGAGATAGGCAGCTTGGCTAATGTGTTCCTTTGGTAGAATATAATGGGGGCCCTGAAGAAAGTTCTTTTAATCATATTTGTGCTGGCTGGAATGCAAGATGTTCCTGGGATGAGTCACAGAGGGAGTTTCTCTTCTGGTGATCTTGTGTTCCAACTCAAGGACCAAAAAAACAATAAATAAACAAACACCACTTCACTTCATCAGCTGCATAGTGCCTAAAAATAATAATAACAATAATAACGTCAAGTCAAGGAGTAAGCAGACAATGCAGGAAGAAGAGGGCGGAGAGTGCTCATCCTTTAAACAGGCAGTCTGCTTTCTGAAATTGTTTTGTCAGAAGAACTCTGCCTGGAGGCGAGCTCTCTCAAAAGCAGGACAAGGCACTCTGAAGAATCTTAGGGTTGGAGAGTCTTTTGAAGTCTGATAAATTCAGCATATTTACTATCTTAAAGCAAGTATGGCAGTTGCAGCTAACACAGCATAAACAATGCCAAGGTTGGGGTAGGGGGAGGAAAAAGCTGCTGTATAACAACCAGCTAGTTGACAATAAAGATTATAGGTGTTCTTTTCTACTCTCCTGGGGTGGGAGAGAGTTATCCTGGAATGTATGTGTTTACACACACACACACACACACACACACACACACACACACACAACAGTGGGCAAGTAGAAAGGAGGCCACCTGCTGTCCCTGTAACACTCTATGTGGATCCCCAACCAAGATCCCTGGTGATTCTCCTGTGTCCTCACCTGTTCCACCTCTGACTTCCAGTCACTAAAGCCTTTTTCCTGGAGGTCACATGTGAACGGGGCCTAACCAAATAGGTAGGATTTCAGCAGAGGACATGGTGAAATGGAGGAGAGTTTCCAGAAGAGCAGGAGGAAAGGCACAAGAGGAAAGGTATGGAGAATGGCCAGCAGGCCGGGGGGCTGAAGTGGACTTGGAAAGATAGGGTGCTGTGAACATCAGAGGGGTATCTGTCTTTTCCAAAGGGCACTAAAAGTTGCCCCTCAACAATGAACCTTGTGCCCCAAAGGACTGCCAACTCAACCAACACAATTCTGATCTTTTCACAGGCCCTGATGAACAACAAGACGCCATGATGCCATACTGAGACTATTAGTTGGGGGGAAGAGAAAGGTGATTAACTGGCAGGGCTAGGTGAGCTCCCCCTTCTCTCTCCCTCTCTCTCCCCACCCTCCCCCTTCACACTCATAAGATATTAATAAACCATTTACTAAGAATGACTTATTATGTGCCAGGCACCTTGCTAGGGATTTTACATTCATTTTCTCATCTCAATCTCTCAGCAGTCCCAGCAGATCAGTACTACCTCGATGGGAATTGGTTTGATGTTATTTTGGTTTTCTTTTTTTTCCAGGAACCGAGCCATGAATCCCTAGGGACTGGTTGTTTGGATAGTAGGAAAGGAAAGAGCTTTCTAGAATATGAACAACATTCAATGCAGAAAAGGAAGATCTGGGGGAGATGAGGAAAAGAGAGGGCAGATTCCTGGCAGCAGATGTGTTGGTGGGTGAGGAAGGGCGGGAAGGGAGGGAGAAGGTGAAGTCTAGAATTCCTTGGCCTTCTTCTGCACCAGGGGCAGGTCTTGGCCTCAGCTTCCCCCACAACCATTACCACTGCAGCTAGACATTACTGGCCCCTGAAGGATACAAGTGCTCTTATCCCAACTCTCCATTCCTACGCCTCTGGACCAGCTTGCATCCCAGGCAGGACTTCACTACCAGCCTTGCCAGGAATGTATTTTATCTGTGGCTGGCCGGCCAGCTGTTCATCATACCCATTTCCTCTTCTGCCTACACTACATTTCACAGCCTCCCTTGCAGTTACGGTGGCCATATGTCTCAGTTCTAGCCAAAAGAATGTGCGTGAAAGTGATGTGCACCACTTCCAGGCCTGGCTCCTATGAATCTTCCTTACATGATGCTCTAATCTCTCCTTCACTCAGCTTGATGCACAAGGACATCTTGGAAGTCACCTGTGGAGAGAGTAGAGCCACAAGATGGAAGGGCCTGCATGGCTGAATCATGGTTTGAAGGAGAGCTGCTGGCCATCAGGAAAATCCATTTCAGTTTTTATGTGAATGAAAAATAAACTTCGATTGTGTTTAAGCATTACCTTAACTGACACACTATGCACTGTGTATGGAAGGGGCGGGCTGACATGCAGCTTCAGAGCATCCTTAACTGCACTAGCTGAAAACCAGACTGCAGGAGCAGCCCAAGTGCCCAGAGCCCAATTCCGAGCTTCCCCATGCTAACTTTTTTGAAGTAAAAGCAATGACACCCTTGGTTGTTCTTCTGGATTTGAATAGATTTATTAACATAGATTTGAGACCATTGTTTGCTTGGTTCTTCCATAAATATCCACTGAAAGAGCCTATTTCATGGGCATTCATAGAGCTGGCAGGGTTGGGACAGGGCAAAGGGTGTGGAGCTGCCTTCACAGAGCAGGAAGAGGCAGGCCTGCCAGCAGCATTTACCCCGGAGACCTACAGGCGGCCTCTTCAGCGCTCGTCTGTGTGAGTGGATGGGGGATGGGAGCGAGAAGCAACACGGCCCTGGCAGAACACAGGCAAACAGACCTGGGAGCTGGCATGCCTGGCATTCTGGCCAGAGGAAACTGCTGGGACCATAACGTATCCTTCTCCCTTTGTACCCTTGGATGTTTTGTTGTTTTGTGAAGCAGGGAAGCCTGTGATTTCTGCCTTTCCCCACAGCCGCACTGGATTCTTCCTAGGAAGGGTACCTGTGGGTTATCCTTTGGGAGAGCTTACCATCTATGGCTTAAGGGTCTGGACCAGCTTTCCTTGGTACCATACATTATTGATTTTCTAGGGAAAAGACCGCCCATTCAATAGTATCTTCCCCTTCCACCAACCACTGAGGTTTCACTACTAGCAAGCTCTTGCTTCATGTTCAACATTATTACCCTCTTTCTGGGTTCCTTTACAAATACTGATCCATCTAAAGACTTTGGGTCATTGCCACTTTGGAGTGAACTGATCTTAACACTTTGTACACAGAAGTGGCACAAGCACCGACAGTGGGAACATTTCCTGTCTGTGACTTCAGTGAAGCTGTAACCCAGTTGGCAGGCAGAGTTCCGGTTATCTCTTCACTTCCATCAATACTTCAGGTGTGCCTACAGAGCACAGTGAATATTAGAAATGTTCTTTTGGTGGTGATATTCGTCGTTTGCTAATTAGTGTGATGACTGTAAGAAATGGATAAAATTACCAATATCCAGGATATATGGGTAAACTAAAATATTTTAGAGGCACTCTCCATTTTGTGTGCAGAGGACTGGAGAATCCAGTAAAGCCCGTAGCCAAGCACCCTCAAGGATGGAAAAAAAAATGGTTCCAATGCTTGTCACCTAACTAGTCCCGCGCCTAGCAACAGGTTTTAGAATCTTTCTGATTGCCTATATCAATTAGAAGGTAGCAAAATTATGCCTTTGAAACACTGTCATATCTGTGTTAAGTGGGACTTTCATATTATGTGTGGTCACAGCAGCCAAAGGACAGCCGCTGGGATTCCCTAGTACAGGGCTATGAACTGGTCTGTGCCTGCTGGCTACTTACACATCAGATTTTTCATTGTGTGCTGAGACTGGCTATCACAGTGCGATTCTGAGCTCCTTGTGCAGGAGCCTCTCCCCTCTCCACTCTGACTCTCTGGACTGCCTCCTGCTCTTACCCAGCCCGGCCCCTATAAGACTCTGGCTTTGAACTTGCCCCACAGCAGCCCGCAGACAGCCCTCGAGGCTGGAAAGACTCTGCTTCAGGGAAAAGGATGATGAGTAGAAACCTCTGTCTGTAAAAATAACATAACACTTGGCTTCTCTTCCCATAGGACCTTTTCAGTGTCTGAGCTGGTATCGACTGACATGTTTGAAAATACTTAAAAAAAAAAAAAACTAAGAATGATATCACAGTCGTTAGAATGACTAAAATTAAAAAGGCTGTAGCACCAAAAGCTGGTGAGGATATGAAGCAACTGGAATACTTTGTCATACAATGCTGGTAAAAAAGGGTACAGCCACTTTGGAGAACTGTCTGGCAGTTTCCAATGAAATGAAGCAACTGCCTGCCCTCTGGCTCAGTAGCTCCACTCCTAGGTATCTTCCGAAGAGAAATGAAAACATATTCACAAAAACTTGTGCACAGATGTCCATAGCAGTCTAGTCCTAAGAGGCACAACTGGAAACAACCCAAATATCTGTCAACAGGTAAACGAATAAACACGCTGTGTAACACCCACCAGTGAAAAACAGTGACCTCCTGCCACATGCAATGACACAGATGAGTCTCGGAAACACCATGTTGAGCGAAAGAAGCCAGATATGAAAGTATACATGCTATAAGATTTCATTGAAGTAAAAGTCCAAAAACAGGCCAAAAAATGTATAATGATAGAAATCGCAAAGTGCTTGGGGGAGTGGGGAGGGAGAAAGACTTTTCTGGGGTGATGGGAATGTTTTACAGCCTCTTTCAGGAGGCAGTTACACAGGTGCACACTATTGTCAGAACTGATCCATCTGACCACTGAAGAATCATTTCACTTTATGTTACTTATCCCATGATTTAAGAAAAGAGACATTGAAAATACTATCAAACCACAAAAAAAGAAGAAAAAACACCCAAAGTAGTTCTGTGTGCCTACATTGTGAGTTTTGACCAACTCTGAGTGAAGGGAGGGGAGATGGAGCAGAGGTTGCTTGTGGCAAGGGGGTGTGGGTACCACCCCCCCCCATGCACCTGCCAGAGGCCCCTTCCCCCAGGTAAAATGAAGGAGGCAGAACTGTCAGCCTCCAAACAAAACAAACACTCAATGAAATAAAAGAACAGAGGCCCCAAGGAAAGTTGGCCCAAGAGTGTGGGATAGCTATCAGGCTTTGAGCCAAAACCACTTTCCAGGAAATGGCAATATTTTTGTGTTTGGAAAAGGGGAGGGAGTATTAAGGCGAGCAACAGCCAAAACACGTTGGTCTTTGGACAACTGCAGTCCAACTGAGGGGCCCTATGGGAGAGGCTTCAAAGTACAGCTACTGAGACCTCCTCAGTGGGTCTCTGGGGCTGGGCAGTCAGAAAAGCCCCCGCTAGAGCAGAAGTTGGAAGTTCCTTAAAGCAAAGGTCTCCTATTATGCAGGATGGAGATGAATCACCTATTTTCCTAGTAAGAGGCCTGGCAGTCCCACCCATTTATCCTGTTCAGCACTCAAACAGAGCAGGATGGCTTTATGAGATACTGGTACCAGCATGTGCTTACCCAACAGGCTGGGCACAGACCTTGGCTCTGTACGTTCACAAAAGAAAAAGCATGGAACTAGATCTGCATGGCTTTCTAATTTACATTTACAATCCATTTTTCAGAGGAGAAAACAAAGGCTCAGAAAAGGTGATTTGCCCCAGGTCTGCATCTAATTAGCGGCAAGATTATGGTTAAAATTCAAAGTCTCCTCCATTCCCGGTTATGTGCATCTTCTACGGTTATGTGCATCTTCTACGGTTATGTGCATCTTCTACGGTTATGTGCATCTTCTACGACAATGTGCTGCCCCCTGGGCCCTCAGATGGTTTGAATTCCACAAAATGCCTCTAAGTGGCTTTCAAGTAAAGAGGTGACAAATGGTATATTGAAATGGTGTTCTTCCAAGCAGATCTTAACACAATAAAGATTTAAGGACCAAAAAAAAAAAGTTTAAGGACTAATTAAGATTCTGACCTTTTTTAATGGCCTTAGGGCCATGTCAAAACCCATGTGAATATTTCCGAGTTATTTTCTTATCATGGCTGATATTTATTCTCAAGAGAAAAACTAAGGATATGCCAGTGACATTCTTTGAAATTTGAGTTGGGTGCTATGGTCATGTAAGTAGAAGCAAGAATTTTTCTTAATAACCTACAAATATTTAGGAAATAGACAAGTAGCAGATTAATAATTTTACACATATTTTAATGCCATTTCTTCAGTTCAATAAGTGACAATTCTTACTCCTAATAATGTGGATGGAAATATTAAGGTCAGAGTTTAAAGGCTTACCCACCCCCTTTCTTTTGAAACTCTGAGCTGGGTACAAGATAAAACCAGGAGAAAGTGTGTGATGAAAGACACTGGAGTAAGTCTGAGCTGCACTCCCTCTTAAGCCGTCAGGGTAAATGGATTTCTCAAATCTGTTTTCCTCTCTGATCAGCTAATCCCTTCCTTCCAGGAGGAGATTTCGGCCCTCTACTCTGCCACTGGTCTACGGCAACAGACCACGTGCTGTTTCCATCGTGCAGCCCTAGTCTCCAGGCTGGGCTCTGACTCAAGAGCTCACAAACACTGACTTCTGAGAATGTCTGAGTCTCCTAGGAGAATAAACACATGAGAAGTTTTTCATATCATCAAAGAGACAAAATCAAGTTGTTCCTGAATCATGCTCAGGCTTTTCTCCACCTCTCATTTTAATCAGTGACGACAATTCCAAAAGTAAGCACATATGACAGAGCTAATGGCTGAGAGGCCTCACATCTCTTGGCACAGGTTAAGAACTATCTGCTTTTAGTTACTGAAACTGTGTCTCCACAAGACCAAGACAACTTGGTCCAGTGGATGCAACTACAGTGTCTCAAACTGTTGGCCGCTAAAAGGTGCCCTTTGCTAAGCTGAGCTCTCTGTCTTAAGCCACTCTTCGCCATCATGAAAGTAACGTGGCGCTGGTAGAGCTCACAGGTGTCTCTTCACTCATTGCCCATAGTTGTAACTCGAGAAAGAAAATACAGTGCAGAATCATAACAAATCCAAGACAAACCCTTGTACAGAAGAGCACTACTTAGTAAATAGGATGGAGATGCCCAGCTCAGCCACAGACCGTTTGTGCATGCAGAAGCAAGTTCCTTAACCTCTCTATGCCTCAGTATCCTCATCGGACAATGGGAGTGTTAATAACATATACATTGCAGGGTTGTTTAAGGGAATAGGTGAGTTAACATGAAAATGCAAAACACTTAGAACACAGTAAGCACTCGATAGAGGATAGCTATTGTTATTATAATAAACATATGGAGCTAAAGGACCCTCACGGTGGTACAATAAATAAATAAGGTGAGAATTTTATTTTAAACTATAAATAAGTAATGTATAAAATGAAAAGGCGGTGATTTCTCAGCAGTTTTAAGCCTGGCATGGTGGGCATGCTGTGCAGGGGAACAGTAACTGCCCTTAACTCAGAAGTGACAAGTGTAAGGTCAAAAGTAGAGGCAGTAGGGACCTGGTGGAGGGTTTTCATTAGGCCAGACTCTCCCGGGATAAAGAGTGGGGAGGGATAATCAGCTCAGGGTGCACCAGAGACTCAACTGGGTGTTCTGAAACATCCAGACGCCCAGACCACACCCAGACCAATGAAATCATAAGCTTCCATGAACTCCTTAAGGTGATTCTAATGTATGGCCAGGGGTAAAAACCCCACCTCAAGGTCTGGACCCCTCTCCTCCTGACATGAATGAGTGCTTATCTCCATCAGTCATCAGAAGGCCCAGAAACACAGCATTGATCCTCTTCTTCACAGAGACAGAGAAAACCCAGGAATCCGCAACCAGGGCAGGAACTGATTAGGATTTGTATATGAGTCCCCAGCACCTGGGATACAGTTTGGTGCTACATCAACAAGTGAATAAATAGACACATAGATGGATGGACGGAGGGATGGATGGATGGATATGGAACCATAGCAAATGTCTGCTGGTATGGAAGTAAAATTGGTTAAATACTTTCTAGAGGGCAATTTAAAAGCACTAATACCCACTGACCCAGAAAATCTACTTCTTGGAATCCCCCCAAGGCAACGCAGGCCCTGGCTGGATTTTCTCCCAAGTGCCTGCAGTTCTGATTCAGAGAGAGCTGTGGGCGACATAAGTAGAAGAGTGGACACTCCAGGGTGACTGACCACACACTTGTAATTCTACTTCCATGGAGAGGTCAGAGAAAGGGCACCCTCAGACAAAGCCAAAAATCTTTGTCCTTTTTTTTTGTGCAGACTTTCAGATAACAACTCAGCTTAGACCCCAGAGTTCAGCGATGTAAGCAAAATACTCTTCTAGATTAGCAGAAATTACAGGAGGGTCCAGCCAGTCAGCTACCCAAGCCACATTTTTTAAAAAATCACAGTAATGCAGGGTCTAATGTCTGATTTTGAGCAGAGCAGCCCTCTGTCAGTCTCCCCACTTAGGACTAGTTAACTGCAAAATGTGCTTTCAGGTAGTGAATGAGGTGACCCAAGTCTGCCAACTGGTGTGAACAAAGATGTCAACATTTTGAAGCCTGTTTAACACACTGAAGATGGGTATTTAACTTGGGGAAGCTAAAAACCTTCACTTTCTGAAAATGGGATGGATTTTCCATTGAGTCTATCTTGAAGGTACCACATGCCAGGGTAAATCCATTGTCAAAGACAAAGACCTGCCCTTTAGATCTCTCCCATGCAGGTGATGAGGGGTCTTCTCCACTGTGTATGCAACGGCATTAAAATTATGGGGTTTTATATTAAGCCCTGGAATCAAGAGGAACAAATTTTGCAAATATGCCTTTAAAAAGTAAAACTATCCCATCTAAAGCTCTTAAATGTGTTTGCATGTGTATGTACTTCTTGGTACTTAAGAGAGAAAATAGAATCATCTTTAAATTTAAAAACATTCCCGGGATAAGACCACTTATAAGAAGTTTAGTCCAGAAAAAATATTATTCTTGTGTTACAAAGTCAAAGCAGTGAAGGGGAAAAAAAAATCAAAGGGAACGATCAGTCAGGAAAAATGTCAGTGTTCCAAAATGCTGCGGGAGACCGCATAAAAAGCACAGTAATATTTAAGCTTGTTTTAAACATACTTTTTTCTCCAGTCACTTTTCACCAAGTGTGAGTTTATATATGCTTTGTCGAATGCCTCTTTAAGGATTTATTCTGAGGGACTTCCTACCATTCCTAGGCAGAAAAGTTCAGGCGAGGTTAAGGAGGTAGGTGTACTTTGGAAGTGAAAGGCCACACAGAGGGCAGCCATCAGAACATAGCACTGAGGAGGCTGAGGTCACCCCTCTGAGCTCTGCACGGCCCACTTAGAAGGGGCCTAGGTAAGTTCTCCTGTGTCACAGGCAGCCCCCAGCCTCAGCTGACCATTTTGCAATGAGCATGGGCCATGGATTGCACTGAGGACCAGGGGCTGTGTGTGCCTGAGCTGGCACTGTCCCACAATTTGAACATCACCAAAGAGGTTGATGGTGGGCATGTAGTGATATCTTAGATGCCGAGAGCGACATCACCACAACCAACATCACTGTGACCACTGAAGTAAATCTCTTATTAAAGAGAGAATAAAACCAATTCCATAACAACGGACCAAAAAGCAGTGTTAACAAATGTTATCAAATTATTGATCCCCTCAAATTCAAATGCCTATTCCTTGGTGAGGCTGTATGTTCTAAAACCAAAAGATGGGGAACGCAGCTGCTGTCCCCTTTACTGCAATAGTTGTCGTTTAGGTCATGTTGATCTCCATATGGCCAGATCCACTGAGAGAGTCCCCTGCCCCTCATTTTACTCATCTCAGCGGCAATCCACACGGCTTAACCATTCCATCCTTCTTTTCAAACATAAATCAGAATGCTTTACTCATATGCATAAAACTCTTCAATTATTTCTCATTGTACTTTAAACTAAAAGGCAAGCCCTATGGAACCAGCCCCACTTTAACTCCTCCAATCTTGTCTCCTATCACTTTCCTCCTCCACCAGAATACTTCTTTTCCTAGAAGCTCCCTCGATTTTTCCTGCCTCAGGGCCTTTGCACTGTTTCCTCAGCTTGGTATGTTCTTCCTGCAGCTGGTTCCTTCTTAGTCTCAAATCAAAACAGTCTCCTAGAGAAGATTATTTATTTGGATGAAGGAAGCGGGGACAGACCAGAAAGAGAGAAAGGCAGAGAGGGTCAGAAAGAGGGAAGGAGGGAAGAAAAGAGGGAAGATAGTGTTTTCAACTAATGTGCCCAAAGACTGGTATAGCTCAAATTCCTCAGAGAGGTACCCCTAAGTTTTGCATAATGGGTTCCATTTATTTCAGCTATAGTTGAGGCCATATAGAGTTGAGCTGCTGTCAATGGAATGCTGAGCTGATGCCTGATGCAGGGTAGAGTAGCTTTCAACTTCAGATGAGTATGAAGCAACTCATGGGCCCCATGGCCTGAGGGCATGTCCGCTGGGACCCTGAGGACTTATTCTGGGGAAAAGATAGGAGGAGAGCAAGGCCTGCGTAGTCAGCTCTGCTTCCACAGTGCTGCCTAGGACTGAGAGGGGGGAAGTGAGCCTGTGACCTCCCCGCTCCCTGCCCCCGCCTGTAAGGCAAACTCAAGACAATTTGGAAGACAGGGGCAGGGCCTTGTTCAGGACCCAATAAACATTTGTTGAACGGCTGCATTTAACAAAGCTTTTTCATACAGATGATTGATGTTTTATTTACAAAACACTTATACAAAGTGCTTATTATGTATATATATACTGGTACTCTTCTAAATGCTTACAAATATTTAGTCCTCATAAACAACCCTGCAAGGGGCTGTTTTATAGAGGAGGAAACTGAGGTATGAAAAGAATAGGGGACTTTGCTACTTGGTGGTGAAGCTGAGATTTGACCTTGGGCTGAAGCACTGCATACCAAGGACAGGTAGGAAGGAGGGAATCTTGGAAAAAAGGAAAATAGGGAAGTTGGGAACCCTGGGTAGTGAAGTCTCCCACACTTTATATGCCCAAGGGAAGGTGGGGAGGGGGACCTTTGGGGGTATTGCCTATATTTTCAACCCAGAGCCCCTCCCCTCACAACAGATCTCTTCCTTTCTTGTATCAACTATAGGTCTAGGCCAGTGTTTCTCAACCTGGTGTGATCCTGTCCTTGCTGCCAAGGTGACATTTGGCCATGTCTGGGAATATTTTTTTTCTTGTCACAACTTGGGGATGGGGCTTCTACTGGCATCTTTTGAGTAGAGGCCATGGATGCTGCTAAATGTCCTGCAATGCACAGAGCAGCCCTCATTGCAAAGAATAACCTGGTGCCAAATGTCAACAGTGCTAAGGGTGAGTAACCCTGGAGGTCCAGCTAGCACCTTTCATAAAATTAATGAAAATGGTAGTAAGGTCAGCAAAAGAAGGCCCATCTGGGAAGCCCTGAGAAATGCCAGCCTGGAACCTGCTTCACCTCTACAAAGCGTGAAGGGCAGGAGCTTGCCTGACTCTCTCTCCTGTCTCCTGGTACCACAGCCACTCCCTCCTGCAGAGAAGCTAAGAGCAGTTCTTGGCTCACGTGACACACAGGAAAGGCTACTAACACCAACCTCCTTTGGCGGCTTAAGGCTCTTGGCTTGGAAACTATATTTCTTGAACCCTTTTTCTTGATTACATTCTAGAGATGAAGAGAAACTCATGTGTAATTCAGAAACAAACAGTCCTACCCTTGATTACTCTCAAACATGCCAGAAGAGAATGGTACTGTTCCTCCAAATAGATTATGGATGTCTCCACAGATGCAAGTGGACCTTGATGAACCAAGCTGTTGATGAACCAGACCTCCAGATTGGACCCCAGAGCAGAGCCCAAGAAAATTTAAAATGCTCTTTATAGATAATAAATAAACTCAGGATCAGACTTAGGGTGAAAGAGAGTGGAGTAGAATTAGATGGCTTGGTAAATTCTGAAGGCCTGATTGAATGTTGGCCCTGCCCCTGTACCCTCGGATCATCACTTTACCTCTCCCATTTGTGAAATGAGGTTCATAATATCCCCATAAATATGTTGTGGCGGTCAGCAGGAGATGTTGTACAGATGTGCGTGGATAAGAGTAGAGCCTCGTCCAATTTTTGTTAACATACCCACCAATATCCATCGTTTTACTCTCTTATCACCATTTATCTTTTTAATCATCCTGACACTCAGATCCAAAAGGGATCCAAAAGCTTTTTATGTCTCTAGCCCACCAACCCAGGAGCAGTCAGATGTCCTGAGCACTCAGTAGAATAATAACAAACAAAAACAAACCTTGAGAAGCACAGCATGGGACCTGATTTGAAGACATCTGAAGGAATTATATAGTTGATTGGATTTTAAAATTGGGCTTCAGCTCATGAATAAACATATAATCTAGAGGCCATAGCATTTGCTGAGATGCTATTTCATAGCCATCTGTGTGGCAAAAAATTGTCTAGGATGGTATGGATAGGATCCAGACCAGAGAAATGAATGAGGCCAGCAGTTCTCAAAATGGGCAAATCATCAAAATCCCCTAGAGGAGCTCTCTGAGCACACAGATTGTGTCAGACCCCCCAAGAGCCTGACCTAATACATTTGATGGGGTCCAGGACTGTGCAGGGCCCAAACCCCGCCCACACGCTTCTAAGGTCAGCCAGATTGGATTTAGGAACCTTCTTGATGAGGTTTCTAAATTGTGTGGAGCAATTTACCAAGTGCCAGGCACTAACCCATGATCCTTAAATCACTTCCAAAATCCTTAACCAAGATGTTTCCCAAGCATTGTTTGAAGCAGTGTTTGCTTTTATATCTAAAAGAACGTGTTTTAGATACGGGATTTGTTTTCCTTCCAGCAAGATGCTCTACATCACTACTACCAATTAGGCAAGATCATTTAAAAGCTCTGAGTCCATACTTGTAAAAGCCCCCTTTGCTCATCCAACTTTATGTCTAAACAGTGCAGCTGATGGCTGTACAGTTCCATTTATTAATTCCACTCTTGTGAATGTATTTCCAAAATTGTTTCAGAATTTCTTTGTCTGGGAAAGCCAGGACTGCTGGTTTTAATAAGAACATGGTTTAAACACAGTTATCCAGGTCACTGATATTTCATGACTTCCCAGAACACAGACAGTACACAGAACCCAGTCTACCTTCTCTTTTTAAAACAAATACTGCCCCCATACGACTCTACCCTTTTCTCTTACAAAAGGAGTCCCTCCCTGCTCCCCTCTCACACAAGTTTTCCTTTAGAAGAAAAGGTCTAAAAGAATGAAAACTGGGGTTAGACCAAATGAAAAGCAAGTTCTGCCTCAGGTTAAAACTCATCATCAGAGAGTAATTCAGAACAGAAGCTAACACCCAGTAGGTGCTCAATCACTAACTAAATGAATTCAAATTATTTCACAGAACTCTGGCACCTCTGTTTAAGAAAACCCAAACAAGAATTCTCTGAACTGAGACATTCCATAGCGTTCACATCTGAGAAGTGCTCTATTACGTAATCAAAGTAAAAAGAACTTTATTTTTAGCTACTGAACTTCACAGGGAAGATCCCAGTCCTATTTAAACTTCGCTTTCATCCCTAACCTTCAAGTGACACTCATATGATTTGCTTTTTTAACTGGTATTTTTTTAAGAAAAGACTAAAGATGGCCTCGAGCACATTTAAAACAATACAAAACAACAAGAGAAATAAACCAGATGGCAAAAAATCATAAATCAGGACAAGCGTGCTGAACGAGCTACAAAGGAAGGCACCATTAAACTGTAGAAGGTTGGAAGCACTTTGTTCCTCTTGGCTAAGTCTCTGTTATTGCTTTCCTTGCACAAGAAAGCTCAGAGGTCATCTAGGCATCATCATCCCTCCTTAACCTTTCACAGTCTAGACTGGAAAGAGCTGCATGATAATTGGGAACCCCAAAGAATCAGTACTCAAGGCAGGTGGACTGTGTGTAGCTTCTCATGTGATAGAAAAAGAATGCTTTGGAAAGATCTGTTGTAATTACACGATGGCATGGATAGAGAAAGAAGCAGCAGAACAAACAAACAAATAAAACTCTAACAGAGCGTATCTGAATTGTTCCAACACATGATGAAAACTCTTCTCTAGAATAATCTTTCATCCCTATCTTTTCTACAGATATCAATAAAAGGACAGCCCTTATAGAAACACCACTGACATCTTCTAGGCTGAGGAATACAATCATGGCCACGTGACAATATTCTGGTCAACCATGGATCGCATATATGAGGTGGTCCCATAAGATTATAACGCACTATCGCCTAGTGACATTGCAGTACAATGCATTACACAAATACTTAACCATTGTGTTACAGTGATATTCAGTATTCAGTACAAAAACATGCTTTACACGTTTGCAGCTGAGGAGCTGTAGCCTATACCATATAGCCTAGGTTGTATAAGTGTACTCTGTGATGTTCCCTCAATGACAAAATCACCTAACAATGCATTTCTCAGAATATGCCCCTGTTATTAAGTAGCATGTGATTGTACAAGAAACAGACTCTAAAATTCAAGACCTGTATTACTTGGTCGTCTTTGACACTGGACTAAATGTTTGGACCAACCCATGGAGATAAAGGCCTTAGTTTGGGGGGTGGGGATTTGTTTTGTTTTGTTGGATTTATATGATGGCTGGGCGGAAAATAAAATACTCAGGGCTTATATGTCAGTAGATATCTGTGGAATGAATGAATGGATGGATGGATGAATGAATGAATGAACTTGCTCTGGGCTAGCCTTTCAGATCTCACACAACAGCTGCCATATATTTCTAATGCATTAAAAGGGTTTTTTTTTAAACCAACAATAACTGGGCCTCTTAGGCAAGAACACATGTCCATTAGTTTTAGACACTTAGAAGTACATGCTGTTCTGTTGTAACAACACAGAGAATCTGGCACTAACTTTTTGCTCCTACAGCCCTGTTTACAAACATGCTGCATTATTAACCCCATCCCTTCCCCCACCCTCACATTTTAACTACATGACCCCCCCCCCAAATGCAGAACGTTTGCCAGAGCATGCTTGTCAAATGTGAATTCATGGGCACAGACAACTCCAAGATCTGCTCACCACACTACTGCCTACTTTGCACCACCTAATAGGTGCCCTGGAGTGGGAGACACAACTGGGAGTCTAAGCAGTGCAAAGGATCATCACAGCAATAGACCTAAATCTGTCTACTTCTTCATCACTTCCATGCCCACCCTCTGTTCCATAGCCATTTTGAATTCCTCAGTTTGCTGTAAATTGCTTTCCTGGGCTTTCCTAGCCTCTGGTATTTTCCCAGTTAAAGCTCTCATTGCCTTATTACATCTATCAAAGCAAGTGTTGCACTGTATTGTAATCACTTCTTTAAAACCCACCTTTGTCTCTAGAAAGAGTACTATGAAGTGGGCAGGGATTACTTCTGCTTTATTGATTACCAAATCTATCCCTCAAACCTTACAAGGGGCATGAAGTGTAATAGAAGTTCAATAATATTTGTTAACTGTATGTACAAATAAGTGAGCGAAAAGGTATCCCCCTTCTGGGGTGACCAACAATCCTGGACTGAGGGGCTTCCTAGGACTTCAAACTTTCTGTGCTCAACCAGCAATAGTCCCAGGCAAATGAGGCATTTAAATGGCTTACACTCTCTCTTCATTTCCAGGCCACCAGATCCAGCTTGCAGACCCGCCCCTCCCAGGAGTTCCCAACCCTGCTGCACCTGTATGCACAGCTGCTTGCCTTACCCATCAGCTGGACGAAGGGGGCGGCGGCCTTCTAAGATGACAACCTTTTGTGCCTTGTTTCTGCCCAATGACAAATGCCTACCCTAGCTGCACTGCTTGGCAAGCTTCTTTATGAGAGATAATAAGTTTCTTAATTTCCCAGATTCAGAAAATGGGAAGGTATCAGAATGATCAGGAATGATGCCTCAATTAAAGTTGCATCCCTGAGTCTACCCAGAGGTGGGTATGGTGCCAGATACACAGGCATTCCAGATGAGAAATGGCTCCTCTCCCAGCTGCCTTCAAGGCCACCCGGAGACCCACTTTCCAATCTCTTTGCTAAGCTATCTTGAGATGACTGGATGAGGCCCTGCTCACCTCCTTGTCTTCTACCTCAGGGTTAAAGGAGGCAAGGCAACAAAGCAGCCTCTTTGCCCCACAGGATAAGAGAACACACAGCTGGTTTGATTCCAAAAGGAAAGATAACCCAAGACAGACAGTCCCGGCCTTCAGGATATAGCACGTGTGCTTATGCTGTGGTGAGTGGATTCTGCTACAAGTTTGGAGCAAGTTCACCCGAGGGCATACTATTCCTATTTATTTCTCCAATGCCCTTCTATAGATGATCTAGAAATATGTTAACATTGAAGGCAAGGGGGAAATCAAAAACTACCCAAATGTCCATCAATAAAGCAAAAATTGTTACACTCTCATAATGGAATATTACAGAGCAAAAACAGAGAAGAGACTACTGATACAGGCAATAATCTGGATGAATTTCACACTGAGTGAAAGAAAACAGACAACAAAGGACTTTATATATGAAGTTCAAAAACAGGCAACGTTTTTCAAAAACTGTTAGAAGTCAGGGTAATGGTTACTTTGAGGACAGGAGAAGGGCGTTATATTGATCAGGATGTAAACATTTTGCAGGGATGAAAATTGTCTATATCTTGATTTGGATTGTGGCTATGTGAATTTACACAATGGCAAACATTTATTAAGTTGTGCGTCTAAGGTTAGCTCACTCGAGGTACTTTACACGTCAATGAAAAAACTAAAAACCAAACAACAAAAATACAAAAGCAACCAGGAGATAGTCACTAACACCTGATCCATCAAGCCCTGTCATTTAACCCCTGGAAAGCTTTCTTACCTCCTCCGTAAATACATTCTTCTACCTACCTGCTTTGGCTGTCAAATTAAATTAGATGAAACCAAGTGAGGTGGCTGTTCAATCTCATTTGTTAAATGTATGCTCGACAAAGGCAACACTGTCAATCTCAATGAAATTAGAGTTTGTCAAAGTAAGGATCTGATTTTTTTTCTTTTTTTTAAATAAAAGGCAGCTTTCTGCATTTAGAACGTACTTTCAAATATCTTTCCAGCAGCTGTATCTCTCAGCCTATTAGTCAAGGGCAGGCGCCCTGCCAGCTGTTTGCTGGATTCAACTTCTACATACATGATCATTTCAAAGGTCATGTATATGTTAATTTACTACCTGGTTGTTATTTGAGAGGATTTTATTACATCATTTTATATTGATTTATTATTTCTCCTCCTCTAGGAAATGCTGGATTCTAGAGCAGCCAATAGCGGAGTAGCTCTGGGTAAGTATGACACTTCAAAGAAATCACTGTCATCATTTTTCAAATTAAAAAATGAATACACACTGGCAATATGTTTTGGATGGACAGGATTATGATAGCCACTGTCTGGAACGAGAAGAAAGAAGTGGCTTAAACAAAAATTGTTTGTGTAAAAAATTTTTAAAAAGGAGAGCAAGCAAGAGAGACATCCACAGTATGCCCTATCTAAATAATTACTTGCGAGTAGCAATGGCCATCTGGTGAATTTCACAATGTATAGGTCTTAATAATTTCATTCAACTTACTTTTTTCCTGGGGACAACCTAAACACTTAATTATTTTATTGTAAGGCTATGCAGTTTCATTTTCTATGGGTTCTGTGCGGCTGACAGTATCCTAAAGCTGGAATAATATGGGAAAAGCATGAAACACAAAGAGGAGAAAGAAGGATGTCGGGATAAGGAGGGGTTAGAGAGGCAAGATGGCCCCACTGAGGCAGCTTGCAGGAGGGAAGGGAGGGTTGATGGAATGGGATCCTGTGTGTAAGGCCATTCCATAGGAGGAGTTACAGAAAAGGATCAGCGGTGCCGCTTCAGGGAGTAGAGTGGTGATGGGAAAGGGAAATGGCAGAGCATCACAAGCAGAGACCTGGAGAGACAGGGCCCCGATACAAAGCACTGCTTTCCTTTCAAACAGACAGTTCAGTGCCTCCTTTACTTTGCACCAGCACCTGTAATCTGTGAGGCTTCGCCCACAAGTGTTCCAGTCAGAGAAAAGAATGAGTCACGCTGTCAGTGAGTGATCACTATTGTTCTTCTGCTCAGATGTCACATCCAGGCACCCTTACGCTGCCATTCAGAAATCTATAAGCGGCATAGCAGAGTCAGGAACTTCTCTGACCTACTTTTACTAGGGAGGGGAGGCTTCTGATTCGTAATCAGTGAAACAGCAAAACGATTAGAAAATGTGTGTGGTGTGTCCTGGACTGATCCAGGGAGAGGTTAATACAATGTAACTTAAACTAAAACTAAATATGCAGGGTGGGGGGCCAGACAATAGGGAGAAGAGCCAGACAATAGGGAGTCCTTCGGAACCCAGAACAAGCCCTCCCCTCCCCTCTCCACTAGCTGGAACTTTGCAGTTTATCTGTGTCCCAAAATCCCCCCACATCCTTGCTGCTCCAATTGTGCTCTCCCACCAATGAATTGTCATCTATATCTGCAGTGCGACCCCCTGCCTTCCGTAATGCCTCCAGGTTGCTCCGGCCCCACTGATACAGGTCCATGTATTTAAACGTCCACAACCGCAAACTTAAACTCAAATTATCCAATGTTATATTGAATTATAGCTCTCTGCCCCAAACTCCACCTTCCTCCTCTGTTCCCTTTCTTAAGTTATGTGGAAAAATACCCTTCCAAGAAAAGATTAGAAGAAACTGGACACATTGCTTTGTGCATTGGGTTTTCTCTCCCCCCAAAAAAATTCATCTTAGAATTCTTTTTAAAATGTTCACACTCACATTATAACTGCATTTTGGAAAATAAAAAAAAAAATAAAGAAAAAATTCATCCAGGAGTCTTAAGTCCCCAACAAATCAAAATCATTTATTTCATTCTATTGTTTTTTTTTTTAAGGAAACAACCTGTCCTGACAGAGATATATATTTTTTTCTCTTTTGGTCTGTATTTTATAACAAGCCATTTTCCTTGGGGCTATGGAATGGCTCGGAATCCCCTTAAAGAGCCACACATGCCCCCATTCCACATCTCCACCTCCAAATGCCCCCCAGTGGGTATTTTAAATGATTCCATTTACTCATGCTTTTCTGCAGTGTCACATCCAACGTGCACAGTATTGGAAGTGATGCTGACAGGGAGGGGGCAATGGGACGAAGGCTGTCTGTCTTCATTGCGGCTTGAAAATTAAATACTATTTATTACTGTCCTCTCTTGGGTCAGCCACTAATCTGAAACTTCTCCACGGCGAAGATACCTGGCGCTGGTGTGGCTGAACCCTAGAGTGGGTGATACAAAAGGTGCCATATGGAAATTTGCAAAATTCCCAGACAAGATTAATGGATGTGTCAGAGAGCATTTCTTCTTGGGGAGGGGCATGGCTTCATTTGGGATACAAGTGCCCTCCCCCCTAAAAAAGCAGGCCTTGAAACAAAGACTGAAGTGCAAATAGTTTTGTGGGAGGAAATCCCAGGTTGCTCTGGTGTGGGGGCGGGGAGGTGAGCCTGGAAGGGTAAGCAGACATTTCAAGGCCTTTAATAAGCAGGTGCCTGCTGTGGGCAGCCAGAGATCACTTCCTCTGGGAGTTAACCTCAGAGCTATCCCCTGCTGGCCCAGTAGGGGAATGGGAGAAAGCTCTAATGTCTATCTCCCAGTTCCACTGTGGCAATAGTTGGAGGCTTCCCTAACTAACTCACTCCAGGGCCCCTTGTTTGCTCAACACTTGAGCCAAGTACTGTTCCCAAAGCTAGCAGAGACATTTTGTCACCAAGAGCTGCAGAGAGTGGCAGTGAGCTCACAGGGAGGTGGAATGAATGCCAGGGACTTAAGGATCAGCTGCTATAGCTTCTGTAGAGAGAGGGTCAAGGGCTCAAGACACCAAAACAACTGACAACGACCACTATGCAGGTACAGGCCTGGGTATTCTTCTTTATTCACTTCCTGAAATCTGTCCCAGTGTCCAGGGTCAGTCAACAGGCCAGATTTTCCCAAGGTCTGAGCTCTCTCAAAGTAAACTGGGCATCTTTTGAAGTTGTCTGTACTTCCATGGGCGTTCCCAGTGAGAAAATCTTGGCACTGGAGCCACAATCACAGACCACAGAGACTGCAGCAACCAGTTTACCCCCATGGACTAATTTTTACACTGGGAAATCTGACTCCATAAATACTGTTATCCTCACAGATGATGTCTGTTTGGCAGTAGAGCTCTGAGTCCCAGCGAGCCTGCCACTCTCCCACATGTGACACTCTCTTCTCCAAAGGCAGAGAAGTAATCAGATTCAAGACAAGCCATATGCAAGCAAGTCAACTGCTTAATTCTTCCTGGAAACCTGTAAGTTAGTGGTTTCATTGTTGTTGTTTGATTTTTGTAAGCTCCATCTTTGTCAAATGCTATCACAGGCAACATTAAGACAGCTCTACATATGGCCACCAAAAAGATAAGCTCAACAATGTTCGTAGCAGCTTTATTTGCAATAGCCCCAAACTGGAAACCTCCCAGATGTCCGTCAGCAGAACAGATAAACAAACTGGGATAGTCCATACAATAAGATACTACATGGCAATAAGAGACACAAACTGATGATACACGCAGCAACATGGATGAATCCTAAAAGCATTGTGCTAAGTGAAAGCAACCAGGCATAAAGGACTATATGATGCATGATTCCATCTCTATGGAATTCTACAGAAAACAAGATTTATGTATGGAGGCAAAAGTCAGAGTTGTGGTTGTCTTTAGGGGATATGGACTGGGAAACAGCTCAAGGGAGCTTTATGGGGTGCTGAAATTCGATTCGATTTTGATCTGAGGACTGGTTACATGGGTATATACACATGTAAAAATCTGTCAGCACTTAAGATTTGTGCACTCCATGCACTTTACTGTATGTGTTTTATATATACTTCAATAAAAGGTAAAATAGAACAATAAGTTAAAAAGAATAATAAAACAAAATAAAACAGCTCTAGAGGACACCGCTTCCTTCCCTCTAACTCTGCCAGGTAATGCTGTGATCAGCAGAAACGTGCTTCCCTAGAGCTTGGTTTCCTAAGGGAGAAAATGGTCTAGAGGGTTCTCTTGGGTAAAGCTGGCAGTTTTTTTTTGCCACAGGAAACAGGGAAGACAAGAGAAAAAACTCAAAATGAGCAGCATGGAGCCTTTGGTAGGACACATGAGTGCCTTGGGGATTTAACTGGTGTCCCCTCAACATATCTACACAGAGCACACTCACACACTACCACTGTGATGCATCACGTATTCCAGTCACTCAGAGTACTGCACATTCACTGCATACCACACATACACATCACATTGCTGACACACACACACAAATACAGGAGATGCTCATAACACACATGCGTGCACATACACACATGCTCAAGGGAGGCAGCCTTTTTTGCATTCAGCTCTTAATGCTCCAGCACTGTCTGGGTGATCATCTCCCTCCTCCTGCTGCCAACCACAGCCACTGTCATCATCATTATCATCATTGCCATCGTTCCAGGAACATCTCTCATGGACAGGATGTCTCAGAGAGCACACAGCTGTGCCCACGAAGACATCTGCCTGGAGCTGCCTGCTCGCCCTGAAAACTATCCAGGCACATCAGGTTTATGCCTCATTCTGAAGAGTGAGTGTCCTGCAACCTTTGGCTCAGGCCCAGCACAAACCGTGCAAAGATGGATATCCACCCTCCTCCTCCCTGTCTCTCTGGCCTATTGGCCACTGCCCCTTCCTTCAAGAGGAAGCCTGTTCCACTTCTTAGTGCAGGATAGTGTCTTCCCTGGAGCCCAGATCAGCCCTGGCCTTCCAGACAACACTGATCTCATCACCAGGAGGCTGCAGAGAAACCAGCCAAGAGCATGAAGGTGCCACATTGTCCTGTTGGAATACCAGTGCCTCCTCACTGTTAAATCTCTGCCACAGGCTTGGAACATATCTGCATTATTCTGAGATTCTAGAAACCTTTCTTCCATTGTTCACTGTTACCTTAACTTGAAGAACTAACCCCACTGAGTCCATTTCAATACTTGTTGACCATCTAGACTTTCTATAGCAATAGGTAGCCACATGTGGAAGACAGTGAAACCTACCTGTCAGGGTCCTCACAATTTTCCTCTTAGGATTCTACCCTAAAGAGAGAGGCACAAGCATGTTTATCGAAGCTCTTTGTGTTGTAAAGACTAGGAATAGCCTAAATGACAACCAAGAGAGAAATGATTAATCATCACAGATCGTTACACAGAATATTACCAGTCGTTGCAAAGGATAACACAGATTTGTATATTCTGACATGGAAATTATGTCCAAGAAAATTATTTAAAGGGAAAATAAGTGAAAAGGTCTCGTGGCAAGAGAGAATATAGATTTCGTATATATAAATAAACTAGTTTTTGTTGAATGTGTTAAGAACTTAAAGAATAAAACCAAGCTTGTGCCAGTTTTCTCTGATAAAATTTCAGAGGGCTGTTCCTTTCTTTGTTTTAGGTATCTATAATGTTTTCATTTTTTAATGTGCTACTTTTTTCAATCAGAAATATAAGATAAGAGACTAAAATGTTTTTTTCTTAGGGCCCATCACTGGCTCCCTACCCATTATTTTTAAAGTCTTGAGTTACAGATACTCAGAAGCAGCTGGACCTTGAAACCACTCAGACCTGGATGAAATAGTACATCCAGCATTTTCCAGCTATGGGCCCTAGGCATGTGACTTTGCCTTGCTGATCCTTTCTTTACTCCATTATCAACAAGCCTCCTTGAGAGCCTATTCAATGCTTCCCTCTGTGCACACCAGGGGAGCCATCATGGTGGACAAAATATTCACCCCCTTCTCACTTAGAGCTATATCTACAACTGTAAAATAAGGGTAACTACTTTACAGACCTACTGAAGGGATTATTATTAATGTAAATGATTGCTGGCACATAAAAGACCTTTGAAAACTATCAGCTACTTTTTTTAGATAATCAAGGAGTATAACTTAGTTAAGGTAGAATAGACTGCCTAACAAATTACTCCACATTTGTAATGGCTCACTAATGAAAGCTTATTTCTTATTTATGTGAGTCTAGGGTAGGGGCTCCAGACCAGGCACTTCCATGCCATGCAATGATCCTTCCCTGGCAGAGGAGGCTCTGCCACCTTCTAGGGTTACCCTGGACTTTGCTCCATCCCAGACAGCCAGTGGATAAGAAAAGAACATAGAGGAAAACCTGGAAAACTTTTATGATTGGACCAGAGGTACACATGTCATTTCCACTCACATCCTATTAGTCAGAACTAAGTCACATGGATTGCAAGGGATGCTGGGAAATGTAGGCTGGCTGGGTGCCTGGGAAGATAAAAAAACACATTAGAAGAAACACACACCAGTGATTGTGTGTTTGTGTTTATTTGTGTACAGCCTGCAAAAAGCTTTTTCTCTGGGAAGCTCTGAAGTTTGTCTTTGCTGGAAGAACTTCTAAGAAGACATCTTTTTAAACCTCTCTTTTTTATTATCAAGGTTGTCTTGCTACCATCTGAGATATCACTAAAAAACAACACCAGCTCCTAGCTCTGACTTTCACAAGATTTGAGAGCCTGTCAAAAATAAATGCCAACTCATCAGATTCTGTGTGAAAGAGATGCCAACACACATGTAACTCAGACTAAAAGCTGCAGACAGGAGCTTTACTGTGCACACATTGTCACTCCTCTTCTAAAGAACCTCATATGCCAGCCAGCAAATCCATGGACTTAATCATTGGAACTAAGAGGAAATATATTTTTTTTCCTTAAATTGGTGCTTTGCAAAACCAATACTTACGCGTCTGTCTGTCAGAAGCTTACATTATAAATTCAGAGAGCTAGAGATTTAATTCTATAGTTTGGTTTGCTTTTGTCATCCAGAATATTGCAGAAAGCCCACAGGTGTGGTTGAGATAGCGTGAGATGTGTCCAACATGACATTATTCATTCATTCATTCATTCAATAAATATATATTAACTCCTCAATTATAGCACTGTGGGTCCCAGGTTGAGGATACCAAGATGGAAGGCCCATTAAGTGTCTAGTGAGGGAGTCAGCTAGTCAACACAGTTAGAACTCAACAAGACACTTACTACAGGAAAAGCAGGAGCCACAGCAGTGGAAGCAGAGATTAGAAATGCCATAGATTCTTTGCCATTTCTGATTTACTTGGCACAGAAGTAACTCATCAGAGAGCCAATGCTCCGGGAGCCCCAAGGGCTCTTTATTTATGCTGTTATTGGAAAGCAAAGTGGAAACGGTACTGGCAGCTACAGATTTTGGATCCCTCCTGCGTACCAAGCATTGTGCATACTTGTCATTCATCTTGACAGGCAAGTATCACCACTGCCCATTTTACAGATGTCATCTCTGAGGCCCAGAGAGATAAAGACACTTGCCCCATTTTGTAGCAATCTATAGACTTGGGTATCTGGTCTATTTGACTCCAAAGACTGGGCAACTTTTATTGCCACCCATCACTTTATCCCCTGCATGGAAGATCAGGAAAAGCAGACCCAGAAGACAGTGGTAGGACCCATGGCTGAATCGGACTGCTCAGGAGAGGCAGCAAAGGAAGGGGGAATGAGGTTAGCCTCAGGAGTCAGTGCTCACCTCCTGGAAGTAATGTGAGGATAGTCTTGCCCCTCATTCATTAATTCAACAATATTTATTAAGCAACAGCTAGAAGTCAGGCACTGTTCTAGGTGATGGGAATATGGCAGTAAACAATGGGGGGGGCGCGGGCAGTGGAAAATGGAGGAGTAAATATGCCCCAAATTTTTGTCACACATCAGAGGTAACTAAATACCTTCATTCTTGATGCTAATAGAGAAATACATTAGAGGTTTTTTTTGGGGGGAGGGAGGATCAATTTAAGCACAAGACTTTCAATTGTGTAATATACCTTCCAAACTCCTGGAGAAGATAAAGGATATATGTATAGTAATAAAAAAACACACACACACACACACAAACAAACAAACAAACAAAAACCTCTTACAGATATGAACCAAACACATTGATAGTGATCTTTGGGTGGCAGGGTTACAAATGATATTTATTCTCTTCTTGTCACCTTTCTATAGTTGTAAATTTCCTAAAATAAGTATTATTACTTTTATAATCACAGTGAAACAAAAACTTACTGAAACGTTGAAGAAATGCAAACTCCAAAGAACCAGAACCTTCCTCTCCTGGTATTTAGTCGGTAACTGACAAGTCAGTCAGACAAGGCGATGCTTCATTCTTCCAGTCAAGCGGAGTGATATCTTATTTCAACGCGCTGCCTGATTATTTTAGAATTCGCTCACAGGGGTAGCCACAGGAGGAAATATACACTCATCACTGAGATATTAGGGACTGAATCCTGAAGCTTAATTTTTCATTAGGGCATTGTGCCATTTTTCAATTAAGACAGGTTCATCTTTTCTTTTTTTTTTTTTTAAGTAAGTGCTGATGTGTAAAACCTCATTTCCTTCCTTAGCACACTGGCCTATGGATTTTATTTTTAATTGATTTCCATGTGCTTCTACGAGTGGCAGAGAAACTAGGCTGATGAGCTGTGTTGCCACAGTGTTCCCGGTACTGGAAAGGAAACTGAAGCTCTGCGAGAACAATGCTTTGGAAAATCCGTAAAACCCAGTCGAACACACCTAAGGTTTGTATGAAAGGGCAGGCATTACTCACAGCGGCTTTGACAGTGAGAAGGGAGACTGAAAAGCCATCCAGCCCTTCAGCAATCAATGTGCCTGGATCAATCGGCCAGATCTCAATTAGAAGCCAAGGAAAAATTGTCTAATAACATCTCGATATAGTGGATTCATTGCATTATTAAAAGTATTTTCAATATTTTTGAATAAAAGATTGCCACCACCTGCTCCCTACCAAGTATCAAACCTAAAAATGAAAATATCTTCGCTCAAACTAACAGGGTCTGTGAGGGGCTTAGGGTTCTTAACCTAAGATTCTGTTTCCTGCTAGAAATATGGTTTCAGAAAAAGTAGAAGCAATGATAGGACCACAGGAAACATCTGTGTATACAAACAGACCAGCTCACTAGGAATAAAAATGCATTATGAATCACGAAGCTCTAAATATTTTTATTAACACATTTTGTTAACCAAGATCTTAGAAATAAGGTGCCCTAAGAGTTCCTCATCAAATTTTTTTTCCATATTTCATTTTATTCTTAAGAGAGAAGTAACTCTGAAATCTTATCTTAGATTTTAGCAATGACTTTCTATTAAAAGTTATTTCTTTTCCATCTCAGGCTGAGCAAAGCTCTGGGCCAAGGGGGTTAGGGGAATTTGTTTCATAAAACTGACAGTTTGGCGAGCATTCAATCACTCAACACTACACAGCCCAGGAGAACAAATGAGTCCTTTTCTGATGCCGCTCCAGACATATTACGATGTATGCTCCATAGCTTTATTCCTGCATTAGTCCCTTTTGCCTCCTGCAGCAACCAGGAAAGGGGGCAGAAAGCACATCAAAACTGACAAAACCGACGAGGAAGCAAAATTAATCAACACGCTCTCATTTGGAAGTTAGGGGGATATGAACACACTAAATATGCTGTTTTCTTTTACTGGTGATACCTGGCTTCCTTTCCAGAAAGCCAATACATTCAGGGGACTCTCAGCCATTTTGTTGTCCCATCCTCAATGCTTCCGGACACGTGTCTTTGCAAGATCCGGTAACGGCTTTAATGGGCAGATAAGACCAGCTTGCTGACTGCTTTTAGCAGAGGTGGCACCAAGGGCAGGCTGCTGGCTCACAATCTGGGCATCGTTCTGGGCAGCTGAGAGCAGCCTGCCTCAAACCCTGCACCAGCGGAAACTTCCTGTTTAATAGGCCTAAGTCAGAGCAGCCAGAGAAAGGAAACCATTAGAAAATTTCTTCCTTCCTCCCTAAAAAAAAATTACAAGAACTTTTTTTTTTGGTACTCACACATAAAGCTATGATTGAAAAATTCTTATGTGAGATACAACTCATCCATGCAGTTGGAAGATAGTGGTTACGTCAGTGAAGGATAATGAAGAGGGTACAGCGGACTTCTGAGGGCTGGTGTGGTCCCTGTCTCCATTGGGGTGCAAGTGACCTGGGTGTGCTGTTTGTGAAAATTCTTCAAGCTGTACACTTAATAGTTCGTACATTTTTTCTGTATGTATGTTAGGATTTTAGACAAAAATCTGAAAACAAAAATTCGTGATGGGTAATTTTTAGGACTTCTCTCATCCACATAGCTGGCTTTAAAAATCAAACATTACCAAGAAAAAAATAAACCATACCCAGCCACTGCTTAAACCTTCTGACCTACTGAAAGTGTATGGAAATAGAAAGTCTTTTTAAAATGCTGGTACTACTACTTAAAGTTTTACCTACCATGTCCTTCATGCTTGGGAAAGAATATACGGTAAGCAATTTTGCTATAACTAACATCTATCTGCTCCTCACAACATGACACTGAAAGGCATAGAGAAATGACAAAACTCATTTTCACTGTCGGACTCCTGGTGGAACAGGGTGTTACTGCTGGAGGCTCTTTCCAAAGACCCAACTCCCACTTGGGGTCTTCCTCGCTCCTTCACTATTTGAGCCATATGGCCAGAGGAATCTCATCCTTACTTTTTTCACATCTTCCTGTTTTTCCCTTTCTCTTTTATTTCCTCCCACTGAATTCTTCTTTATTCTTGCTGCTGCTGTCCATAAGAAAAGACTCTGATGGTTTCTCCTGTTACTGGTATCACTGGTGTCAGTTGAGTATGTTGCCTCACCCTCCGTTTCTTTTTGCATTTCTAAATGGACCTGAGGGTTTACACCAGCTCAGGCCTCCACAGGAAAAATCTGCCTAGTTAGCTTGGTATTCCAGGGTTCCTCTGTCCTACGATTTACAACATGCTGAGGTTTATTTTACAAGAGAAATAGTTGGGGTAAGGATGGAAAAGGAAAGTTTCTGAAGACAAAAAAAAAGTTGTCATTTGATTTCAGAAGTTATGAATAACGGACGGTTAGGGTTGCTTTGCAAAATAAGATCCAATGGTCTACCGCTACAAATGATTCTGCATTTTGCTGCTCTTTAAAAAGTCATCTAGATTTTAGCAAAAAAGAAAGGGGAGGGGAGGGGAGGGAAGAAAGAAAAGAAAAGAAAAGAAAAGAAAAGAAAAGAAAAGAAAAGAAAAGAAAAGAAAAGAAAAGAGAAGAGAAGAGAAGAGAAGAGAAGAGAAAAAGAGAAAAGAAAAAAGAAAAGAAAAAAGAAAAGAAAAGACAAAAGAAAAGAGTTTTTTCTAATCATGGTTTTAAAGATGGAGGAACACATTATGTAAAGAAACTGTTTTGTTCACCCAGGACCCAGTTTAAAACATTCCCACTTCTGGTTAAGGACTTGCAGGGCCCAGATGCCAGCAGGACCTAAGAGTTTGTTCAGTCACCTGAAACTCACCGGAAATGTCCGGTGACTCCCTCAGATGAGCATGATTACAAGGAGGACGTGGCACAAGCTGGTTTCCAGGAAAGCAGAATGCAGTTCTCAGGCCCTTATTTTAAGAAAAGCATGTCATTTGGACCCAGAGAAGCTAGCAGAAAGGCAGTGGGATATGTTTTTGCCTTCTCCGTTCCCAAGCTCCCTTTCTGCTCTGTGGCAGCATTACCACACCAGTCCCCTTGGTGTCTGTGGCTTTGGCCCCATCCAGCCCAGCCATCCATGTCATGACACCTCGCCTGGCAGGTGGGGCGACCACTTATCCCGATTTGCTCAGGAATGCCCAGATTTTAAAGCTGAAAGTTCCATATCACAGGAGCCCTCTTCCCCCCAATCCCAATCCCAGGCAAACCAGGACAGTTGGTTGCTCTAGTCCCGGGCTACCAGCCAAACCCCTCTCCCTCCAGCTGGGCTCAGTCAAGGCCTGAAGCAGCAGGATTACCCTACACCCCCTGCTGCTTACAAATTCAGACCTATTTAAAGTACATGAATTTTGAAAGTGTATTTAAAGCTGCTGACTGAAGGTGCTCCTGGCTGTTAACTATGTCTGTCAGGTTTTCTTCCCCCACCCCCATTTTCTGGCACATTCATTATTGTTATCACACTCCCTTCAGAAATTGGGGCTCAGATGATTACATGGGGAGTGCTAAGATTTTCTGACCACTCATCTAAGTCTGGGCTGCCCCATCCCTGGCTGCAAAGGAGAGGAAAGGTGGGGCCCCTGTACTCGTCCTGAATTCCTTGGCCCATCAAGGAAAGGGCATAAACAACAGAAACCAAGGTGTTGTCATAATTTACTCTGTCAATCAGGCACTGCCAAGTCCTATAGAGTCAGTCTCCTAAATATTTCTAGAATCCAAGCACTTGCCTCCCCCATCCACAGCCACCAAGAAGCTTCAGTTCAAGTTCATTGCTCTCCCTGGAATATTGCAGCAGAGCCCTTTCGGTCTTCCTTCCCTCCTGCCCCAGCTCATTCTCCACTGTGGGGAAAAAACAAACACATAAAGTAGATCATGTCACTGGCCTCTGTGAAACTTCCCAGGATAAAGTCCAAGTTCTTTATCAAGGCTTAATAGCTGTTTCTAAATGTTACTGTGGATTTAAGTGAGAGCGCATATATTAAATTCCTAGCCAGGTGCTTCAGCTCCATCGTGGATTTGGAGAACTTAGAGTGCTTCACTCTGTCCACAGAAGTGGTAAAAAGGGAGGGGCACTTGGCACTGGCCACTACAGAGAGAGATGGTAAACAACAGATTTGAAGGAAGGGAAGAAGTGTCTCACACGAATGGGGGATGAAGAGCTTCATGTCCAAATATCCAGGATAGAGTCAAGTGGGTCCAGTTGATTAAAGGAAGATGGGTCTTATCCCCTGATGAGTGGTGATGCCTGATATGAGGGAAATGAGTGGGGCCCCATTGGTGTTTGGATTTGCTGAGCTCTCGCATGGGTGGATGGCACAGAGGTAAGTGAGAAGATGGAAATACTCAAAGCACAAGAATGTGACATTTTGCCGCTGATTAATGAGGACAGAACCCATGTAAAAACAGAAATGAGGTCTTGGGTTCATGCCTTTGAAACAGACAAACTGGGGAAATTTGTGTGTTTGTACTTTTTTATTAAACATATTATCAGTATCTAAGTGCTATAGAGCACAGTGCCAGGAACCAAGGACTGGGTTATTCTAGATGGTGATTGAAATGAACTTTAGGAAGTGCTCTGCCTGGCTCAAGAGAATGAATGCTGGTTTGAGACCAAGCCCCACACACACACACACACACACACACACACACACACACACACACACACACATGATTCCCACTCTCAAAAAAATAAAACAAACAAAATAAAGCAAGGAGGGAGACAGAGAAAAGAAAAAGGCATAGGTTCTGTGGAAGAAAACACAGACTTGTACAAACTTAGGGAAAAATTATTCCAATTACTCTTTTATTTTATAAATATTCATAAGAAAAACAGCCTAATAGCTGCCTTCATGAATAACCTCAGCTACTTATTTACACCTGCATTTTAAAAAACAAGAACAATGTTCTCAGCATTGATGAAAGTTAGAGCAAAACTCAAGGTGGCCAACATGATAGTTTCCTTTCCAGGGACCTCTCCAGGCCCTCTCGCCACTCACACCCCCTTGCCTCCAATCCTGTCCCAGGACCAGGGCATCTGGCTTGTGCTCTTCAAATGGACAAAGACATTAATTAGGGTGAAGATACTAGGGTGGAGGAATCAGCCTCTTTACGTGTCTGGCTCACCTGTTTCGCTTTTCTTTTTCCTTCCTAGTTAACTTTTCTGACACCACTTAATTGCAGAGAAGAACAGATTGGACAACAAATGGGCCTCTCTGTCCAGGCTTGCCCTACGTCACCAGGGTGGTTAGGAAATTCCTAGAGATTATGCCTCTTCCTTCACTCTGCCCAGCTCTCCATCCCCTCCCAAGGAGCTCCAAATTAAAATGAACGCATTCCAGAACAATTGTCAAGGGAGTGATCAAAGCTGTGGCCGAAATAAAGTGACTGTCCCCCCAGGCCAGCAGCAGAAAGGAAGCTTCTCCCAGCTGATATGAGCCAGTGACTACTGTTCTCTGTGTAACAGCTGAACCTCAAACCACACTACTTGAAGATGCAAGAATTCATCCTTAAACTCAGGTAGATAATGTTCAACCAAAGCCTAGCACCAGCAGCACCAGCAGCATCTGAGAACTTGCTAGAAATGTCAATTCTTGGGCCCCACCCTCCAGATTGCTCTGGGGGCAGGTCCCAGGAGGTGGGTCCCAGTAATCTATATTTTTACAAGCCCTGCAGGTGATACTAATGCACACTAAAAGCTTGAGAACCACCAGTCTACAGAGCTCTGAGAAAGGGAGGAGCTGTGTCAGGTTGGGAGGGAGGAAGAAAGATGCTAAGCTGGTGGGCATTATAGGGCATTTTATACATATAAAGTCAGGAGCAACGGAGCAGAATGGCACAGTGAAACAAGCATGTTCTAGAGCAGCACTGTTCAATACAGTAACCGCTACTCACATGTGGCAATTTACATTTAAAAGTAAAAATCAGACAAATACTGCGTGATCTCACTTAAATGTGGGATTGAAAAAAAAGCCAAACTCATAGTAACAGAAAGTAGAATTGTGGTTACCAGAGGCTGGGATGTGTAAGTAAAGGGTAGATAAAAAAAGAAAGAAAGAAAAAAGAAAACCTAGGGTGGTTTCCAGGAACTGGGGGGAGGGGGGCATGGTTACTGTTCGAAGGGCACAGGGATTCAGTCTGCAAGATGAAAAGAATTCGGAGATGGATGGTGGTGATGGTTCACAACAGTGTGAACATACTGAATACTACAGAACTGTACATTTTAAATGATTAAGAAAATTTTTAAAAAATAAATTAAAAATAAAATTAAAAAGTCATACTAGTCACACATTTCTAGTGCTCGATAGAGATGTATAGCTAGTGGCTACCATATTGGACAGAGTAGGACATTTTTATTATCGCAGATAATTCTATTGAATCAGGTTGTATAGAATCTCAGTTCCACCTCCTATAAGCTGTGTGACTTTGTATAAGTTACTAACACTCTCTGAGCCCCTGATTCCTCCTTTATTAAATTAGTCTCAATACCCACCTATCTCATATGATTGTTCTAGAGCTGGGAACAAAATAATAAATGTAAATTACTGGGTACAACTGTCTAGCCTATAGCAGGAGTTTAATAAGTGACAAGTATATTACTGCTAGTATTATTTTATGAGCAGCCGTGGAAATGTTTTGTAATGGAATGGACAGCCTGCATTGGCTAGGATGGACTCCTTGCACTATATCTCAATTGCAAATTTTAGAGTTTATATAGGTGTCTTTATATTCACTAGGACAAGCCAGCAGTGCCATGCCACAGCAATACCCACTTCCTGGCAGGCCAGAAAGGTGGCAGCCTGATCCAGAGTATTATACAAGAGACTCACAGTAAAGCTACAATTCTTGAAGCCAGAGAGTCTCATTTTGTGGAAAGGTTCCCTTCCCTTCCCTTCCCTCCCCGCTCCTGTCCCGACCCCTCCCCTCCCCTCTTTTTTCTTTTTTCTTTATTCCTTTCTTTTCTTTAACACCACTAGTGTCATAATCCCTGGGATGGTCCATTACATTATACTCATGGCTTCAGTGTTCTTCATCTAGAAAGATGCCCAAGAGATCTTGTAATCTTCTTGCAAACCTCCCCCACCCCCGTAGAAGAAAACAAATAAAATCCAGCCCAGAGTAATTACACAACCTGGAGACATCTTCCCTACTGAAGGCCAATCATGACGGGGAGAATGGAAATAGGGCTTCATGTGTGTTTTATTCTAACTAATTAGGAAACAAGGAGTCACTGAATGTTGTTGAGCTAGGGTGATGAGGTTAAAGGGGTGCTCTAGCAAGAGGAATGGCAGCTGGAGGAGCAAAGACAGGAGTCAGGTGGAGCAGTGAGAAGACTGGGGACACACCCTGCTGAGCCATGCTGAGGCCTACACTCATGGTGGCCGTGAGGAGGGCTGAGCACAGGAGGAAGGTGGGTCGAGCCTATGGGAACTGGCAGCAGAGTTGACATCGGGAGCCAGGCATAAAGGGTCCAGGCTCCCAGCATTGCGACTGCATACTCAGACATTATGTCCAAGAGGCCAGTTTTCCCCTTCTAAGTGCTCTGTTGAAACATTTCCATTCTTCACATGGATTTTGGAAAAGCCAGCTCTCTGTGGGTGATAGGTCTGAAGAGTCAGGTAAGGGACATCAAGCAGGACCCCTCAGGTCGGTTTTTCTTGCTTAGGGATCATAACAAAGGCTCTCTGCTCTTGATCCACTCAGGCCTTCCTAGGCGAATCCCAGACTTTCTAATGTTCTGGATGAGTAGTAACATTTTTAAAAAATGGAGGCTCCAACAGGATTTGGACAACTTGACTTTGTCCAAAAAAAAAAAAAAAGATGCTACGCTACAAATGCCATGTACTATCTTGATTATTCATAGAAGAAATTTTAACGCTAAGTGGGAAAGGCCATTTTTAAATAAAGGGCAGTTCTGTAAAACAGGAAAGGTTAACTTTAAAAAAAAAAGAAACTCACTATATTTTCACTTTTCTTCAATTTCACTGTGAATGGGTAGAAATTGTGTCCCATGCAGGCAGTGGCCCACAAGCCTGTTCTGTGGAGACCACTGGTTTATGCGACATTCCAAAATGGTTCCCTGTGTGGTCTGGGCTGTCAGAATCAACCCTGATCACTCCAAATCCTGCTGCCTAGTTCCTAAGAGCAAAAACAAAGCTTGAGGTTTCTGGCGTGGATGTGTCCAACAGGGAAAGGCAGTCTTTTCTGGCCCTCTTAAAATGTAAGTGATAAGCCACAGAGGATCCTAGAACAAATGGTCTCATATTGATATTTTCGCATTCAGTAATTTCATATTTAGTCTAGTAGGCTAGTAATTTTTTTCATAAAAGGAAATTGCAGCCAGGGCTAATTGCTCAATCTGAAATATATCTGGACATTGTTTAGATGTTGGAAAGGAAACAGCAATATTGCAGACTTTTAGCAAAGAGGAAGGCATTGTTTTAGAAAAAAAAAAGCAAATGTAAATTAATAGAAAATGTAGCCCTGTATGGTTTTTAAAGCTTTGGTGTACCACAGTCAAAGAAAGAGCAGCCCTATTTGAAGCTTTCCTGGACATTTTTCTTATTTCTAAATGCAAAAGTAAATTCATCAGCGCAGGCTCAATGCATTCCCATTCATTGATTTGTTAGCCAATCAATGGCCATTGTAATCTGAAAAAAATAACACCCGTTTCTATGAACCTTTCCAAGCGAGGCCATGTTCAGCTAAGCTTAATAAAGAGAAAAACAGCAAGGACCATCTGGAAAACACTTCCGGAGTCGCGAAAGATAGTGGCAGCCTTTGCCCAACCTGCTATAAATAAGTGTCTCAGAGAAAAAAACACCCGATTTTCAAATCTGTTTCTACTTAATACAGCTGCAATAGAGTTTATTTAGCTTTTCCCTATAGCAGGAAGACTGTTTGCATTTTATGACAGGGGTCTAAATGTTTTTCACAGCCATTTCCATTGCCATTATTTTGAGGAAGAACATACCACGCGGACCTGTCTGCTTCTGCAGCACAAAGCAGTGGCCCCAGTGGCCTCTGCAACACGAAACTGGCCTCCAAAGCCCAGAATTATGATCCTGTTTTCTCTCCCAATGTTGCAACCATCACCCAAATTTCCACCTGCAAGGGGGCTGGCAACTTAGAATGACCAAATGTCACTTGCAGCAAATCAATTTTTTATCTGCCTAGACTCAGCACGTTGTGGAAGTCTGCCAGCTCATTGCCTCTTCTTTCCTGAAGACAAGAAAGAGATTACTCCTCAAGCCGAGCTAGAACTCACCAATGAAGATCTCTTGCTAGCTTGGCAATCCCCTACACACTCGCCTTGCCATCTTTCCTAACTGGCTAAACTTGCAAAGGAATTCCTTTACAAATGACATTCCAAACTCATTCAGACACCCTTTGGAAAAAAGGTCCACTTACCTTGGATGATTGCAAAATGAAGGGGCCCCACGCGATGTCTGCACTGAGCACCTGTCCATACCCTCAAGCATCCCTAAATGCCCATCTCATTCCAAAGACTGATAGAGCAGGGTTGGCCTCGGGACACTGTTCTGAGTAAATGTATAATCCATTTCTCTTTTTTCCTTCCATTCCCCAAGTGCGCATCCTATTTTTATGCATGAGTAAGGCAGGGCTTACCTCCCTGTGAATGCATGCCCCTCCTTCCTAGCCTTTCAAGGGACCATCAGCAAGATGATGGCTGAGGGCTTGGCCGGCAGCATTTCATCTGTTGCTGCTGAGTGCAGGCATTACAAGGTGTGAAGTGCCTGAGGGAGCCCTGCTGTCTTTCTCTTTCCTAAGGAGAATCCTTTCAAGGAAAACAAATGTCTGTAAAAGAGAGACAAAATTTGGGAGGGGTAGTGCAAACCGTCTGAATTTGAAGTTCCAATAATTTTGAAAAATGCTCCATTTAGCGACCATTGACTCTCTCTGAACAGTACTGAAATTAGCGGTGGATAGATGGCTGCCGCAAGCTGAAATGAGTCTATTCTAGTGTTACAAGCAGAGCTCGCCCAAGTATACTGAGGGGATAAATTAATTGACTCGGGTTTAAGATGCTACAGGAGAAATAACAGTGGGGAGAAGCAGGGGTGGAGAAAGATGACTGGTAGCTCTGAAGGCATGCCTGGAATCAGGTGCATATAAAAAAGAAATTGAGGAAGAATAAACCTGTTCTCTCTATGAAAAACCAGAGAAGCCCATTAGTTACTACAAGTGCCTCCCCCCAATTACCTAGGACTTATCAATTGCCTGCCTTATAATTAAATAACTAAATAAAACCTTTGTGTTTATGCAATCTTACAGGTCCTTCCACCAACCTTAGAATTAATCAGGCACAGGACCCACTTCCAAATGCTAATTAATCACCTCCATGAATTGTATTTTTAATAGTCAGAGGGTGAAACTCTCTTTTATTATTTCAAATCGAATTTTCCAAAAACGGCAACTTTCTTATTAAATCTTGGTCTAAACCAGTGCTTCTCAACCAGGAGAGATATTGTCCCAGAAAGGACATCTGGCAAGGTCTGGAGACATTTTTGGTTGTTACAGCTATGGTGGGGGCTGATGCTACTGGCATCTAGTGGGTGGGGGCCAGGGATGCTGCTGAACCTCCTTGCTGGCTTGGCAATCCCCTACACACAGTGAATGCAGAGGACAACTCTCCCACAATAAAGATCTGGCCTAAAACGTCATCAGGGCCAAGGTGGAGAAAATGTACTCCAGATAAAGCCAAGTATGCTTGGCCTTTAATAATCTTACTGTTGGCAGTCATCAAAGAGAGAAGATCCCACTGCCTTTGAAAATCTAAGGGTGGTTTACATAGATGTTATCTAAGGACATATTTATTCCTTTCAAAATAAAGGGAATAGGGTCTCAATCTGAATCTAGGAACACTAAAGAAATACTGTGATCATGATGGGGTTAGGAATGGTACATTTTAAATGCATATTTCATCACTCTAAATGGATGAAAATTAATATCTCACAAAATAGAAAGATTATCTAGTTATATTCCACACAAAACCTAAATCAATACATTGTCTTACTTAACCTGCAATTAGACTTTGAAAAAAACTGAAATAAGAAAATGCCATTCTTTCCCATTTTTTACTAGCTGGGTACACATTTCTGAGCATGAGGCATTAAAACACAAACAAGCAGACAAAAACCTTTTTTTAAAGCAGATTTTTCCAGAACATAAAAAGCTTCCTGAACCATTCTATTTTATTTACTGTAGATTCAATGCAGCCCATTCTCTTGGTTATGCCTGCCGGGCTCTCCAAATGCCCTCAAAACTGGGATGATGAATCACATACTTTGGCCTCACTGTGCCAATTAATAGTAAGCAAAGAATCCACACAGCCAAGACAGGACTTCTGCCTGGTGTGGTGGGGTGGGGGTGGGAGGGAGTCCTTCAGCCAGTTATTTCCAGAGGGTCTTATGAACAGGTGTTGAGATTCTCTAAAATTCCTTTAGTTCTAGAACATTCTGTGTGGCTCTGCAGTGCCCCCAGCATGGGGATGGGCTTTGGTCAGGAAAAAAAAATCTATGTTCCTAGAGTCAGTCTAGAGCTTCCAGGCTTAAACTATGAAGGAAGGAATCGCTGACAGCTATATCATTTCGACCCTTCCAGGCCACTGTTCCATTCTCTGAATTATATGGCAGAAGTGGCCATACACACAAAGGCAAAAATAACAACAACAACAAAAACGCCCAACCACACCCAGTCTTGGCTGCCAGGGAGGCCTAATTCTGCTGCTGAAAAAGAACAGTTGCTACAGTGCAGCTGGAGGAGCTTTTCCGGAGAACTGGTAATACCCTGGCTGTTAATGAATTATTTTTCGCCAGAATGTCGGATTCTTCCTGTGCTTCAGTAAACAGTCTGCTTCTGCCTTGGGAAACAAAACCAGCTCCTTCCGAGGAGCTCAAGGAGGTCAGCCAAGGGTTCCCTGTGGGGGCAGCCCCCTCAGGAGCCAGAGCCACAGGCGCCTGACCTATAAATCACTGCAGCCCCAAGTTCATTATTCCAGCTCTTTCTGTCTACTTGGGCCATGCCCAGTGCCCAGTGCCCAGGGAAGGGCCTGGGGAGACCACACTGCCACTCTGATCCTCCCCCCACCCTCCTGAACTGTCCCTTGGTCAGGTTTTCCAATCTTTGGCACCACGTGTGTGAAATTGGGCTTCCTTGCATTTATTCTGTCTCTCTCACAGAAACTGTATTCATTTCTTTGCTCTTGTTTTTATCAACCTGTCAGGAAATAACTATGTACGTCCCCTTTTCTCCTTTCACTTCTTTAAGATTGGCCCCAGCCCCAAAAAACCCACTCTCAGTATTAGAGCATCTACTTGGGACACTATTCTCCAAGCACAAATCCTCAGGAAGGATATTAGTAGAGCAGGTGTCAAGGAAACCAGTTGCTCAGGCAGGAGACAGCTCTCCAATGGAGTAGGACACCAGTCTGGGGACGGAGGAGGGGACACAAGAAAGGAAAGGAAAGGGGCCATTTTGTTCTAACCAGCCTTGCCCACCCACCTTGCTCTCTCATCTCCATCAAGTTTTAGGAGCCCACCTTCTAACAAAACTTGAATGAGCAAACATGCTCATAGATAGGCTAGATGGGAACCCCCCCTAAAAATATGATGCCTTAGCTACCAAAAATCTAAGTCACTTAATGATAGTCTGTTGTGGCTAATGACTCAACTCCATGTGTCCTAACTGCCATGGGGATAGAGAGTGTTTATGCCCCCCTAAAACATCTGAAGGTGCTGCGAGGCTAAAGGCACAGGTTGGTAGTTAATCTGCTCTGATGCAGTGCTAATAGAAATATATACGTAATTTCAAAGTTTCTAACAGGTACATTAAAAAGATCCTTTCATGTGACATTCAATTTAATACTATAGCTTATTTAACCAATATATTCAAAATATTATCATTTTACCATGTAATTGATATAGAAATTATTAATGAGCTATTTTGCATTCTTTTTTTGTACTAAATCATAGAAATCCTGTGCATATATTATCCTTACAGCACATCCTACTTTGGACTAGCCACCTTTCAACTGCTCAATAGCCACACTAGTGGCTACTGTATGAGATGGTGCAAATACAGAACATTTCCATCATCGTAGGAAGTTCTATTACACAGTACGATGCTGAAAGATCAAACCAACTGTGGGAAAGAGTGACAGGTGAGAGCAGAACAGGCTATAGAGTTATTGGAGCTAAGAATTACAGCAGAAATGGGAACTGCAAGGACTGGGATATTCTAGGAGCCCCCAGCCCTACCTCTAAAGAGATTAAAATGGAGTTTTTACACAGGCCCAAGGCCCATGCCTGCACAGAGAGTATAATCATTACTCAAGGCATCTGCTGGTTGAGCCACCTCCATCTTTGCTCTTCTGATTTGTTTAAGGCAGGGGGTGGCACAGAAGATCACCAAAGTCGCGTACGTTCTTTCAAGAACAATTCTAGATTTGCAATCTAATTTGGTGAAGCAGATACAGAAACACGATCAAATTACGTGCGCCTGTGTCTGTGCGTGTATGTGTGTTTGCACGTGTGTTCTTGCCTGGAGAGAGAACGGTCATGTGCGAAATACAGAAGTACTAACGTGGCTACCAAAATCACCTCCACATAAGTGGCCATCAAAACACAAGAGAGTGGTAGATTCCAGGGGCTTATCAAAAACTGTGAGACACAAAGGAAATGCTTTGAGTCTGAAAAGAATGAGATGATGGGCGTCTGGGCAGACAATCAGGTGGGAGAGAAAAGTGATAATCAGAGGCATTCTCCAAAGACAAGAGCTGCTGACTCTACAGCAAGGATGTCACCCTGATCCCCAAATCAAGCTTAATTCAGAATCCCACACAGGATTCTGTACAGGGGAGAATGCAATTAGCCACCCACCCCCCTTCCCCACCCCACCCCCCACCCTCGCCACGAGAGCCTCAATCGCTGAGATCCCCCTCAGATTCTGATCAGGGAGGCAGAGTAAAAAACACCTCATATATGGATTCAAACCCTTGCTCTCCCAGTGAGTCCAGAATTTCTAGGGGGTTAAGGCTGCCATCTGGTTGGAAGGAGGGAGGTTAAGGGACTAGCTTTGACAATGCATTTGCATAACAAGAGCCCATCTCATTTCTATTTAGAGTTTATCTAGCTGAGTCAGTTAAGAGTCAGAAATGCCTTACCCACACTTTGGTCCCACTATGGGCCTCGAGCAATTTCTTTAACCTGTTTCAGCCTGTTTCCTCATCCACAGGATGAGAATGCTATTGCCCTGTCTCACACGGACTTGTCAGCTTGGAACTACCCCAGACTAGAACTGGAGCATGATACCAGTTCCCCAACCAAAGTCCCAAACCAAATATACATATCTCTAGATTTCTCCCTGCTGGGTCTCCCTTGACAATGACTTACAGCTCCCTCCCCACCACCATTCACTCCACCAGCTCCATCATTTAGTCACAACTCTCATTTATTAAGCAACAGTTGGGTGTTCGGTATTTCAAAATGAAAAGGCATAGTCTTTCCATCTGAAATAATTAGGGACTTAATCTACTTGGCACATAAGCATGTACCCTGGGTAACTGGCTTTGTCACTGGTAGACTTCCTCCACACACATCCCCAGGCATAATACTTTGTGAATGGGTGGAGGCTGAGGATCCTGGCCTTTGGGAGAAATAAATGAGGCTTGGAGGAGGGGTAGAGGGACCTGCTGCCCCTTTAAATCATAACCACTAAAGTCTGGATCAGACATGCGACTGGAAATTTCTCCAAGTCTCTGATTTTTTATCTGTAAAATAATGCCTCCATCACATCGTGGTTTCCCGCATGTGAAGTGTTTGGCAGACAGAGGGCAACAACAAATGTTAATTTCTTTACCAATTTATTTCACTCCACTACTCTCCTCCAAATCTAAGGTTAGGGAAGGAGCCAGAGAACAAACACATGGTATTTTCTGACTGGAGATTCAAAGCACACTGTGTGTAACCGTCTCCACATCCAGAATACCTCTGTGCTGGGTCCAATGGATTGCGAGAGGCCAGTCCTATCCAGTTTTCTGGCTATTGTCACTAGTGCTGTATCTGTCTCTGGGTGCTATAGCACTCCCAGCAACACCTTGGTCACACGCCTCCCATCCTTTTCTTTCTCTTTCTTGCCTTTCAGATATCCTGTTTCAGAGGCTGTTTTCTAGCTATAAGATTTTATTTTACATTTCTCAAGGTCTTACACTGGGCAACTGGCATCAACTGGAAAGCTGTTTTCTTTTCATTCAGAGATGGGCAGGTTTTCCTGGGCGGAACCTCACCGCTGGAGGTCTGGGGTGTCTTTACATCATAAAGGACCCCTACCTGGGCAGCTGATTGGTGCTGGTGTCAAAGCGGCCAGTGCCCCAAGTTCCAGTCTGGCTTGGCTCACTGTACCCAGCTGCCATTCGGATGCCTCGAGTGGGCGTCTGTCAGGATAAGATGCAAGTGTCCATTGGAGGGATACTGTGTGGGGGGTGGTGTGGGGTGGGTGAGTGGCCTCTCTGGGCTTCTAAGGGGCAGAGAAATTGAGATAACACCAGGCTTATAAATCTGTGCCTTCCAATTTACCGCTGGCTTCTGAAAGTGGCACAGCTTCCCATGCTCCCCTTTGAGAAGGAAAAGGGAAGGACAAAACAGTGGGTGGGGGCATTATGCTGCTCCGGTGAGCAGCTTCCACTCACTAGCCTTGGCGCTATCCTCCTCCCACACTGCGACCCCTCAACTGTAACAAAGGCACATCACTACACATTTTCGAAGTTATCACAAGTCTCTCGGTCAATCAACAAACGATTCTGATGACTCAAAAAGGAAGAAGAGAGACATCTAGAAAACGGTGGGAACGATCCTCAGCGAAAAGCACAGCAAACCTTGCCCTGTGCATGCAAGGCTAAGAATTGCTTTCTCCCTGCTGGCTGCTTTTCTCTTGGTTCTAGAGAGAAGCTTCCAAGAATCAGCTAAATAAAGGGATCGCACCAGAGGATGAGAGAGAATGTTAAACCAACAAAAACAAAGACCCAAATGAGGCAGAGTGAACCATGAGAATCCGCGGTTATCAAAACTTTGTTTGCTCGTATCTATTTATCATCGCTGTACACCCGGGCTCTGCGGAATATCATTCTGTTGATGTCACTTATCCTCAGCAAAATATTTACACATCCTTAAAAACGCCAGATGAGGGGGGCCGGCCCACGCACTGCCGCGAGCCGCCCCTCAAGCACCGTCGCCGAGGTGGGGGCGCGACGGAGGGTAGCTCCCGCGGACACTGGTAAGAGCTACGGACAGTTCCCAGAATGCGGCCATCCCGGCGCTGCGCCCTGCCCTGCCCACCTCTCCCCCACCTGCCTGCTAGAAGCAGCCACATCCCCGATATGGTATCGCGCCTCCTCCTCCTCCTGCCTTTCTCATCGATTAAGTTCTCAAACCATTGTTAAAGCCGGGTTGCTTTTCCCTAGAAAACTGAGCTGAATTTATTAAGCTTCCTCATGCCACAAAAGGAATATTCATAAAAGTTTGGCAGGCAGAAAACGAGGCTGACTGCGTGCCATGGGGTAGGTGACAATTCGGTCTTCCAAAGCCACCTTCTTCCTCCGTGCCCCATCCCTTTCTCCATCCATCCGTCGTGCCCCAAACCTACTCCAGGGACTTCTGATGGGGAAACACAAAGCAGCAGCTGTTTGGCAACATTTCTACCCCTCGCCGGCAACTGTGGTGGGATGCCATTTCCCCACCCAGGCGGAGCTTATCCGGAACAATAGTCGGGCTTTAAACGGCAAACAAGCAAACACACAGAGCACAACCCCAACCCCAAAAAAGCCAACGCGGCGAGCAGCAGTAACTCCCTCCGCAGCAAAAAGGCACCGCGGAAACGCACGCAAAAATGCAGCGAGAACGCTGCTCTGTGCCTAACATGGCAGAAAGCCCGAGCCGGTGCGGCCACCCCGGGTCTGGACATTGGGGGCACGAGGACTCTCGGGGCGCCGACGCACACTCACCCGGCTCCGGGAGGATGCGGGGCTGGCCGAGCGTCACAAAGGCGAGCCCAACGCGATCTGGCAAAACCCAACTTTCCACCCGGCTCGCCAGGGCCGCCAGATACGTCAACAGAATCCATCTTTCGAAGGGCCTGGAAGGCGCCGGGTTTTCCGGGCCGGGGCAGAGCTGCAGAGCCAGAGGCGGCCCCGTGCGGTGCCCGGGCGCGGAGTCCGCCGAGCGCCGCCCTCTGCGACCGGTGCCAGCGCTGGTGGCGGCCCGAAACCCACTTCGGGGCCCCCGCCCCGCCGGCCGGCGCCGCCTCCCCGGCCGTCCCCGGCCCCGCCGGCCAGTGCGCGGCGCCGGGAGCAGGAGCGGGGCTCAGGGACGCTGCACGGGTGGCAGCCTCGGCTAGCGCGTCCCCGCCCCCGCCCGGCCCTCCCCGCTGGCCCCGGCCTCCGGGCGCCGTCCTGCCCCCGGGAGCAGGCCCCTCCCCGGGCACCGGGCCCCGCCAGGCGCGCCCAGCTCGGCGCGCCTCCTGCGTCCCGCGGCAGGTCCGCGCAAGGAGGGCGGGGTGGGGGGACACCGGCCCGCACTGGGGCGTCACGGCCGCTACCTCGCAATCGCAGCCGCCGCCTCCAGGAAGCCGCAGGGTGGTCGCGGGTGCGGGAACCCTCTGGTCTGGCCTCGCCGCCAGCTGCCTGAAGAGGGTGCGCAGCGGTGGGAGCTGCCGTCGCCGCTGTCACGGAGCTGCTGTCGCCGCCGCTGCTGGTTGTGCGTGAGCGTGTGTGCGCCTGTGTCCGGGCGAGTGTGTGTCTGCGTGCGGCGCCCGGCCTTTACTATATACACCAAGGGGTGGGAGGAGGCGGGGAAGGGGAGGGCTTGGGGGAGGTGGCGGAGAAGGGGGAGCAGAAGGGGGGCTAAAGGGTACCCGAGGAGGCGGCGGCAGAGGAGGGACAGGTGATCTCGCCCACGGGGAGGGCGTGGCTATGGGTGGCGCGGAGTGGCAGGAGAAAGGGGCACGCGGAGAAAAGGCCACCCAGGGCGCGGTGTGGAGAGACGCCGGAGAGGGCTGGCGGAGTGGGGACCCTGCTGCTTCGCTGCGGGCTAAGGACCATTCCAGATCCCAGGATGGATTGGAGAGAGAACAGAGCCCAGGAAGGAGGAGGGGGCTGGCTGATGGAGGTGGGGGAGGTGGGAAGGGCTCAGCAATCACCTCCTAAAATGTCAATTGTGATACACGTTGAAGATCCTTCTCACAAGGTGTGAGATTATTAAAAACAAAATTAGTCCACGGACATAATCTCATTTCCACATAATTGTTTGAGAGTCGATTTATTTATTAAGCACCCGGTGTTTGCCAGACAGTGGGCTAAGAACTGGAGTTAGAGACGATGAATATATGATTACTAACCAGTAAATAAATAATACGTGTCAGCAGTAGTATTGATTATTTTAAAACAAAATAAAAAAACCTAAATCCTATAAATGTTTTAGGAGAGCAAAGGAAGCAACTACATTGGTTTAATTAATCCCTAAAGATGTAAAGATTTTTTTCCCTGCTAATCAAGACAGGATAAAGACATTTGAAAGAGAATGGCAGAGCAGAAGTGGCTTTAATCAGAGCAGAGAGCAGTCTGAGTCTAGGCATCCTTTGAATGTTCAAACGTTTAGCCCTGGACACTGTGAGTACCAACTATAACTTTTCTCTTGTAGAATTTGGGGTGGCTACACAGAATGTGAAATAAATAGAGAACAGCCTGGCAAGTTTATAATTATATGGGAACCTGACCTTGTGTTTGAAAGGGTTTGTTCTAACCTTGTTATGTCATAAGCATAATGTGGTAGAAAGCAGGGCCACATTATGACTTTCATGGGTGCTTTGCCTTTTTAGATGCCTTCCTCCATAAAAAAAAATAGTAAAAATTACATTTTTCAATTTTATTGGTGTAAAGATGAATATTTTAATGTATACTAAAATATTTTCTTCGATCTAAAGATCACTTTTTTCTTCTGATTTCCGTGTGCCCCTAAAAGTACCCATGCACTGTGCCTACTTTGCTCCCCAAAACAAAGGAGTCATGTCTGGTGGTACCATTCCTTGATGCTGAATAGGAGTTAAATTAAGAAGTGTCCAATCAACATAAGGGCACACAGACACACAGTGCAAGTTTAAGAATTGATATGAAGAACATCAGCGGAAAATACCAGTTCCTACTTATTTCAGCCAGGCTCTTGGAGTTTTAAATCAGCTCTGAGTAACTAATAATACCTGTAGAAATATTTGTCTGTGATTGTGTCTTCTACCACTTCAGTAAGCCAAAGACTTTCTTTATGGATCTCATAACTGTTCTGAGTCCTTGGATCAGGTATTTGAGGGCTCGGTTGCCAGGACCTAGCCTGAATACAACTAAAGACACAGCTGGGCAATTATAATGGGGCAAGTTCATGGATGAAAGATCCATAAAGGTTTTGTGTATGTTGAGGGGGTATGTGTGTATAAGGTAGGGATTGATATCCTGCAAGGCAATTACTAGCCTATTTCTTTAGTTGGCCTCATCACAACCCTAGGTTAATGTTTGATCCTCACTGGCAGTTGTGATTCATATTTGCTGCCCTTTGAGGTGCTTGTGTTTTCAAGAAAGTCTATATTGATTCAGATTAATGCATAATAAATAGGCATCAAGGCCCCCATTCCCAAAGAAATGTACGGTGGCACCCTTCTGTATTTTCTTCTTGACTGCTCTTGCAGAGAGAAGAGAAAAAGAGGAGTTCATAAAGAGAATATCTGGATTTGGGAGGGGATGTTTTCAGACAGAAATAGGACATGGAATAATTGTATCCCTACAGTTAAAGGGATGCCTAAGAAAATGGAGGGAAGAAAGGACATGCCCAAACAGCAGGAAAAAATCTTTGTTGCTCAGGGTGATTTTCGAGATCTGTGATTCTAATATTTGTTGACTTAAAATAAAGACTCAACAAATTTCCCATCTCAGATATGATTCTTTTATCTTTATCTTGTTTCTCTAATATAGCATCTCCATATACTCTAGTTTTCACATGCTTGCCAGATGGATGATTTATTCATTTATTCAATAAACATCTATTAAGCACCTGATGTATGCCAGTCACTGAGCTAAGGACTTATGGTTAGAGAGATGGTTAACACAGGGTTGCTAACCCCAAGGAGCTCATAGGCCAGTAAATAAAATGTTAATAATATAAGGTGACATGATGTGGTACATGAGTTATAAAATGGGCCAGGTGAACACTGAATTTGTGGCCCTATCCTTGTACTAGGAAAGGATAGGGAATGGCATGGGGCAGGGTAGTCAAAAAAGATTGCAAGGAGATGGCGACAAGGGCTGAGCAATGAGAGATGAATAGGAGTTTTTCAAAGTAAGGGGAAAGAATTACAAATGAAGAGAACAGCAGTCACCAAAGTTTGGATGCAAAACACCTTCTGGAGGCTGGAAATATTTTTTTAGGGTGGAGTAGAGGCTGTGAATAGCATTGGGAGTTGCAGAGGAAGCTATGGGTCAGTTGAGGTCCCTGGTCTGTCCTGTAAAGGAGCTTTTTCTTGTAGTTAATAGAGAGCCACTGAAAGACTTGAAGCAAGGGAGTGAGTGACCAGGAAAGATTTGGTTCGAGGAATGATCATTCTCGTGGGTGTGAAGGGCTGATTGGAGAGTGAGATTGGCAGCAGGGAGAGCAGGTGAGAGACTGTGGCAATGATCAGAGTTGGAGTCAAGGTAGTGCCAGCAGAGATGAAGGGTCGGAACTTGAGTCAAGTAGTACTCAGGACATATAGAATCAACAGGACTTAATGATGGAGGATGCAGGGAGCCGTTAGGGTGACTGACACATGGCTTTCTGAATTGGATGACAGGGTGGGTGGGGGTGTGGTCACTGAGATAGCAGTTCCTAGGAAGAGAAGCATATTTGGGGCTGGAAATGTTTAATACCGTAGGTCCCCTCAGAAGTAGATCCTGAAACAAGGATTTAAGCGCTAGAAATTTATTTGGAAGATGAAGAAAACACTGATAGAGGAGTGGGGAAGGGAGACAGAGGGATAGCAGCCAATAGGGGCCATGTTATCAAGGCCAATTACTACCATGGGCAAGTGGAGCTCAATGTTGCAGGCAGACTCTTAGACGTGATATGAAGCACCCACTTTAGAATTGTCCCAGTCAAGAAGTAAGGAAGCTCATTGAAGGCTGCCTAGAGAGTGCAAATTTTCTGGCAATTTCAAGCTGCTGCCTAGCATAAGCAGAGTTCTTCTCAGATATAGGGAGAGGTTACTGACTGGCACCTTGGATGCCTGTGGAGCACAGTGAAATGGTAGTGTCTGAGGGATGGGGATAGAGCACTATCAGTGAATGTCTCCTCCAGGGAGTTCTGGTTATGACATCTTGAGTTGGACGTGCCTGTTGGGTAGCCAGAGAGAAGTGTAGTAGGCATCTGTAAGAGCAGGTCAAGAGATCAAAATCTAAGCTGGAGACCTAGATTTGGGAGTTGTTAGACCCTGGGTGTTGGTTGACTAGTGGGTGTTAATGAGCTCTCAAGTCACGCATATCACTTAAGTTGATAACTGAGCCCATCACCCTGGGCCATGCTAACATGATTCTATCTAATCTGAACATCATTGTGAATTTCTCTAGTTCCTGGAAGCCCTGAAGTTGTAATGCCAGTTTAGTGCTCATGGGTGTGAATGTGTCTGGAGAAAAGGGTCCATTGTTTTCAAAAAAATCTTAAGGTGTCTATACTTTACTAAGGTTGAATAATGTATTTTAGATAGAAACTTTAAACATTTTTTGTGGTCCCTAATATTTACTGGATGATCGAGTAACTGACTAAGGTAGGCATTTAAAAACATAATCACCATGCAAAGGGGAAAATGCTGGAAAAAATACAAGATGTAGTTAAATCACAGAGGACTGAAATCAAGCTCAGGGAACAAGGATAGAAAGCATTCAAAGAAACAAGCCAATGAGAATGACATTTTTGCCTGAATAATATTCAGAGCCCACGGGGTAAGGGAAAGGTTTTGACTATTTTGATAGAACGGAGACTTCTAATGTAGTTATTTAGCATGGGGGCTTCAGTATTCTTCATTTGGAGTCTTCATATGAACTGTATTAGGTCTTGATTTTAGCAAAAACAATCAAAGGTTATACTATTTGGTCCTTCAGTTAAGCAATCAACATGCATATCTCGAGCAGCTATTAGTTTATAGTAGTAACCTACATGCTAGAACACACAGAGTAATAAAGTACGAGCCCTGCTCTGCACTGGTCTCTCATAGCCCAGTTGTAGCTCTGTCTAGCCTCACAATCAGGAGAGCATTTAATTTCAGAAGATTTTGAGAAATTGTCAAGAGTAAGAAGCAGGTTAAGGCTCTGCCTATGGCTGCTCCATTCTACATTCTCTATTCCTCTTTCCTAACAGAACCCCAATGTTGTTCAAGTACCCATCCCTTTCCTATGAAACCATGTACCTTAGAATTTGATCCTGGCTTTAGGGTGGGGTCTGTTTGACCTGAAGCAGATGGAACTCTTCTGCTATGATTTGGACCAGATAGACAGGAAGAGAGATGTGTTAGGGGCATTATAAAGAAGTTCTTACTCTGCCAGGACAGCTACCTTCTCTCTCCCACTGGGCGTCAAGATAATGGAACTGCATTTGCAACTGGCAGCAAAAACACAATGTGGGTGACCATATAGTTCATCATCTAAACTAGGACACTACCAAGGGTAAAAAGGGTTGCTATTACTCATTATGTCAAAGCCTAAGGCATAAAGTGGGTCTTCCGTGTTAACCAGGATGGATGATCACTATGATGCAAAGAGCCAGGCCTAAGAGAGACCTGGTGCTCATGGCAGCACAACAAAAATTGACAAAGAAACAGAAACTCTAATGATATTATCGAACTGCTAAAACAACCAACTACCTCTGGGGCCACCTGAATTTGCACTTCTTATTACGTAAATTATTACACAGCTTTCTAAGTTAAACTTCTTTGAGTCGGGTCTCTATGGTTTGCAATTGAAAGCATCCTAAGATGTACAGTACTACAATTGCAGGATAGTTTTTGTTTTGTTTTGTTTCAGCCCCAGATCAGGTAGAGGCTGTCTGGAATCAACAGCTCTAATAAGAACAAGTGGAGGAAGGAAGTAAATCCAGAATTGATATTTTAATCTGACTTTAAAGACAAGTGAAGGAAACTATCTAAACTAGCAGGGGGGTCTGCTGAGTCTGGAGACCACTAGCCCGAGGCAGTTTTCATTCAGCAGCCTTAGAGGGCTAAGGCTGCCTTTCACAAAGGGCTAAGACTCCAGGCCCTGCTCAGGGGAGCTTATCTCTGTCTCCTGATCTCTCACTGCTCACCTGAGGGCCTTTGAACCAGCTCTATTCTCTCTGCACTTGGATTCCTTGTCCCAGAAGCAGCCATCTTCCCAGGGATGTCCCGTCCCTGTGACTCAGACTGTAAGCACCAAGCGAGGACCCACAGCGAACTCTCCCACAGAGCGCACCTCAGTTCTTGGCCCTGTACAAGCCAAGTGAGGAGCCAGGTTGCATGAGACAAAGTAGAATCCATACAGGTCCCAAAGAAAGGACCAGAAACAAAAATTATAGCTAAGAGAGAGATTTGGAGTCAGGGGAATTAAATAATAAGGCAGTGCATGGGGGTTAAGTGGAAAATAGAGATTTGTTTTTGGAGAGGTGAATTATTTCATCGGATGGGATAACAATGCCACCTATGGCATGAGTGTGGTTCAAATTCCGGCACGACAAGAGTAGACTAGCTCAGAGATGACCCTGCACAACCCGCCTTCCGACAGGGAAAATGATGCTCAAAGAGGTGCAGGCAGAAGAACTGGACACACGCATATCTTCACACCTGCCAAATCCCATTCTCTTTCCAGGTGTCAGGCTTATCTTTTCCTTTCTTAAACACTCATTCACAAACAAGCCAGACTGATCTGTCAGGAAGAAAGGACAAATGGTAAAGTCGCCCTGGAGGAGTAAGCAGGGACAATGAGAATATTAACCAAAACAGTCATTAAAAAAAAAAATAGCTGCTGAGACACTCCAAGGCAGGAGTGTTCACGTTAGAGTGGACAGCAAGCCATGACCGCTGAACACCCGCAGCGGCTGAGATTGCAGTCCCCTGTGCCCGGCACCGGGGTGAGGGCCAGAGTCCATCTCTGCCCTCGTCCCCGGGAAGAGCAGCTGCTGAGGACTTTCCCCGCCATCGAGCCCACCAGCTGCTGGAGATGAATCGCCCGCACACACGCCCTGTCGGATGCAGCCATCACACGGTGAATAAACACATGAGAATGCGGCCGATAATGTCACAAACGACCGGTGCCAAAACATGCACCACACGTCCCTGCAACCTTCGGCGCGTGGGAGGCGAGTCGCGCGTGTCCCGCCTGGCGCACTGCACACCCCCCCACCCTCGACGTCACTCACGCGGTTTCCGCTGCTGCGGCTGCGAGGGCGAGAGGAGTTGCACGGTCACCCGTGTGTGAACGGGACGTCAGTGTACATTACAGAAAGGACCTCAGTCGCTTCAGTTTCCCTCAGTTGGGAGAATCCTCAAGTTGTTACGAAGAGAACAATTTTACAGGAGGAGGGAGAGGGAGCGACAGTGGAGCCCCTCCCACCAGGACACCGGCGTTTGTGGCGTGTGTGGCGTGTGTGTCGCCACGCTTCGCATCTGCGGCCTCTCGGTGCTGGGTCAGCGTCCTGAGACTGCTCCCCGTCACGCCCTGCTGCCCGGCCCCTCGCAGCGGACTCTGGATGCCCCTCACCCCTAGAATTGTTATCTCTGCCCAGTTTCTGAGCCGGTCCACCCGTGTGGTGGACCTGGCACGAAGCTGGCCTCGCCCATGGGGGTCCTCCTGCTCCTGAGGCGTCGATCGGCCACCAGGCCACAGCTCGTCCTCTCCAGGACCTCTCCACACCAGCCTTCCTGAGGGGCAGGTTTCTGGGCCTGTTGCTCTGCAAAGCTCTCACGCTTTCCATTAGAAATGTAGCTCCACCACTCAGACCCACTATCAATGTGTCTCCATCAATTCTGATGCTCTCATTGCTATATGCATGGATTAGACTTGGTTTCTCATTGACTGACATCCTGCCTTAAAGAGACTGCCCCAAAACATGACAAGAGTGTTGCATAAATTGCCGATCACTACCGTCCTGGATGATCTCTTTCACTCCTTCTATTAGATGCGTCCTTGTTACAGATTTATAAGTGATTGTTTTTTTTTTGAAGAACAAACATATTACTTGCAAACAAAGGTGACCTTTTGAAAAATACATCATTATGGCTTTAGAAAATATTCACAGTTAAAATAGAAATACTGAGAATACATATAATTTATTTTTTTAAATGATGTTTCATTATAATTAAATTTCACTAAAAATTGAATATAAGTATAAAGGGTTAGTCCATCTTCAGTATAAACATTCAATCATAACTGCTCTCTGTCATCTGTATATTCCCTCAAATTTTTATAGTATTTACCAAAGTGAAAGAATATTATCTTTGATTTTAGTCCTGCTTGTCTCTTAATATCTTTAATTAATAAGCATTTTCCACAGGATTCTAATATTACATAATCACAGTAAATATTTTTGATAGTTCAATAAACAATTTTATTAAGTGAATTCATCACCATATACTTAGCTTTTCCCCTACTGTTAGAAATGTAGGCTGTTTCCAAATTCTGCTATTATAAAGAACTCTACAATCAGTATCTTTGTATATGTTAATGTTCCCCATTAATAATTATTTCTCAGAATAAATACACAGCTGTAATATCTCCAGGGGCAGATGCAGAAACATTTACATGTGTTGTCAATCTGATTTCAAAAAGGATGTTCCACTTAACAACTCCAAATATGAGTTCTGAGGGCACTTGTCTTATGAGTACTTACCAGCCCAGGCCAAAATATTTGTCTCATTTCGTTTTAAACCATATTTCACTGAATACTAGAGAGGCGTGCCATTTTTATTTGTGTTCTACTTGCATACTTAAGACAATTATCAGTTCATTGCTTTCACTCTCTTATTAATTAAACCATAGTGCTTGCATCTTATTTGTGTGTGTCTTTTAATACAAAATGTATGTCAAATTCCCGAAGTGGGGTTACTAGATTATATGGTCATTCTATTTTTAATTCAAGGAACCTCCATACTGTTTTCTATACTCTCCGTACTTACCAACAGTGTACAAGGTTACCTTTCTCCACACCCTGGCCAATATTTGTTATCTCTTGTTTTTTGTTTTTGTTTTTGTTTTCATAGTAGCTGTCTTAAGAGGCGTGAGGTGATATCTCATTGTGGTTTTAATTTGTATTTCTCTGATGATTAGTGATGTTGAGCACATTATTGTATACCTATTGGACACTTGTATGTTTTCTGTGGAAAAAATATCTATTCAGGTCATTTGCCCATTTTTAAATCAGGTTATTTGTGGGGTTTTGTTTTGCTATCAAGTTGTATGAGTTTCTTATATATTTTGTATATTAACCTCTTATATTATATACCTTAGATAGATAGTTTAGAAATATTTTTCTCCCATTCTGTAGTTTACCTTTTCACTTTGCTTGTTCTTTCCTTTGCTGTCTAGGAGCTTTTTAGTTTGATGTAGTCCCACTTGTTTATTTTTGCTTTTGTTGCATGTGCTTTTGATGTCACATCCAAAAAATCATTGCCGAGACCAATGTCAAGGAGTATTTTTCTTGTAGGAGTTTACAGTTTCAGGTCTTGCATTTAAGTTTTTAATCTATTTTGAGTTAATTTTTGTGTATGGTATAAGATAATGGTCTAATTTCATTCTTTTACATGTAGATATCCAGTTTTCCTAACACCATTTATTAAAGAGACTATCCTTTCCCCATTGTGTATTCCTGGTGAACCTGTCAAAGATTAGTTGACTGTATATGTGTGGGTTTATTTCTGGGCTCTCTATTAAGTTACATTGGTCTATGTGTCTGTTTTTATGCTAATACCATACTGTTTTTATTACTGTAGCTTTGAAATATAGTGTGAAATCAGGTAGTATGATGCCTCCAGCTTTGTTCTTCTTGCTCAAGATTGCTTTGGCCATTTGGGACTTTTGGCTATTTGGGTTCCATTTATCCTTGTTATGCAAGTATAGTTCAATCTACAAAAATCAACAAGTATGATACACCACATTAACAGAATGAAGGATAAAAACCCTATGATCACGTCCATAGATGTAGAAAAAGCATTTGACAAAATTCAATGTCTTTTTGTGATAAAGTCTCTCAAGAAATTAGGTATAGAAGGAATGTACCTCGACATAATAAAGGCCATATATGATAAGTCTACAGCTAATATTGTACACAACAGTGAAGAGCTCAAAGCTTTTCCTTTAAAATTAGGAACAACATGAGAGTGCCCACTCTCATCACTTCTATTTAACATAGTACTAGAAGTTCTGGCTAGAGCAATTAGGCAAGAAAAAGAAATAAAAGGCATCCAAATACAAAGGGAAGAAATTGTCTCAGTTTGAAGATGACATGATACTATATATAGAAAACCCTAAAAACTCCACCAAAACTGTTAGAACTAATATACAAATTCAGTAAAGTTGCAAGATATAAAATCAATATACAAAAATCAGTTGTGTTTCTATATATTAATAGCAAATTATCTGAAAATAAGGAAATGATTCCAGTTATAATAGCATAAAAAAGAATAAAACACTTGGGAATAAATTTAACCAAGGAGGTATATCTGTATACTGAAAACTATAAGACAATGATGAAAGAAAATTGAAGAAGATACAAATAAATGGAAAGATATCTTATGTTCTTGGATTGGAAAAATTAATATTATTAAAGTACCTATATTAGCTAAAATTATCTACAAATTCAATGAAATTCCTATCAAAATTCCAATGGCATTTTTCACAAAAATAGAAAAAAACAATCCTCAAATTCAAATGGAACCATAAAAGACCCAAAATAGCCAAAGAAATTTTGAAAATGAATAAATCTGAGAATTTTTATCATGAGTGAGTGTTGAGTTTTGAGAAATGTATTTTCTGCATCAATTAACATTGATTATCTGATTTTTTTGTCTGTTGATATGATAGATTTCAGTGATTTATTTTTTAAAAGACTATTTTTTAGAACAGTTTTAAGTTCACAGAAAAATTGAGAAAAAGGTAGAAATTTCCCATATACCCCCTGTCCCCACACATGCACAGCTTCCCCTATGATCAACATCACTCACCAGAGTGGTACATTTGTTATAGTTGATGAACATACACTACTACATCATAATCACCCAAAGCCTGTACTTTACCTTAGGTTTCACTCTTGGTGTTGAATAGTCTATGAATTTTGACAAATGTATGACATGTATCCATAATTTTAATATACAGAGTATTCTCACTGCCCTAAAAATCCTCTATGCTCTGTCTATTTCATCCCTTCTCTGACTCCCAAGTCTTAGTAATCACTAATCTTTTTACTGTCTCCATATTTTTACCTTTTCTAGAATGTCACATGGAATCACATAGCATGTAGCCTTTTCAGATTGACTTCTCTCACTTATCTGCATTGAAGTTTCCTTCATGTCTTTTCATGGCCTGATAGGTCACTTTTTTAGTGCTAAATAATATTCCATTGTCTGGACACGCCACTATCCATTTAATTACTAAAGGGCATCTTGGTTGCTTATAAGTTTTGGCAATTATGGATAAAGCTGCTATAAACATCTATGTGCAGGTTTTTGTATAGATACAATTTTATAGCTCCTTGAAGAAATACCAAGGAATATGACTACTGGATCCTATGGTAAGTATATGTTTAGTTTTATAAGAAACCATCAAAGTATCTTCCAGTGACTAGCATTTTGCATTCCTACCAGCAACGAATGAGAGTTCTCATTGTCCCACATCCTCACTAGCATTAGGTGTGTTCAGTGTTACAGATTTGGGCCCTTCTTCCTTTTTAAGGCTTCAAGATTCCTTCTTTTATAACTTCTTTTCTGCTTGAAGAACTTCCTTTAGCCAGTATTTAAGAATAGTTTTGGTAGCAACAAATTCTCTTAGTTTTTCTTCATCTGCGAATGTCTCGATTCCCCTTCACACCTTAAGGATATTCTGAGTTGGCAGTTCTTTCAGAACTTGCAAAATATTGTACCACTTCCTTTTCTGCTCTATGGTTTAACATTAAGAGATATACGTCATTAGTATTGGTGTTCCCTGATAGGTGATGGGTCATTTCTCTCTGGCTGCTTTCAAGATTTTATCCTTGCCTTTTAGTTTTCAGAGGTTTAACTGTGATGCGTTGATATGAATTTCTTTGACTTCATCCTGTTTGGAATTTGCTTAGATTCTTATATCTGTGTATTTTCTTTTGCCAAATTTGGCATCTTTTACATTATTTCTTCTAATATTCTTTCAGCCTCACTCTCTCCTATTCTTCTGGGACTCTAATGATATGAATGGATCTTTTCTTATTGTTCACGGGTCCCTGAGAGTCTGTTCATTTTTTTAAATCTATTTTCTGTCTTCTTCAGAATAGGTACATTTTATTTATCTGTTCTCACATTTATTGATTCAATTTGCTGACATGGTTATTCTACTATTGAGTCTATCCAGCAAGTTTAAAATTTTGGCTATTATATTTTTCAGTTAGAAAATTTCCATTTCACTCTTTTTCATACCTAATATCTCTTTTCTGAGATTTTCTACATTTATGCTTATTTCAAGAAAATTTTTTATTGCTCATTAAAGTTTTTTAATGTTTTTTTTGTTATGGCTGCTTTGAATTCCTTGTCAGGTGATTCCAACATCTGATTCATCTCTGTGTCAACATTAGTTGATTGTCTTTTTTCATTGAAGTTGTGATTTTCCTGGCTCTTAATTTTCACTTGAATCCTGGATATTTTTACTATTATGTTGTGAGACTCTAGGTCATATTTAAATCTTTTATTTTAGCAAGTAGTCACCTGTTTAGGTTTAGCATACAGGTCCTGACCTACTTTTGTGGGGTGTGATTTGAATGATAATTTTCAGAGCCTTTGCAGTATTTTTTGAAGTATTTGGTTTATCTGCTGCTGCTGGGACTCCCACTGGACCCTGATGGTGCTGCCAAAGGAGGCCAAAGAAATTGCTGCAGGCAGGACCACCTGATATCTCAGTGTGGAAGAAGGGGGTCTCTGGCCCATAGAAATGAAGATTATTTCCTAGGCCATGCAGCTTCTTGTGTGTGGCAGAATCTCTCTTTTCAGTGCCAACCTGCCACTTGGTGTCTCTCAGCAAGGGAGGGGAGTCCCAGGCCTGGCAAGAGAGGAGAGCACTTCTTTTAGCTGCTTGTTTTTAGTGGGGTGTTGTCAGAGGGCCTACTGCTTGATCTGGTAGAGGAATGAGCCTATTTCTGTGTTCTTAGTTTGGGGATTTGAAATGCCAAGCTTGGGTTGCTTTCTCCTGTCAGGTGGGAGCATGTAAGACATCCTGCTGCTAGGTCATTCTTCCAGCCCTGGGATCCAAAACTAGCTTGCCTTCCTCTTCCTACCATTCAGAGTGCTCCTTTGGCTGCCTCTTAATTTCTTTCCAGGGTTTACAGCGTACTTAGCAGGGAGGAGCAGGGAAAATGGGTCTAAGCTATCTTTTCCAGACCAACATTTCAATTTTTAGGTGTGTATTTTAAAACTAAAGAATAATTGAAGAAAATGATCATTATGATTATTTTATGATTGATACAAAAATAATTTTGGCATAGAAATAAAGAGCATTTTTAAAAATGATCTGTCCCAGGTGTCAAATATACTAGCTATGCCACTGAGTGAGCAAAGTGAAAGGAGAGATTAGAAAGATTGTGAAGAACAGCCTTGAAGCCAAGAGTGGAAAGAGTGTTAAGAAGCTGAGAGAGGTTATTATTATATTTGTTTTATGATGGGATTAGAAACCAGAGGATCTAAAGCATTAGGTTGCTTGCCCAAAATTACTTTGGCATTTGGCTGTAGGATGGTTGCAGAGTTTAGGATTATGACATTCCAAGACCATGGTAACAGCACACTGTTTCCCAGGATGCTGCTTTCAAACTCCAAACACAACATTTGCTAGAAGACATAGTACAACAGTCAAGTAACTTTTGCCTATCTGGCAAATGAACAAAGTTTCAGTAGAAATGAATGTTTACTAAACCTGACTAGTATTAAATGTCTGTTATTAATTGTCTCTTAATCATTCTGCTTGGAGGGGGCTTAATTAATGTTCATGAATATGAATTTTAATATGAATTCATTTCAAGGTAATAACCAATAAAGTGCTTACTCCTAGAGGGAGAACATTAAATTATAATTGGCAGTTGGATACGTTTGTGAAACTATTTCTTATGTCTTTCTTTAAGCTTCTGACTTCTACAATTTACTCATAACAATTTCTGATATGTCACTTTTCTGAGTTTCATTTGCTTGTGATCACTTCCATATAAACTAAACCTTTGTTCCTAATAGTATATACAGGATTTCAGATAAAAGATGACCACTTAGTTATTAAATACATTTGAGTCTTTCATTTGATCTCTCTATATAATGCTATCTATATCTCTGCCTTTTTCATGGTCAACTTTTAGGAATCTATTGAGACTCAAAAACATTTATATGTAATTTATATATCTATAAAACATTATATATATATACACACACACACACACACACACACACAGATGTGTATATGTGTGTATATGTATGTGTATGTATGTGTGTATGTGTATATATATACATATATACATATATGTATATATATTATTGAGAATTTTTTACAAAGAGAAATTCTTTTTAAGGAAGCTCAAGACAAGAAAGCCCTCCCCGACCCAAATCCTCTAGGAAAATTGCCTCCAAATGAAACCAAACTGCATAGAACCATCCTGGATGAAATTTAGATCTTCACTACTCAATACAAGTACAATTAGGCTGTGATTACTTATTATATTAAGCCATGGGAAACTACTCACAGGAAATAGATTAATATATCTTTGGAAAATCTCTTAGTACTTTTGAGATGTTGGGATGCCATATTATGCAACCCAAAATTTCGTTCAACACATTAAATGGCTTCCCAGAATCCTGAAAAAGTGAAACAAGCTTCCAGTGTCCATCTTGCAGCTAGCTAACACTTCTGCCTAAGGTGCAACTGGTTTCAAGGGTCTTTGCTTCCTCCTGCATATCTTACACTATTTGTGGTAAAAGTCACTGCTGAGCTATTGAATCCTGACTCTATGAGGAGATGAGATGGCAAGGATTTGGGTAGGAATGGTCAGGTTTATAAATTACAGGTATAAAACTTCATCCAATAATATAAATTATTACTCAACTTGGAAGAATCTAAGAGTCAGAGCCACAAAATATCATTTGTATGATATACAAATGATTCACCAAGAGGAATGATGCACTCATTTATAGGGCAGGTTCTAACATCTATAATTCAGCAGGAAGCAAGTCTGTCCTCGCAAACCTGCTTAGAAGAAGCACTAATATTATTATTAGTTTTCCTCCTCATTTGTTCTTCAATAGTGTATCATCAACTGATGCTTCAGATTATGACAGGTAAAAAGTCATTGTTATTTTCTCTGCAGTGTGGTCAGCTCTGCAGTGCCAAAGCAAAGGAGATAAATGATTATTTGCTATTAAATAATCATTTGGTTAATTGAGAGTAAAGAACCCAAATTATTATGATGATCCAAATGTCTCCTGGATGATGTGAACAAGGTCAAATTAATCTTCAAATCCTGGCTCTTACCTCTACCTGGTATTTCAGAGTCACCAATGCTATGGTCTGAATGTTTATATCTCCCTCCAAATTCATATGTTGAAATCTTAACCTCCAAGGTGATGGTATTAGGAAGTGGAGCTTTTGGAAAGTGATTAGATCATGAGGGCAGAGCCTTTATGCTGGGATTAGTGCCCCTATAAAACAGGCCTTGGGGAGCTCCTTTATTGCTTCCACCATATGAGAACACAGCAAGAAGTTGGCAGTTTGCAATCTGAAGGTGGGCCTCTACAACCTGACCATGGTAGCACCCTGATCTTGGACTTTCCAGCCTCCAGAACTGTGAGAAATAAATTTCCATTGTTTATAACCCACCCAGTTCATGGTATTTTTGTTATAGCAGCTTGAACAGACAGCTTTCTGGAAAAGCTCCCTCCCAACCAAGTGTTCCTGGATGTCCCTGGAGGGATTTTATGAGGCAGCTGCGGGCCCTACACATCCACTATGATCCCTACACATCCACTATGATCAAGTTTTCCTCCTCTCCTGCAGTAACTTCCCCTTGTCAGTGTCATCTGCCAAAAAGTGAAATGAGGATCTCTTCCTAGTGCTACTGCTACTGGTGAGAATCCCAATTTCCCCAAGAAGTGCACTTTCTTGCCATGCTCACTAAGTGATTCATGATATATTAGTAGAAAGGCTTTATGTTTGGGGCGACAGTCTGAGAATATCTCTCTTTTCCACTGTGTGTATGTTTTCTCACCTGAGCCCCAAAGGAAAAAAAATTGTGTTTAGTCTTATCAGAGTGCCTCATAAAATGATTCCTTCCATGTCAGATCTCAATAATACCTTTCTCCATCAAGGCTCAAAACCATGCTGTTAAACCAGGCAAGAACAAAACTACTGCCTTCTACTCTCTTGTCCTCATTTCCAATTTCTCCACCCTTCTCTACTTGCAAACTTCATACCTCTAATTCCTCTTTCTTTTTTCGAACACAAAACTTAAGAACTCAAGGATTCATGAACATCAATTCAGAGAAACACTGCCCGCCCTACCATACCCATTTCTGCCCCAGTGGTAAGTGATTCTCTATGAGAGAGTACATTCTTCATTGGCCTCAATCCTCAACTTGGCTTAGCTGTTTAGACATAGCCTTAGATTTTTTTAGAGCAGTCGTCTTCAAAATGGAGTCACTTCTAGAAGTAAGTGACATAATAGGGAGCAAATATTAGAAGGAATCGTTTCAATTTTACTATTTAATAGATAGATTGCCACCAGTGCCCTCTCTCAGTCTGTATGAGATTATATGTCCCATGTGTTTTTAAGATGTCCTGGAGAAAGAATGAATGTTTCACACTGGGAATAGTTGACAATTAAGCCCTCATATGATCAGCCCTTTGAGCATATTGCAAAGTATTACAGTCCATTTCTGGGTAGGTGGCATTACAAGCTATATTATCCAGTTTTAATTAAAACTCTCTCAAAATTGGCAACTAACTTTAAAACTCTCTGCAAAGAAACCATAAATCAAGATACTACCATTAACTCAAGCTCACAAAAGTATAGGAAAAATGGTAGGGCTGACAATCTTCCTGCCCTAGAAGTAGTTCAGTATCAGCCATAATACATAAAATAACAAATTTTAATCAGATTATGTAAAAATATAAATTGTCAAGGAGATCATTTAAAATATATTATTAACAATTATCTTCATTTAGAGTCCCTCCAAAACAGAGCCAAGACCAGGATTTGGATGCAAGTATCTTATTTGGGAGGTGATTCCAGGAAGCACAGTGAGGAATTTGGAAGTGACTTACAGAGGCAGGAAACCCAATGAAGAGTATGTTGATGAGTGGATTACTACTTTAGGCACCCAGGTCTCTGACCTATATGGACCCTCTGAGGAACTGTGTAGAATAAGATTGTCCCTCAGAGGTGCAAGGAAGGTGGGACATTTATCCACTGACTCTCATCTCTCATTGGTTGACAGTCATTCCTGGGGTGTGTTTGTTAGGTCCCTAGCACTTTCAGCCTCCCCTGTGCATGCTGATCACACTTTAATGGTCAGAGAATGCTTTCATGAAGAAAGACATGGAAATCTATTGTTTATATAGGAGACTTCTGCAGATGACCACTAGGGTGGGCCAAGGGAATCTAGGTTTGGCACTGACAATGTCTGCCACCAAAAGGAACTTTTCTGTGACCATGTATTGTTTCTTGAGCTATTAGAAAATCATAGTAGGAAGCCATAATAATTGGAAAGGCTTAAAAATATTATTAATTTTATCTTTTTCCCATCCTTTCAAAGTATATTTTTGTGTATGTGATTTATTACATGCACAATACATTAGAGCAGTAGTACATACATATCATTTAGAAACAAATATATCTGTACTGATAATTCATGCATAAAATATTTTTATTGATACAGGTACCTGTATCAATAGAGTTTTGGAGCTCATTTCTCTGTTATTGGAATCTCAGAATGGTTTATGAGCACTAACCATAAATCATGTTGAAATACCTTAGGCCAGAGTAAGGTCATAGAACAAAAGTTATAAACCCCTTATTTTGCTTAGAAGTGTCTTACAAAGGACTCTCTCCCTTTGTTGTCAGAGGACTCCTGGCAACTTAGTTGGTTAATTTCTTTTGGGCACCATAGCATTTAAGGCAAGTTGTCTCACAGATGAAAATTTCAAAATGCTCATGGTGGGTAAGAAGGGGAGAAAATTATAAAAGGAGATGGTATTGAAAGAGTGGGGCCCTCACTTTGCTAATGGACCTTGAGAGAGGATGAGCTATCTTTCATGATGATGTTCATTCATGATGTCCCCTATGTTAAGAAGGATCACTTCCCCAGGGAATAGGGCAGAGGTGGGTAGAAAGCCACAAGGTCCTACTAGTTGATCAGATTGATCTTTCTAATTCACCATTTATGGACTTTTTGTGTTAGGTGGCCAGAATCAGGCCAAAAAATGAGCTAAATCAAGAGTTTTCTGGGATCTGCTTTAGTCATTGGAGTCAGGTTCATGAGAAATCTGTCCTAATATGCTGTTGATGTCAGGGGAACTGAAGGACAAGTTTTATGGACAAGGATATGTCTTTTAAGCAGACTTAAAAATTAGAAAGACAGTACCAAAATATATGAACTCTGCTCAGCTATCAACCCTTAATCAATAATTATTGACTGTCCATGCTAGGGCCTATGTTAGATTAAGAAGGAAAGAAGGGAGGGAGAAAGAGAGGTCAGGAAAGAGAGAAGAAGTAAGGGAAATCATCCTTGGTTTCCTTAAAAGGTAGCTAACCTTAGACAAGCCCATACATGGTGATTGCCAAATGAAGTAGACAAACATGGAGACATCTAAAGAGCTGAGATCAAAGCCATGGTGATCAGGTAAGTAAGTATCCAGGAAGAGGAGATCAGAGCTGAAAAGTCATCTCAAACTTGAATGTACACTAGAATTGAACTATTAAATCAGATTGCAGGCCCCACTCACAGAGATTGAGATTCAGTAAATCTGTGGTGCATCCTGAGCATTTGCATTTCTAACAGGTTCCAAGATGATGCTGATGCAGGTCCAAGGGCCACACTTTGAGAACTCTCTCTGAAGGATTTTAGATAAGAAGGCTGTCAAGGACTGAGATGAGGAAGTGTTAAGAAGAATAAAGTTGAGGAAAGTAGAAGACATGTTTAGGAGGATTTTAAAGTAGAGGGATTGTATAACAGAAGAATGGGAGAAAAAGTATAAATATCTGAAGATTTAGGAATTTATCCTGAGATTTTAACTGGGAGTCATTTGTATTTAGTATAAATTCAACTTAACTGTGAGTCGTCGAATGTGTTGAATAGTGACATAACATGATGGAAACCTTACTTTAGGACTATTTAATCTGTTTGCAATATATTCCATGGTACAGAGCAGGGGAAGAAAAGAGATAGACACAAAAAAGACATGTAAGAGTTTGTGAATCTATTTAAGTTATTTTAAAGTCTATTTTATACACTGTTCTTTGCAGATAGAATACTTCTTGGTGGGTTAAATTTTGGGGAGAAGCTTGGGCCAGCATTTCTCTCAGAAAAGAAGACAAATGGAATTTGAGATTTGGTCTTCTATTATTCATATTTTCCTAAAAGGTGACAGACAGCATAGAAATCCTCAGGTCTGCTTGGAATCTGTGCCAATTTGATGGGAGAGTCTACAGATTTTCAAGCAGTATGTTGATACATGGTAGCCTTCAACTTGAGAGAGGAATTTTCTGTTTACAGTCTTCAATCAAAAAAGATCCAAATTTGCCCCACCTTGGAAGTGCATCACTAAGAGGGAATTTTCAATTTTTAAAAATGGTTTATAGCAAGATCACATTGAAATTTTCTTCTTTTTTTTTTGCCTCTGTGAAGATAAATGCAATGTAGCAATGTATGTGACACTGATTCTATATCAGGCAAGGTAATTGTACTCTCTGAGAACATACACATATACACAAACCATTGAGCATCATCCAGGAGCTTTGTTCTGAGATGCTCGGGCACATTTCTTCAAGAAGCAAAATCAATATGGTCCAACCTGAAAACCATCTGTTGGGAATTTTTGGAAAGGTAGATGAAAGAGGAGATGAGAGACAAAGGTGAAGACTTGGGAAACAGTCCAAGGGAGCTCTTTCAACGACTCAAGTCATTATTTAACCTTGATGTAGCCATTTTTGAGGCCCCCAGGTAAGCTCACAGACCCTGCCTTAAAGAGCCTAGAGCCAACATGGGGTTCAATATGGTTGAAAATGAACTTCTGGCATCTCGAAATGTCCTTGTACCTTTGTTCTCTTGGGTTCCACCTCACTGGGCAACCCTTCTCCTCTGTGGTTTTTCTCTCATTTCCTGCTTTTCTCCTTTTTCTTTAGCTATGACCCAGCTCCCTATGGGTTGAATAATAATTTAGTGCAAGTTCAATTTTTCAAAAAAGTATTTTGCAAGAAAATCTTATTGCTTTTGTTCTCTGTGGCTAGAGCGGTGGTGGCCTGGTATGACTGCCCCAATTTTAAAGATAGAAAAAAATAGGGATAATGGATCACGTGGTTTTCCAGGGATGAAATGAATGAGATTATTACTTTTTATCCCAACAACTGAAATAAATACAAGAGCTACATTGTAGCAATTATTCGGGAAAGCACTGGAAAACATCATTAATTGTGATTCTCATATAAATGAATGTGGTAACAGAGAAGAAGGCTATGCCAGTTTTAAATTCAGTAGAGGTTTTGAACATATTTCTAAGTCCTTTGCTACATCCCTAGTTTTCTCATGCATAAAATGGAGCTAATACAATAATTAATATCTACCCTATAGAGAGGTTATAAGTATTAAATGACTTAAAACATGTCAAGCACTTAAAACAGTATGTGGTATCTAATAAGCACTTAATATATTATTATTATTGTTACTACAATAACAACAACAATTTATTTTAGAGTGACAACCTCAAAATTCAACTCTTCCAAAAATGTATACCAGACAATGTCTAGATGCAAAGGAATAATATTGATTTGCTAGAGAACCTTATTAGAATAAGAAAACAAGGTGTGTACATTGAGTTAACGAGTAGTTCACCACTCTCTCAGAACATTTTGGAAATTAACCTTTCAATTTTGATTATTTGTATTTGGGCTGGTTGTGCTGATGAGAAAATGGAGCCCAAATCTTGTAGGTGCCATCCCTGCCCCTACCTACCTGCACCTCATTGTAGCAACAGCCATTTCTCAGCCACTAAGAGGCCAAGAGTGTTCTGAGATTGGATTCTGATGTTACACCAGATTTATTTGTGACTGCTAAGGCAGTTGATCCTGCTTGTCATGCCTGTATCAGTTCTAAAATATAAGCCCCACGAGTCATCTCTCCCCTCTCATACTCTCAACCAAGGACTCAAGGATTTCTTTGATCAGCTTTTCACTTCTCTTGCTCTGTCTGTCTCTCCAAAGCCTTTACACAGTGTTTTCTGGAACTCCAGTGCCCCCTTCCATAGCAAGTAGCCCTGTGCACTGCCACTCCTCTATCATCTATTACTAATTGCAGTCTGGCTCTTCCATGAAGCTCTATTTCCTAAAGCTCTTTTAGGCAGATGGTGTTTATGCTACTGGGTTTCATGGAGATTATCATCATCATCCACCTGTCCCTCCAAACTATTGTTCCTCTACCTCTATACAAAATCCTTCTAGGAAACTTCCACTTTCAGGGAGATGGAGTAGATTTACTTTTCTTGATTCTTCCCACTAAGTATGGCTAAAAATTCTAGATATTATATATATATATATATATATATATATATATATATATATATATATATATATATATAACATATAAAGACTCAAAGGTAGAGAGAAGTAGGCAGACTATTTAGGGACCTCAGGATCTAAGGAACCACAGGTAGGTGAATTCACTGAATTTTCTTTTTGCCTCGTATATTACAGAATTGGAGCTGAAGACACTGAGAATCTGGAATACAAACAGGTGTAGACCACAAAGCTCAAACAAAAGCCTGCTCTCTCCAGCCAAAGTACTAGGAAAGGCAAGCCTAGCAAGATATAACCTTTAGAAAATAACCACTTTGCTCAAGCCAAACACCACAGAAACAACTATAGTCTAGTCTTACAGAGTGGCATAGCTGTAACAAGGCCACCCTTTCACTAGGGTAAGTCTGAGTAGGGAGTTATGTCTCTCATCTCTGCTAGATGTTAACAAACACATTTCCCTTGCAGTATTGGTAGAGAACATGTGAGAAGCCAAGACATCCAACCCCACCTAGCAGTAATGAAGGACATCTCCTTCTTCTCCTCCCTACCTGGGTGATGTCAGAGGATATCTACTAGAGAGTCAGGACTTTCACCACCACCCACTGGTAATGAGACAACCACCCTGGATGTCAGTGAATGTTATGTGAAGAGTTGGAACTCCCCTAAAATGACAACAGAGGCTGAGTGAGGAACCTGAATTTCTATACTCACTTGGCAGAAACACAGTAGCAGTCTTACTTCTACCAGAGCAGCGTCAGAGGAAGACAGCTAAAACAGAAGGTTTAAATTAGTGTCCAGGTCTCAATAAAAAATCACTCATTATACAAAGAACTAGGAAAATCTCAGTTTGAGATAGCAGAGATGTTAGAGTAATATGACAAAGACTTAAAGACAGCCATCATAAAAATGCTACAGTGAGCAATTATGAACATAATTGAAATAAATTAAAAAGTATGAAGTCTCAGGAAACAAATAGAAGTCCCGGAAAAGAAAGAGAAGTATAAAGGAGGACCAAAATGGAAATTTTAGAATTGAAAATATGATACAAATAAACAAACAAAAAACCTCAATAGATGGACTCAATAGCAGAATGGAGAGAATAGAGGACAGAAACAGTGAACTTTAAGAAAGAACAATAAAAAATCACCCAATCTGAACAACAGAGAAAAAAATAGACTGAAAAATATGAACAGAACCTTAAGGATCTATGAGACTATAACAAACAATCTAATCTCTGGGTCTTTGGAATTTCCAGGAGAGAAAGAAGATGCACCTGGAAAAGTGCTCAAAAAAATAATAGCTGAAAATTCTCCAAATTTGATAAAATTTATAAAACTACAGATTCTGGAAATTGAGGAAACTCAAAATAGGAAAACCCAAAGAAATCCACACCAAGTCATATAATCGTCAAACTTCTGAATACTAAAGCCAAAGATAAATCTTGAAAGCAGAGAGAGAGAGAGAGAAACAACACATTTTCTATAAAAGGAAATGATTCAAGTAATAGTAGATTTCTTTCTCACAATGAACCATGGAGGCCAGAACATGAAGTGGCACAACAGTTTTTATGTGCTGAAAGAAAATAACTGTCAATCCAGAATTTTTGTTCAGAGAAAATATCCTTCAGGAATGAAGAAATCAAGACTTTCTCAGATGAAGAAAAACTAAAAGAACTGAAAACAACCCAGATATCCTACCAGCAGACCTACCTTAAAGGATTGGCTAAAGGAAGTTCTTTAAACAGAAATGAAAAATGAGTCTTAGAACATCAGGAAGGAAGGAAGAATAACAGAAGGAGTAAAAATATTAGGAAATGCATTTTTCTTCTCTTGAGTCTTTTAAATTATGTTTTGCTTCATGACTGAAGCAAAAGTCATAATACTATCTAATGTGTTTCTAAATGTATGCAGAGAAATATTTTAGACAATTATGAACTAATGAGGATAAAGGGAAATAAGGTTTCTGTACTTCACTAGAACTGGTAAAATGTCTAGTAGAGTTTGATAAGTTATTCATACATAATGTAATGCCTAGAGCAACTACTAACAAAGCTATACAGGGATACACTCAAAAACACTACAAATAACTCAAAACTGAATTCTAAAAACTGTCAAAGTAACCCATACGAAAGCAGGGAAACAAAAGAGAGGATAAACATAGAGAACAAATAGAAAACAGAATTATAAAATGGCAGACTTAAGAATTAACATACCAATAATTACATTAAATGTAACTGGTCTAAACACATCAGTTAAAAGACAAATTGGCATACTGAATTAAAAATCATGGCACAACTATATGTTATCTATGAGAAACTAACTTTAAATATAAAGTATAGGCAGGTTGAAAGTAAAAGGATGGAAAAAATATATCATGCAAAGAGTCAAAAGAAAGCCAAAGTGACTATATTAATATATTAGATAAAGTAGACTTTAGAGCAAAGAAAATTACCAGAGATAGAGTGGGGCATTATACAACAATAAAAGAGTGAACTCCCAAAGCACATATAACAGTCTTAAATCTATATACATCAAATGACAGAGCTGCAAAATCTATGAAGCTATAAAATAATATAACTGAAAGGAGAAATAGAAAAATCCACAATCTTATTTAGAAACTACAATACTCTTCTCTCAACAATTAATAAAACATCTAGACAGGATATCAGGAGGGATATAGAAGAACTCAACACCACTACCAACCAATGAAATCTAATAGATATTTATACAACACCCAACCCAACAACAGAAGAACACACGGTTTTTTCAAGTGCCCACAAATCATATACCAAGATGGACCATATCTGACCATAAAACAAACCTCAATTTACTTAAAAGAATTGAAATAACACAGAGTATGTTCTCCAATCATAATGAATACAAACTAGAAATCAGTAACTATAGGATAACAAGAAAATCTCCAAACAGTTGGAAATTAAACACACTTCCAAATAATCTATGTGTTAAAGAAGAAGTCTCAAGGGAAATTGAAAAAATACACTGAACTGAATAAAATTGAATTCTCTCTCTCTCTCTCTTTCTTTCTTTCTCCAAAATATCTGAGACCCAGCTAAAGCTGAGAGGAAAATTTATAGCATGAAATGCTTACATTGGAAAAGAGGAAAAGTCTCAAATCAATAATATGAGCACTTACCTCAAGAACCTAGAAAAAGAAGAGCAAAATAAACCCAAAGCAAGCAGAAATAAGGAAATAATAAGAACAAAAATCAATAAAATTGGCAACAGAAAAAATAGTGAAAAATCAATTAAATGAAAAGCTGGTTTTTCTGAGAAAAATCAATAAAATTGACAAACCTCTAGCAAGATTGACTAATAAAAAAAAAGAAGACACAAATTACCAATATCAAGAATTAAATGGGTTATCACAACAGCCTCTGCAGACATTAAAAGAATAATAAGGAAATACTATGAAAATTATACACATGTAAACTCGACAATTTGTATGAAATGGACCAAGTCTTCAAAAAAGTGAAACTAGTATAACTCACTCGATAAGAAATAATTTGAATAGCCCTATAACCTTTAAAGGAGTTGTCTATCATTTTAAAAGCTCCCCCGTAAAAAAAAAAAAAAATCTCCAGGCCCAAATGGTTTCATTAGAGAATCTTACCTAATGTTCTACATAATCTCTTCCAGAAAATAGAAGAGGGACACTTCTAAATTGACTTTATTAAACTAGTATTACCTTGAGACCAAACCAGACAAAGACAGTAACAAAAAAGTGTATCTCTCATAAATATAGATACAAAAATCTTTACCAATATCTTAGCAAATAAATTCACCAATATACAAAAAAAATTATATGTCATGACTAATTGGAGCTTTTTCCAAGGATTCAAGCCTTGTTCAAATGCAAAAATCAATCTTTGTAATCCACCATAACAGGCTAAAGAATAAAAATCACATGATCATACCAGTTGATGCAGAAAAAGCCTTTGGCAAAATTCAACACCCATTCATAATAAAAGAAAAATCTCAGAAGTAGGAATAAAGGAGAACTTCCTCAACTTGAAAAAGAATATCCAGCAAAACAAAACAACAACAACAACAACAAAACAAAAAACTACAGCTAATATTATATTAATGATGAAAAAACAGACTTTTCCTCCACTAAGATTAGAAAGAAGGTAAGAATGTTTGCTCTTATCATTCTTATTCTACCTAGTTCTAGCCAGTGGAATAAGGAAAGAAAAAAAAGGCATAGAGCTTAGAAAGAAGGAAATGAAACTGTCCCTATTTGCAGATGACATGATTATCTATATAGAAAATCCCAAGAGATGTACAAAATACTCCTAGAATGAATAAGTGAGTTCAGCAAGGTGGCAGGATATAAGATGAACATTCAAAGATCATTCATATTTCTGTATACTAGCAATGAACATCTGAACACTGAAATTAAAAATACAATAGCATTTACAATCCCTAAAATAAATACGTTTGTGCAAATCTAACAAAACATATGTGAGACTTGGATGCTGAAAGCTACACAACACTGTTGAAATAAATCAAACAAGATATACATAAATGGAAAGACACACCATGCCCATGGATTGAAAAATTTGACATAGAAAAAATGTCAGTGCTTACCAAACTGATGTACAGGTGTACTGCAATCTCTATTAAAATCTCAGCAAGATTTTTACATAGATAAGATTATTTTACAATATATATGGAAAGGTAAAGGAACTAGAACAGCTAAAACAATCTGGGGAAAAAAAAGAAGAAAGAGGGAGAAATAACTCTACCTGATATTAATGCTTACTAAATAGCTACCATAATTGGGACATTATGTGTGGTTAGAAAGATAGACACATAGATCAATGGAACAGAATAGAGAACCCAGAAATCAACCCACATAAATATGCCCAAATGATTTTTGACAAAGGTACAAAAACAATTCAAAAGAAGAAAAGACAGCCTTTTAAGCAAATGGTACTAGATCACAATCTTCAATGCGAAATGTAAAACTATAAAACATTTTAGGAAAAAAAACATAGGAGAAGATCTTCGCTAGAGCTAGGCAAGAAATTCTTAGAGTTGACACCAAAACCATGACCCGAAAAAGAAAAAAAATTATAGATTACACTTTATCAAAATTAAGAATTTTGCTCTGTGCAAACAAATGTAAGAGGCTGCAGAAGGAAGCTACTGGGAGAAAATGTTTGCAAACCACATATCTAACAAAGGACTATTATCTAGAATATATAAAGGACTCCAAAAACTCAACAATAAAATGCAAACAATCCAATTAGAATATGAACAAAAGACAAAAAACAGACCTTTCACTGAACAGGATATACAGATGGCAAACAAGCACAAGAAAACATGAGCCATCATGAGCCATTAGGAAAATGCAAATTAAAACCCCATTGAGATATCACTAAATCTATCAGAACAGCTAATATAAAAAATACTGACAACATCAAATGCTAGTAAGGATACAGAGACACTGGATGACTTATAAACTATTGGTGGGAATGTAAAATGGCACAGCTACTTTGGAAAATAGTTTGTCAATTATTTTTAAAAAATGAAACACGGGAACTATCATATGATTTAGCGACTGGACTACTGGGCATTTATCCTAGGAAAAAAGAAAGCATATATTCACACAAGACCTGTGCATGAATGTCAATAGATGCTTTATTCATAATAGCCCCAAACTGAAAACAACCCAAATGTCCTACCACATAGTTTGTAAATAGTTACAAACTATGGTACTACTCAGTAATAAAAAGGAACACACACACAAAACTTGGATGAGTCTTCAGTTGAGTGAAAAAAGCCAGTTCCCTGAAATTATAAGCTGTGTGATAACATTTATATTACAATTTTGAAATGACAAAATTTTAGAAATGGAGAACAGAGTAATGGTTGCTGGTGGTTAGCGATGGAGTGGAGGGGTGGAAGAAAGGTAGGTGTGATAAAAGAGCAATAGAAGGATCCTTGTGATGATGGCAATACTCTGCATCTTGACAGTATTAATGTCTACATCCTTGCTGTTATATCGTAGTATAGTTTTGCAAGATATTACCTTTGGGGGAAACACTGGGCTTCTCTGTATTATTTAACTGCATGAGAATCTACAATTATCTTAAATAAAACATTTAATTTAATAAAAACATTTAAAAAAAACCCTCATGTTTTGAATCATTATCTTCTGGCTGTACCACTCACTCTCTCTCTTCATCATTGTCATATAACCAGATGGGAGTCAATGACAACTTGGACTAGGGAGGAAGTGGTGGAAATGGTGAGTAGTGAGTGGTTTCTGGGTGTATTTTGAAGGTAGGACCAAAATTATTTGCTGATGCATCAAACATGTGAAATAAATGGATCCAGTCATGACTCCAGATTTGTCCTGAGCTAACTGAATAATAGATTCATTATTTACAGAGATGGGGAAGACTGAAAGAGGAGCATGTTTGGGGGAATTTGGGAGTTTGGTGTTGAATATGTTAAGTTTGAGATTCCTAGTAAACCTCTAAGTGGAGATGTACAGCAGGCAGTTGGATGCATGTGCCTAGAGTTAGGAAAAGAGGTTAGATCTGGAGAATCAAAGTAAGAAATCATCAGCACATGAATAGTACGTCCTCATGAGTTTAGATATTGCATAGGTTATATGTATAGGAGAGAAGTTGCCTGGGTCTGAGCACTAGGGTTCCATAGTTTAGAGGCCAGAGAAATGAGAAAGCAGCAAAGACACAGAAGCAATGGCCAGTGAGAGAGAGGGGAGTCATGAGAAAGTGAAGTTTGGGAAACCAAGGTTTAATTCTCTGACTGTTCCTCCTTGAATTTTATCATTGATGTATTAGCCTCCGGTTTTATCCTCAGACTTTTTAACTACCATGTATATTCAAATTCTCCCCCAAATTACTGTCTTCAGCATTGAGCTCTCTCTTTAAGTTCCAACTCATAAAAGCCATTGATTTTTGGACATCTTGTTGAGACAGCACATGAGTTCCAATTCTAGTTATTCATTAATGCCTAGCAAATCATCCATAAACTAAGTGACTTCAAACAATAACAATAATTTATTATCTCTCACAGTTTCTATGGGTCATTTGAGATTGGCTTAGTTGGGCAGGTTTTGGCCTGGGATCTCTCAGGTGGATGCAGATGGCTGGGGTTAAAATCATCTGAAAGCTCACTCATTCACATAGTCTGGCACCTGGGCTGGGAAGACTCAAACCATTAGTGCAGGTACACCCCCATCAATCTTGGAGTTATACAATACACAATGCAGGGTATGGCTTTTTAAAGCATAAACAAAGTGGTATCCATCACCTTCCAATTCTCTGAGCTGGCACAGTCTAAGTAAATACCAGAACTCAGTGGTTTGGAACCAGAACCAGATGTTGGTTTTCCAGACATTGGGACAGAATCTTACCAGATAGGATCAGATTATCCCTGTGTGTCTATACCTGGCAGTCTGTCCTTCTGGAATACTACTGTACGAAAGCCAAAATGGTTTATCTCAAGACCTTAAATCACTGCATCCCCCATATGACATATAATAGACAAAATTCACCATGTTGACAATCCCTATAAGCCTCTCTGTGAGCTTTGGAGAAGATTGCCATTGCATGAGCATCTATGTATCAGGGTTATCAGATGTTCCACTTGACTAAGAACAACATCTCAGTTTTTATATCTGTTGTTCCATCCTAATTTTTAATAGTGCCTCCTTTACTCATTCTCAAAAGTGTCCTGGTTACCTGATAAATTACACACACGCACAGTGCAAAAGGTGTGTGTCCTCATTACCTGATAAATATATAAATATAAATATGTGTATTTATATTTATATTTTATATTCTGAAACAATCTGATTCAGGGAGGAAATTATATAAAATTATATTAAAATTGGGCTGGAAGTACAAATTATTTCTGCCAGAGGTAATGGATTGATGTGTCAGCAAAGGCTTCTGAAAGAGAAAAAAAAACATATTTTCTCTTAGTATGGGGGCAGGGAACCATAAGATCCCAATGTATTCACTGTCAAAGGAACTACAGATAGACACTACATGCAAAGTCATCAGCCTCATAATAGTAATAAGTAAAGCATGCAGAAGCTATCCTAACCCATCTCAACTTACCTGATTCACCTGACTAACCAACACTTTCCAATGGAAACAATACTGATGCCCAGGGCCTGACATGACTCAGAGCAAGAGGGCTACTCTCTAAGATGCCAGAATGTTTCTGTTTCCACTGGTTGAATTGTATGTTTAGCAAAGAGTGAGCTGAATTTTTTCCAAACCTGTTTATACTTATAGTTGTCATTAGAATTCTGTAATCTAATTAGATGTAATCTAAATCGATAAAGACTATAAAAATCCTGAGAGTTACTGGATAAACTTGACTAAGACAAGTTGCTGGGGTAACTGTTGGTTTGGATGTATTCAGGTGTAAAATATTAGGTGAACATTAGAAAACTCTAGAGTCTATACTCATATTTCCTCACAAAATATGAGAAAATGATAACTTTTGGTTACTAAGCATATTTTTGAAAATCCTTCTTAGGTTTGGAGGATTTTCCTTCTCAGGTCAAAAGTCAGAATTCATTTTCTTGGCCTTTCTTGAAGCTTGGAATCAGGCATATGCCAATCAGGATCGAAGGTGGAAGTGAGTGGGCTCCATGGGGAGTTGGTTTTGAGGGGTAGATGGTAAAAGAAGGATCCATCTTTCTGGGAGGCAGCAATGGTGGAGTTTTTGGTGTTCACTGAGAGGGAGAAGTCTGCAGTGCAAAAGCTTTGTGAGTGGCATCAGTAACTCCACTTTAGACACATTAAGTTGAGATGTGTATTAGACTTCCTAGTCAAGATGTCCCATAGGCAGATGAAGTTTAGAAGAGAGGTCTCAGCTAGAAATGGTGTTTTAGGCCATAGGCTTAGATGGAATTATCTAGGGAGTAAGAGGGGATAAGAAGAGACATGAAGACCAAGTCTGACGTTGCTCCAAAGTTAGAGGTCAGGAAGATAAGAAAGTATAGGCAAGGAAAGTGAGAAGGGGAAACCAATAAGGATAAAGGCAAACCGAGAGGGTGGTGTTTCAGAGATGAAATAAAGAGTTTAAGGATGAGATGGTGATCAGCTGTGTCACTATTGCTGATGGTTCAGTTAGGATGAGGGCTAAGAACTGACCATGGGATTTGGCAACATGGAGGCCATTAACATCCTTGATAAGACCAGTTTCAGTGCTTTATCTTTGGCTATCTGAAGTTCATACCATTGTGTGAACCCATTCAGGGACTGGTGGAGACTATTGGGACAGCTTGATCAGCTCCCACCTCAGTTGGGTAGGCCTGTTTTTAAAGCCTTTCCTCCAAACTGGACAACTCTTGTCAGGGTTGGCTCCAGCAGCCTATTTGTTAGGTAGGATGGAAGGTCTTCCTGGCCAGCTGACCCTCTTGGCCCCTCTAAATACAGTGCCCCCCAGAGTGGCTCATGAATAATCTCAAATGTTGGGAAGGACGAGTTAGCTCACCCTCATAGACTATTATTTCACACATTGTCTTATTTCTTCAAACAACAAACACCTCTACTTCTTCTTCACTCTCATTGATGACTTTGTATTTTATTCCACTGGAAAGGTAGAAGTAGTCAGAGAGAAATCCATCAAGTTCCCAGCCCTGCATCTACCAACCTATCTGCAACCTTGCCTTCCCCTCCTCCACTATGAACAAACTGTCTATTCTTTCTCAAGACAAACCCCACACTTGTGTACTGGTTCCTATTTCCACTTGTAGGACCAGCTACACCTTTTGGGGGGCCCAGTGCAGAATGAAAATATAAGGCCTCTTATTTGAAAAATTATTAAGAATTTCAAGACACCAACAGTAGAGCACTAAACCAAGCATGGTGCCCTTTTGAAGCCAGGGCCTGGATACTGTACAGATCACATGTCCATGAAACTGGCCCCAGCCCTGACCCAAGAAAGGATGCCTATTCCTTGGGCCACCCTCTCCCACATAGTGAATCTGGCAATGGCGAGTGGGTCTCTCTTTGAGGTAACCTGAGGAGGTACTTTGGGGAACAAGCATTGTCTTTCAGAAGCTAAGGAGACATCAAAGAACTCCAGGGGTATATCTGCTTGCCTGTCTCACTCATACACTATACAGTCAGCATTCCAATGTGGCTCCTAGACTTCTCCTTGTGGTCATTGTCCTTGTTTGGGGACAGTGGGGAGGTGGCCTATATGGAGGCATCTAGAGTTTTTCTCTTCTGCTTTCTACTCCCAGGCCTCTAGTTTGTCCTGGCTGCTCAGCTTTTCCACTTTAGCTTTATCCTCCCTGAGGATAAAGTTTGCTCTCCACTGGCTAGAATTTGCTAGAACTACAGCTAGACAGTCTGGGAATGTCTTGGACCCACTGATAGATTTCTTTCTCCCTCATAACTGTGGAGGCATCCTTACTGCTTGGCATCTGACAAAACCAGCTTGGGGGGCTCTGGATCATCTTTGAGGAACAGGTGCTGGTGGCAGCTGATATTCTGGCTCCAGCCTCCCACTTGGAAGAATCAGAGGACTGATACTTCCCAAACTAGGGAGCGGGAGATAATCTCTGAAGCTTAGTTACACCAATCCTCCAAGAAAAGTATGATTTTCTCCAGATAAGAAAAGAAGAAACTGAGGCTCAGAGAGCTGAAGTGAATTGTCACACAGCTGCTAAATGGCAGAGCCAAGATTCAGACCTATGTCTGTTTGAATCAGCCACTTATTTAACATGCTCCAAAGTGAGCTCCTGATCCCTGCCCCTTTACACAGGATCTACAGTGGGCTTGTCTCTGGCAAGTCTCCAGCACCCAGCACGGTGCCTAGTACAGAATTAACACTCAAAAACTGTATTGACTACATGGGGGGAAAATCATGAAGCTTGTTCAAGATCTTCAAGGTCCACAGGTATCAGTGCACTGGGGGTCAGCCCCCTGCATTCTCTGGGACTCCATTTCCAGATCTGTAAAATGGGCAGGGACCCAGCAGCTTCCTAGGACCTTTCGCACTCTATAGAGTTTTATCTCTGCCCTGGGATGTGCATGAAAAAAAGGAAAACTGGCCCAAGGAAAAGGAAGCCTTCTTCAGCCTGGGATCAGACTCAGGGTTCTACTTGGAGGCAGGGCTTCTGAAGCCCCTCCAGCTCTAGGACAGGCAGAATTGGTTCTCTGTGACCTGAGGTGGAGGTAGCTGGGCAAAAACTGGAGAAAGGAGCACGAAAAATCTAGCAAGCTCTTTAGACCAGTTGGAAATGAAAGTGGTTGTAATGTGAGTAAGTGGGACAGGCCCATGGCTAAAACTCTGAAATGGAGCTTGCCCACACCCTAGCTGCTTGGGTGCTCATCCCCCAGAAGCTTGCCTAAACATACTTCTCACTCTCTGGCTCCGCTCCCCAAAAGCAGCAGTGTGCTAGAACTGGCTTGTACTGGTTCATACTAGCTCACACAACTTTATATCTGCCTGCACAGCTACTACTAGCTCACACTGGCTCACAAGAGCTGATGGCTCAATTTTTAGGAATTGTATGAGTTGGTTATTTTAAATACAGCCATCATTAAAAATTAAAGTAAATAAACTTACAATTGCATAAATGAAATTAAAAATTACTAAATATTCAAAGCTCATTATTAATTATTTTATTATATTTTATATTATCTATGCTCCTGAGGGGTATTTTTATGTTTTGTGTCTGTATGGTAGAAATACTTATAACGCTGGGCTGCTGTGCACACCTTCCAACTCCTCATTACACTGGTAGCCTGAAATCAGTCATGGTGGGAGTATTTATTCTGCGGTAATTGGCAAATGCTACACATCAGAATTTTAATTGTTACAATTACCCACTGGAAAGAAGAGCAGGCAGATAAGGACATCTCACCAATCCTCTCTTCTGACCACAAACATCTAACATTCTGGATCTTGTATCAGCATGCTACCTGCAAAGCCCCCTTGCTTCTCAAAAAATCTGAACCCTGATACCTTTTTTAAGATTTAAAACAGAACTCTTAGAGATTAGTAAATTAAAATTGATAAGAGCTTATATTAAGATTGAGACTTATCTGAAGACACTGTATCTTTTTTGTTGGCTGGAGAATTTCCAGGTGTTTAACAGGAAAAGGACAGATCTGAGTTCCAGTCTCCCCTAACCATTATGCTTGCTCAAGGATGTTATTCCTCAGCTCTAAGAACAGTGTTATTAAGGCAGAATTACCAAGATAATCAGGTGGGATCTGTTTATGTGAAAACATCTAGCGTGGTGCCTGGTGCGTGGCAAGTATTCAGTACATAATTTGTGGGGCCAGTGAAAATGAAAAGTCCCTTGTTTAAAAAGCATGAGAAAGGGTTCTCAAATATAACTGTTTTTCCTTTCTTCCTTGGTCTCTTTTTTGACTTGTCATGGGGCTTTTATTTTCTATTTAATGTTGTTCCAGGCAAAGAAAAAAATTAAAGGTTTCAATTATGAGCATGAATGTTACTGCACACACTTGGACCTGCTGGCTGCCAGGTTGCCCCTCCCATCAATAGCTATGCCGACCCGCTGCACTGAGACAGGAGTAAGCTCTGAGGAAGTTAGCCCAGCTTCCCATGGGTGTCTCCCCAACCCATGGATGACCCTCAAGGTTCTTTAAACTTCTACACCAGTGCCTAGTAGGTACCTGGACTAGGGGTGGGAGAGAGTCTTGTCCCCACTTGTAGCCTCTGGTAAGCTGCCTGGACATGCCATGGCAATGCTAACCTTGGGACAAGATGGCCACTACTGCAGCCTGCCCTGAAATTCCCCGTGGTGTGTGTGCCCATACTCAGGCCCTACTGGGAGCAGAGAGTGACAGCAGAAATTGGGCCTCTCTTCCTTCCTTCCCCACCAATGTAATCCAGACACCATTCTGGGCATAAGGCTGTGAGCTTGTGAGGCAAGGACTTGGGGGAGACCATGTGGAGCCTGGGGGAAAAGGGGACCAGGGAGCAGGTGTCTAAGATCTTAACATTATGGATCTTGCATCAGCAAAGTCCCCTTGAGGTGTGTGTGTGTGTGTGTGGGGGTGGTCAGTACTATGTGTGAGCCGAGGCTCCAAGCCCTTGGCACGTGCTCCTGTGTTCCAATTGACTTTACTTCATAGGAAAAAATCAAGAATATCAAGATTGTGACAAGAGAGCATTAAATGGAGCACAGTGTCCTTTCTGAGTGTGGGGCTCTGGGGACTTGCACAGGTTGCAGGCCTGTGATGCCAGTCCCACCCATCTGCCTCCTCCAAGATTTACCCAAGCAATTCTTTCATCACTTGCCCCCTCTATACTGGAGAAAGCTCTACCAGCATACAGACACACTGTAAAACCTTCAAAACTTTAAAAAGACATGCACCTCCTTCAACTCTACATCTAATGCTACTTACTGCCCTAATTTCTATGCCTTTTACCCCAAAACTCCTGGAATGAGTTGTCTATATTTGCTATCTTCACTTGCTCTCTTTCTTTGATCCCACTCCAATTAGGTTTTGTCCATCACTCTATTGAAAATGGCATCACTATCACCTCTCTGGATTCTCCCTGACCTTCCCTCTTACTCACAGACAGAGGTGGCTCAAGCAGCCTACTGAGTGTCCCTGAAAGCCTGAGAACCACGAAGGCCCAATGGCATAAGTACTGGTTTGAGTTTGAAAGCCCAAGAACTGTCTGAGGACAGGAGAATATGGATGTCTCATCGCAAGCAGAGAAGGCAAATCACCCTTCCTCCATGTTTTTGTTCTGTTAGGCCCTCAATGGATTGGATGATTTGCACCTGAATTGGTGAGGGCAAACCTTTATTCAGTTTACAGATTCAAATTTTAATCTCTTCCAGAAACACCTTCAATGAAGCACCCAGAAATAAGTTTTTTTTCCAGCTTTCTTGGGTATCTCTCAGCGCATAAAATTGGCACATAAAATTAACCATCACAAAGACTAATGGCAGGAATGGATTGTGACAAACTATGCTACTTTCAAATGTTTTGGCCAAAGTGAGAGAGAGAGGAAATAAAATAATGGAATAATGTTAGGGAAATGTTAGGTGACTCTGGGTGAAGAGCTTACAGGTGATAATTATTCTTTCAACTTTTCTTAATGTCTAACAATCTTAAAATAAAAATTGGTGTAATATCTGAGATCTTAACATTCTGGACCTTGCATCAGCAAAGCCCGCTTCCTGAGAAAAGTCCCTTCCTGAGCTCATATCTGCTTGTAAAATAATTTTATAACATCATTTTCTATAGAAACAATAGAAATGATTTAGCCTTATCTCTCTCATAACCCATTGAAATTCATCTTTTTATTATTGATAGCTGGGGTGCATATAACATGTAACTTCACAGACATGTCCTTACTGCTTACGGTATTGCTTCATGTTTGTGCATACGAGCACAGGAATTCTATTTCTTCCAATTAATCAAAGAAAAGAGATGTATTATGTGCTTATAACTGTAAATGCTTCATTTATTAAATGTATTAGTTTCCTAAAGCTGCCATAACAAATACCACAAATCGGATGGCTAAAAATAACAGAAATTTATTCTCTCACAGTTCTGAAGGCCGGAAGTCCAAAATCAAGGGTGTCAGCATGGCTATGCTCTCTCCAAAGATTGTAAGGAAGAATCCTTCTTTGCCTCTTCCAGCTCCTCATGGTTTCTGGCATTTCTTGGTTTGTGGCAGTATCTCTCCAACTTCTACTTCCATCTTCACATGGCCTTCTTCTCTATGTGCCTTCTCTTCTTATAAGGACACCAGCCATTGGACTTAAGGCCCATTTTAATCCAGTAAGACCTCATCTTAATTCATCTGTAAGAACCTATTTCCAAATAAGGTCACATTCTGAGGTTCCAGGCAGACATGAATTTTTGGGGACACTATTCAATCCAGCACATCAAGTATATCCCTGCCAAGAGAACTTCCATTTTCATTAGGCATCAAAGAGAATAGAATTGTCTACTCATGTCTGTTGATGTAAAGAATTTTCCATACATCAAGTTATATACTTTCTGAACCTTCTTCCTCCTCCACTACTCACATATTTCTGGTACTAGGTGTATGTCCAGTTGATATCTCAATATGGCTGGGAGTCATGGTGTGTCCTGAGTCTTTGTGACACAATGCTGCATGTATTGGCACAGTGGGTAGCAGAAGGATTCCAGAGCTACTCATAATGAAATGGCTAGCAATAAATGAATTATATACACAAATCATTGTGAACCACATAAATAACTCCCTCTAAGGGTAAACTAAGTGTACCCCCAACTCAAATTCAACCTCAGCCTGATCTCGAAAGTATCCTGGACATTTCAACATCAGACTTGAAGGGAAGTATAACAGACAAAAAATAGAATTTAAGACAGAGGACTTAACTGATTGTGTTTAGAACATCTTATTTTTGCAAATTTTGCAAAAATACATGACATATGACACATTGATAAGGCCCCTACCAGGGGCTTGGAAGGGGTCTGTGCAGGTGAGGGGCCTCAAAGCTTAAGCTATGTTAGCACATGCTGGTTAACTTTTTTTGATAAGGTTATCAAACTGTCAAACCAGGGAAAGGCCACAGACTGTGTATCTGGATTTCAGCAAAGTAGTTAGCCAAGATCTTCATAAAATCTTTACATATAAACAAATATGGCCAGTTGGATGGAAGTGAACATCCACATCTCAAGAGGGTTGAGGGTGGGTCCATGAGAACCTGCACAGATGCTCTGGGTTATCCCACCTCACCTACTCCAGCCATACTGACCTCTTTGCTTTTCTCCCTCTATGCCAGGTATACTCCTGACTCAGGCTCTTTGAATTTTCTGTCCCCTCTGACTAAAACACTTCTTCCCCACCCCATATCTACATACATGCTGGCTTTCTCAATTCTTTGAGGGAAATTGTACTATGGCAGACAGTTAGCTGCCCACCAAAATTCATGATCCTCTTCCATAATATAGAATTATTGCTAGAAAGTGGCATATTTTCTGTTGCATTTAGGTGAGGACATGTGTTAAGGTGACTAACTCATCCCTGTATGCCTGAAACTTTCCTGGTTTGGGCACTGAAAGTCCCACATCTCAGGAAACCCCTCAGTATGGCAAACTGGTATAGTTGGTCACACTATACATGGCTGAGTTTAGACCAAGTGAATGCTGGTGAAAAATATTAAGCCATTTCCAGGCCTAACCCATAGACCACAGAAACCTTTTGAACAATCCTTCTTTTCTCCCATATGCTACCTAATGTCAATACCCAGGGCAACTCTCCCATTTCTGTGCTGTGGATGACAGAGCCTCCATTATTCTGTGGCCCTGAATGACTACATGGAACAGATCTCACCTAATGAGTCCACAGTCCCTCCCCACAACACAGAGATTAGAGTAAGAAATAAACCACTGTGTTTAGCCACTGAGATTTGAGGGCTTATTTGTTATATCAGCTAGCATTACATTAACTAATATAGTTGTTTTCTCAGTGAGACCTTCCCAGACCACTGTATTTAAAATGACAATGACTTTCTCTCCACTTCTCCCTATTTTCCACTCTTGCTTAATTTTTTCTCCATAGATTTATCACTATCTGATGTACCATTTAGGCTTCATGAAGACAAGAAATGTGTCTGTTGTGTTTACTACCGTATCTCTAACATCTAGAAGAGCACTGTCCAATAGAACTTTCTGTGATGATGAACATATTCTATATCTCTGCTGTCCAATATGGCAGCCACTAGTCACGTATATCTATTGAGCACTGAAATGTGGCTAGTATGACTGAGGAACTGAATTTCTAATTTTATTTCATTTTAGTTAATTTAAATTTAAATAGTCAGATATAACTAATGGCTACTGTATTGGATGGTGCAGATACCTGAGCGACTCACTGAGACTGTCATATGCTTTATAAGTTTATTATTCTATGAGCGACCAGCTCAACATTTGAGAAACAAACCAAAATTTTCACCTTTTTCCATGAATTTAAGTTAGACAAGATCCATTTCTAGAGCATGTTATATTCAATCTGGGTGGAGGAATTCCTTCACCACCATTTACAACAGCAAAGCTAAAAACATCAGAGAAGAAAGTTTTAGTGCTTTGAGTAGTATGAGCTGAGGATAGTTAGAAAGGGTTCATCTCCCAAGAGCATCCTTCCTCCCTTCTTCTCCCATAGGTCTGAGCTTAAAACTCAGAAGATGATAATTCTACTGTGGTAGAGATGATATCTAGTCTCCAAAAACCATATTCTCATCTTCTCAGTCACATGGCCTGACTATATTTACCAGTTTTTGTTGTTGTTGTTGTTGTTTTCTTTTCTTTTATAGTTTGGTTTGGTCATGAGACTGAATAGTAACCTGTATGGTTCCTTTGCAAGTTTTTTTTCCTCTCTGATTTCCTTTGAGATATTCCCCTTTACTGGGGTGCTCTGTAGTTTTACCGCATTTTTTTAGGTGTAGAGTTATTTTAATTTATCTTGCTGGAGCCATGGTATGCTTTGCTTAGTCTAAAAACTCATGTCTTTTTTCAGTTCTAAAAAAATTTCAGCCATTATCACTTGGAATATTGCTTCTCTACCATTTCCCTTTAATTTTTCATTCTACAACTTAGACATATGTTGAAACTTCTTCCAAATCACTTTCATAGTTTCTCTCTCTCTCTCTCTCTCTCTCTCTTCTCAATGCTCCACCCTATGGCACATTTGGGTAATTTTCTCATATATACCATCAAGCTCACTAATTTTTCCTATACCTTTGTCTAGACTGTTTAGCCTATCAATTAATTTCCATGATTCTATTTTTCATTATTAGAAACTGTTTAGTTCTCATTAAAATATTTCTGGCCTTTTTTCATATTATTTTGTGCTTTCATTTTGGTTTCTCTTCTCTCTTTTATGTCTTCAACTATTTAAAGTATACTTATTTTATAATGTTTTTAGGATTATTTTATTATATTTAACTTGGGGCGCTAATTCTCTTGCTTTCTGAGTTTTCTAATTCTTCCTCACAGTGGGTGCATTATTCTATACATTCATATCTTTCATTGTGAATTTTTCTTCAGCAGGTTGTTTTTTCCCCACTGGGGTCCTGCGAGTTGTGAAAATGGACCTGTAGAGTGGTTCTACATTTGTATCAACTGCAAATTCTGGAGGTTTCAAAGTTCTAGATCTATTTTTATGTTAGTCATTTGGCTTGGGTTTCCTGTGTCATAGAGGTAGTGTGTATTTAAAATCTACATTGAACAGGGTATAGTCCTGGGTTTTCATTTCCTACAGATGACTCCTTTCCACTCAAGGGCCCAGACACCAGCCTCTTCATTACTTCTCTGGACTGGAGTTGCTTTCAGCCCCCTTTTCAGAACCTGGATTAGAGATTTGTCTGAGATACTTGCTCCCCTGCACCATCAAGGTCTGGAGGCTTTTTTTCTTCCTGTAGCACACAGATATTAGAATCCCATCCCCAAGCCTGTATCTGGGTGTGAAATCTTGGTGGTCCTGAGGTACCTATTTAGTGTTGTTACTGCTCCGACTTCAGTTCTTTTCTTCCAGTCTGGCACTTGGAGGTTCCGTTCTTATTTTTTTCTGAGCTCGTTTATATATTTAAATTCTGGGGATAACTTTTCCTCAGTATTTCTGTGTGTTTGTAATAGGTCTTACTCATGAGCTCAGTCTGTCTTATTGCTGGAAGTAGTCTGCTGTTGACTATTTTTAGAATGTCTCAGAAGAACTCTCCAATCTCTCTTTTTTTTCTGATTTACTTCCAGAATTCTTGAATGGGGACTGGTGGGGTAAAGGGGGGGATGATCTATGTGACATTCCTAATATAGATTGCATACTCTATCATATAAGCAAATCACAGAGACACATAATTTATGTAAAATTAGTCTCAAAAAGACATGATATACTTGTGTATGCTCTTAATTATATACAATGTAAATGTCAGACAGTAGCATAAAAATTAGGGTCAGAAAACAGTGACCTTTGCATTTTGCCAAATATGTCCTTGGGATAAATTGCATTTTTATTGCATTATATTATATTACATCACTGCAGTTATATGAGACTCTTGTTGGAATTTTGAATACTTCTCCTTATCATTTTAAATATGCATGCATGTTATATATGGCAATTTAAATGTTCTATAAACAAAATTCATTGTATAAAAATAAAATTGAAAAATGTGATAATTCAATAATGCCTAGAAATATGTTGCAAAATAATAGAATACAAAATAAATTATATGGCTTTTAAGAGTGCATATCTAAAGCAAATCAGACCATCACATTGGGACTTGGACAAAGGATCACTTTTATTCTATATATCAATATTCCAGGAGAAAAATAAAAAGAAGGAAGAAATTCTTAAAAACAAAAAAAAAGGATTTTTGATAGCTTTCAAATTTCTACCAATTTTAGTAGTGCATAGTAATTATGGCTTGAAACTACTCATAGTTTGTTGTAAACAGTGATTAAGGTGTAACAGAAGGTTGTATTTTTCATGTTATATGGTTCTGAAAAAAAGGGTAAAAAGGATCTTTTTGGCTTTTCTCAGCTCCCTTGAGAAAAATGCTGATAAGAAAGAAAGGAAGAGAAAAAAAATGCTAGAATTCTATAACACAAACAAGACACACAAGCCATTTTTCTAACTTCACACTGTTCAGGAGAGTGACAAAACACCAATTTCCACAAGATGGTCTGTTTTACAAATATGGAACACTTCCCATTCAAATAGGTATCTGGGGCATTCTGGGTAAGGCAGCCAAAACTGGTAGCAACAGCATGTAAATTGAAATGCAAACTTCCCCATCCTGAGTATTCATCCGTGCCACTCACACACTGCAGAAAAGATGCCAGACCTTCCACTGACATAAATCTCGCATCTGTAGCCTGCTGCGAGATCTCTGAAAAGCACCACTTCCAGCATGTAGGGTTCCTTTGTTGGTGACATGCAGTTGAAAGGAGGAAATAACGTACCATTTGGTGTCCTCCAGGCAGGTCTGTGAACAGACTTATACTGGGGCCCTGTACCATTTTTTCAAGATGTTCAAGATCTGCATGTGCTATATGCTGCAACATACAAGTGGCATATAAACAAACCTGTGTTGATTTCCAGGAAAATATAATTACCATTTTAGAAGAACCATCACATTTGTCTCAACTGAAGTGATTTGCAAAATGAAAAATTGCAGCTTGTCAGTATGGTTTGTAAGGCAACCACCTGATCTCCAAAAGTACGGACATAGCCACATCTTCAAAGGATGCCTGGGCTATTGTAGCAGACATTGTCAGGGTTTTGTTGTGTCACCTTGTCCTTACCACTTCAGTGCCTTTCAGCCTGGCTTCCACTTGCCAGAACCTGCATTTATTTGCCTTTTCTGGCCCTGAAGTCTGCACTGCCCTCCCACGCAGCAGGCTGGAAATGCTGGGGAATAAATGCCAGTTGCCCACAGTGATTGATTGGCTTGATATCACACTCTTCACTGGCTTCTTACTCTTCCTTGTTTCACTTTCCTGCTCCCCTCCACTGTTTCCTTGGACCAATTCTCAAATTAGCCACATGTACTCGAGTCCTTGTTTCCAAGTTGGCCTCTGGAGGAAACCAGGCTAGGACAATTATTCTCTCCCAGAGATCCTGGCAACTTAGTGTTTTGGGAGACTTCACGATGTCAGGTTTCAGCTGAGGACATATATTAGACTACTGTATCAATTGAGCACATGTTTTCTAGTTTACCACTCATTTTACAAGTTACTTTTGCATTCCAAGTTCACATTCATATACCTAGCATGTCTTCATTCTTTACTGTTTAGATCAGCCTTGCTGCAAGGTTCCTATGTTTCTAGCTTGCCACCAGTTCCCCAGTATGTGAAGCATTCACAGCCTGCCTTTATAAGATGGTGAAGCCACTAATAGTCACGATACTAGACAATCAACTATTTTAAAAGATAGGTCCAATGGATAAAACTGGACTGTGTTTAGAAGCAAAGTTATGAGTGGAGTAAAGGCCAGCGTGGAATTAATATTGATCCACATATTTTGGAATTTAAAGTACCAGTGAAAATAAATAGGCTCTTTTGTTTGAAAGAAACAGAGAGTCACTCTGGTTGTGTTGGGTCTTGTGGACCTAAGAACACATGTGAAAATAATCATCTTTCTCACCATTAATTTGACAAATGTTTATTGAACACTTAGTATATGGGAGGTACTATTCTAAGTGTTTAACATGTATTTACTTATTTAATCTCCACAAAACACTGAGAAGTAGTCATGATTATCCATGGTTTGTGGATGGGAGAACTGAGAGATTAAATAAAGGTGACAGTACTTTTCATCTTGTGCTCACACCTAGAAGAAAAAGCAAGAATGGAAGCATGGGTGGCCTCAGGGGAGCTGAAATGGTGTTGGGGGTGCTCTTCATTCGCAGCTCATGGCTACTTGGCCTCCTTCTTGGGCTCTGCAATTTCTATGACTCTTAGACTTTGAACACTGTGTTAGGCTCCATATCTGAAGAGGAGTGAATAAGGTGACAGGCTTTTTTTCCTTTGTAAACTTTTAAAATTGAAGAATAACATTCATAAAGATAAGTGCATAAATCCTATGTGTACAGCTCATTGAATTTTTACAAAGTAAACACATCTGTGTAACTACCAGCCAGATCAGGATATATAGTGAAAGGCTTTTCTGAGGGTTCTGAAAGTGATCGTTCCCATTCTATAGTTCATAGGTCATAAGATCAGAGAAGACACTTTTGAAACATTCAGGCCAACAGCATCATTTTTATATATACAGTGCCCCAGAGTGGTCAAGTATCACACATGAGGCTACGCAGTTAGAGAACATCTTTTTGTTGTTGTTTTGTTCTAATATATCAGAAAGTTTTTTATGTTGCTTAACTAAGTCAATGCCTGTGGATCAATCATCCCACCTACCCACTTCTATGCACTTGTTTTATATGTCACATTAACTTTTTTTATTTTGTGCTCACTTTGTGGTCAAACCACCTAGGACCATGATTTCTCCCAGATCTCTGTGCCTAGTACATGAAAAGATAGCTCTCCCCTGACTTCAGCGGCCAGTGACAGCCTGTAGACATGTAATGCACATCATCAGAAGAATAGGGTCGGTGCTCTACTTTTCCATAGAGCATCTGCCACTACCCTTCTTGCTCCTGTTAGCATTCTGAGAAATCAGAACTTGTTCCATCTAAGGTTGTCAGGACAGAGATGACTCAATGACCACCAGAACTGGCCTTCCTCTCCATAATGTAAAGCTGTGGCTGGAAAGCAGCTGCCCGGCCAGAGAGTCCATTTCCCAGGGCCTTGGGAGATGGCCATTTGACTGCTTTTTACCAGTGAAATGGGAGTGGAAATACACTTTTCACTTCTGGGCCAAGGTGGTTAGAAAGAAAGTATACCTTCTTCAGGTTCTCTTTCTTCAGCTATTGACTTGAGGGCCTAGATTAAACCTGGGCCCCTGAGAGGCTGTGGGAAGTCACCTGTTAAACAAGAACCCTGGTATTAGACTTGACATTACTGGGAAATAAATAGCTGGTGGGTTCATCTCCTGCAATTCTAATGTTACTGTAACTAATATAGTCATAGCAGGGATGGTGGAGGGGATCTCGACCTTTTCAAAGGCCATTTTTTTAAATCATCTCTTGCTTTTTCTAGCTACTGAAGGCCACAGCGACCAGAACTCCTTATATGTATAGGAAGGACAATTCCTACACATTACATGCAGAAAGGAACTAATAAGAAACTAATCATTTTATAAATAAGAACACATTTTCTAGAGCTATGTACCTTTTTCAAGATTGTTTTTAGGAATTGGTCATGGAAGAACAAGGAAAGCCAAGATTTCAGTTGCCTAGCTCAGCTTGGCACTCTACACTTCTTTATTTGCCGAAACATTGGCCTGCCGCCTGTATCTGTGATACAGTTTTTAGCATCAGAAATGCAAATTTCTCTTTTGGAAAGCTTGGCAATAAAGAAAGTGACCTTTATTCATAGCGTTCTCTGACCCATTTAAATAAGTCACGTTTTTCTATAATGGAAACTTAAAGAAAAAGGGACACATAAAATATGACATGGGAGTGCCCTTTATTATGCTGGTATTGGGAGATAATCAACAGCGATGAGGCCACTGTTTTATTAACAGTTTTCATCTCACACAGCCACAGTGGGAGCACCAAGAGAATAGCTTCTGGCATTAGACTGCCTGAGTTCAGACCCTGTCTCTACCACTTACAAACCAAGTGACCTTGGGAAAGTTACTTATGTCTCTATGCTTCAGTATCTCCATCTATAAATGGAGACCACCAGATGTCTACCTCCTAATATTGTGAGAATTAAATTATTTAAGACAGGTAAAGCTGTTGGAAGAGTGCCTGGCACTTAGGAAGCCCTCAATAACTGTCAACTATTGATATTACAATGGTTTGAGGCCCTGATTTGTCTGTAGTGTATATGAATTTGTGTCATAATATAAAAAGATAAGCAAAGAATTGCCTCACTGGGTTAGATATTGGGTCCTTTCTGTTTCTCCAAAGAATACCAAAAGGTAGCCCTCTGGGGTTGGGGAGTGAGAGGGCTGGAGGCTTCTATTTTGATATTAAGCCTAAGTTGAATTAGTACTACACATGTTTAAGGAATTTACTGTCTATAGCCATGCCACCCTGAACAATCCTGATCCCCAATCATCTCAGAAGCTAAGCAGGGTTGAGCCTGGTTAGTACTTGGATGGGAGACGACCTAGGGAGACCAGGTGCTGTAGGTGTTAAAAAAAAGAAAAGAAAAAGAAATTTACTAATGTACATTGAGAATTTCAAATATACTTGACTTACTCAATTTTGGGGGATGAATCTAAAATATATTCTAAAGTACATGATTTGCTCTAAATATAGAAAAGGTTATAAGGTATAAAGGTGTCATTTCAGAGTGATTTATATAGCTGGATATTGGAGCTGCTCAGGGTTCTAATAGGATATAATTTTTTAAAAAGTGGCAAATACTGTTGCTAAAACTTACACAGGAAAATAGTGATTAGAAAAACTGCAATGACATGAAATATGCTTATGATATAATGTTAAGAAGAAAAAAACAGTATTCAAAATCATATCTAAAATGTGACTATAATTGAAAAAATAACAAAAACATTACACTAGAAAAGAGACAAGAAAAAGGACCTAAGCTGGAGTTGGATCTTTGGACTTGGGGACTAGGGAGTAGTAGGGTCTGAGCCAAATTGGTCTCTCATTTCTAGAGAAGTAAGGCTATCCCAGTGTTCTTGGGATGGCCGACAACCAAATCTAAGGTGGCCAAGTAAAGCATGTCAGCTTCTGGGTATGAAGACTGGAGTTAGAGTCCTTCAGGGAGAGATAAAAAGGGTCCTAAGAGATGGACACTAGTAGTTTAAGGCAGTGTTGGGGAGTTTGGCTGGTTTAAAGGGCCAGTGAGAAGGTACAGAAGAAGGAAATAATCCTAAATAGCAGCATTAACCTTAAATATGTTTGGATGATGGGTCCTACTTTTGATGCTCTTTCCCAATTTGTATCTAATTTTCCAATTTTATTTGTTAAACATGTATTAGTTTTATAATGGAAATAAATCTATTTTATAAAAGCCTGTGATGGCTGTATGTAGCTAATACCTTTATATATGTAAACTGGAATTGAACAATTAAGTAAATGGATGACAGATGGTGGGAGCCAGCTTTTTCACTATTGAATGGAAATTTGCAGATCAGAAAGGAGAGGAGGCTGGAATGATCCATGTGGTAATAGATTAGTTGTAGACATCAGTATGAACTAATGTTTAGCTTAATATAGATATGGATAGATGATAGATGAGATAGATAGATAGATAGATAGATAGATAGATAGATAGATAGATAAATATATATAAATAGATATGTATCTATGTATGGGTTAGTACAGACACATATATTTCTTTGCTCTGTCAGCTGAGAGGGCCAAAAGAAACAACACCCCAGTAACAACGAACAAACCTAATGCCCAGATCCTCGTTTCTCACACCATTCTCCAGTTAAAAGAGCCAGGGCTGTTGGGAGCCGTTTTTGATGAGTGCCCTGCAGAAAGGGTTAAAGCTGCTTGCAAAGCAAGGAGTTTGCAGGGTTGGCAGACTTTGTGGTCTGCAGGTGCAGGAGGAGGGAGTTCTGATTAAGACTCAAGGCAACGAGTTGAACAGTCCTTGACCTAAGGAGCAAAGATGTTTTGAGAACACTTGGTCTCCTGTGTGAATTTAGCAATTGTATTGCATATCTGTGGGTTTCGCTTCTCATGCTCTTCCAAGGGTATAAATATGCTGTGCTAAATAAACTTAGGGCCACAGACTTTGAGCTGCGTGCCCTCCTGCATAACTTTCTGTCTTCTTTTTTCTTAGTCCCTGCTCCCCCTTTCAGGGACCCTTTTCGATCCTGGTAGGCTGGACCTAACACAGGGCTCCTTGGAGAAATGTTTTATTCTAGAATTGGAGGCAGGAAATATACAAGATGAGCCTGGAGTATTGTCTAGTGTCAGAAATTAAGGAAATGTGCGCGCGCGCGCACACACACACACACACACACACACACACACTCCACCACATTAACAGGGGTATTTCAAGTGGTCACAGGAGTCAAATGAAAGAGCTCCCAATGGCCAAAGCTGGAATAACTTGAGCAAAAAAATATATAAAGCAGTATTGGATTATAATTCAAAGTAAAAATAAATATCCCTGAGTCCCTCCTGATATAAATAAATAATTGACTATCATAATAAATAGGAGAGAAGAGACAAATCTGCCATGTAGAAGAATTCCAAAAAAATTATATAGATACCCTCAGAGAGGTGGAGTATAACTCCCCACTCCTTAGGTGTGGGCTGTGCATAGTGACTTCCTTCTAAGGTGGACAGTATGGAAAAGGGGAAAAAAGATTAACTTTACAGTGGAGACCTGACAAGTTACTTTGGCCAGGTGATGAAGGCCAATGCCGACAATCATCAATCATGTTGATAGTATGGACCCTTGATATGATACTACAAAACTGACACTTTATCTCTGTGATTTTCTTCCCAAAACCCATAACTCCCATCCAATCATAAGAAAATATCAGACAAATCCCAATGGTGTGTGTGGGGGGGAGGTGGAGCATTGTGCAATACACCTGACCAGTCCTCCTGGAACCTGCTAAGGTCAATGAAAACAAGGAAAATCTGAGAAACTGGCACAGCCAAGAGGAGCCTAAGGAGACATGAGAACCAAATGTAGTGTAGGATCCTGTTATCCAGAAAAGGGCATTAAGTCAAAGCTCAGGAAATCTGAATAAATTGTGGACTTTAGTTAATAATAATGTATTGATATTGGTCCATGAATTGTAACAAATATATCGCATTAATGTAAGGTGTCAATAATAGAGAAAGTGGTGTGCAACAGGTAGAGATATGGAAAACTCTTTGTACTACCTGTCTAACTTTTCTGGAAATCTAAAACTATTCTAAAAAATAAAATATAGTAAATTCTCATTATTCATGATACTTATATTCTATAAAGTCACTGTGAACATTGAATTGGTGAATATTGAGCCATTACCCCTAGCTGTGAGCCTCTGGTCACACTATTTTTGGATCAGTACATAACCTTATTTTACATGTATTTCTATTTAAAGATACCTTATTTACTATGTATTATTGATTCATGAATATTTAATTCCTGGTGAATAGCTCTAACTCATGACTGAAAGAAGCTTATCTAAGAACAGGTAGTTTCTCCATAAGGCACATCTCGGCATTCTTGCTCTTAAGAACACTAGACAGCACTTCAACAATATGCTTGAGCCGCATTTTAAACATTGAAATCATCAACAAAAAGCACACAACATGGCGCAAACAGACCATAAAAAGAACACTTATTTATAGTATGAGAGCTGGAACAAGAGGACAGAGCATTGCCTTGTTCATTCTCAGCTGGGAACATGCATATTGGATAACTGAAAATTTTTACCCTTTGCACATACCTTGTTCATGAATAACCACAAAAGTGCCCCGGGTACTGATTTTGGGATTAGAGATAAATTTTAACAAGTAGGCGAATTCACAGGTACTGAATCTATGAATAATAAGAATCAATTGTATATTAATTTTTAAAATCCTATGATTATGTTCCTTAATAATCTAGTTCCTCTCCACAAACTGCTGCAAATCTGATTTTTGAAATTGTCTAATTTTCTAAAATGTATTTATTCATCTAGTTATTTATTTAGCCTATAACTATGCTGTACAATAGCCACACATGACTATTGAGGCTTTAAATGTGGTTAGTCCAAATTTAGATGTTATAAGGATTCACAGCAGATTTTGAAGACTTAGTACAAAAAAGTCAATTATCTCATTAATATTTTTATATTGATTACATATTAAAATTTAATATGCTAGAAAATCTAAAATTACGCATGTGGCTTGCATTTTATTTTTTATTGGACAGCACCAACCTCTGTGGAAAATAAATTTTGTCTTAATATTTGTAGCATAGGGAAGGACATAAGACTGTAGAATTATTTTATCCTTAGAGAGACCATTTAATCTCCTCCTTTTAAGATGCTAAAGCTCAGACAGGTGAAATGCTTTGTCCAACTTCACACAGCCAGTTAGTTTCTGGAAGAGCAGGACTCAGACACCAGCCTCCTGTCATCTAGTCAAATCTCCTTCCCATTGATCTTCTCCCCCTGCCCCCATATATCCCCACTCCACCAATGAATAAAACCAAACAGCCTACATAATTCTTTAAGAGAAAAACGTCAGATATTACTGAATTAAGAGACCAGTTGTAAAATCATACTAGATTTCTATATATATAAGTGGGGCTGCCAGGGTTAGCAAATAAAAATACAGTATGCCCTGTTAAATTGGCATTTTAGATAAACAGGGAATACTATTTAGGTATACGTATGTTCCATGAAATATTTGGGACATACTTATAACTAAATTTTATTCCTTTCTTATTTAAAATACAAATACAACTGAGCATCCCATGTTTTTAGTATAAGTATGTCCCCTGCAATATTTGGGAACGTATCTATACTAAAAAAGTATGTATTGCTTATCCAAAATGTGCATGTAACTGGTATCCTGCATTTAATTTGGCAACTCCTTCTGTAGGGCCTTTGAGGAAAGAAACTTCACTAATTTCTCCCAGGCAAGTGAGCATTTACCTTTCTATACTCCTCTGGGGAAGAGCCCAACTTAGTGAGTCCTTTAGTGGCTCTGTAATGAACAAGGGACTCTTCAGACTTGCCTTCCCATCTGCAGGCTGTTTCAGCTGTCGACGATATCTTTCTAAACAGCCAACTCACTCGGGAATCAAGCTACAGATCTCAAGTGTCCTTCCCAACCTTCATAATCAATTTGAGTTAGGCAAGATGCCAGCTTTAAAAAAATGCACAGAACAAACTCTTGTAATTATGGATATAAGACAGAAGGAAAAATCCAAGAAAACAGACAGTTTTCCTTTTCATTACAGAAGCACTTCTAAATATAACAGGAAACAATTGATATCAAACATCCCAGCCACCTCAAGATAATCATGCTAAGTGAAATAAGCCAGACAAAGTTGAAAATCACATGATATCACTTATATGTGGGATATAAACCTAAAAGCAACAAATGAACAGGACAAACAGAGACTCATGGACATGGACTATAGACTAGTGATTACCAGAGGATAGGGGGTGGGGGAGGAGGAGGAAGTGGAGAAGGGGGAGGTAGATGGGGTAAATGGGGTCAAATATGTGGTGACAGAAAGAAATCTAACTATGGGAGGAGAACACAGTATAAATATATATGCTTTACTGTTAAAATGTACAGCTGAAACTTACTGGATTTTGTTAGCCAATGTCAGTATTAAAAAAAGTAATAAATAAATAAAAAGATAAAGAAAAAAGAAAAAAAAATCCAAGCCATTTCCTGGACTTGAATACCTATCAAAGAGAGCAAGGCAAGAGTTAATTGTATTTGACATTTTATTATTTTGCTTTTCTTTATTACTATTATTTTGTGGCATACTAAGGGAGGTGGTGATGTAAGTGGTCCACTCAGGGTGCATGTAAAAAGGAGATATAGGTAATAATGGGTTCATTGCCTGTAGAGAATTTAAAAACAATAATAAAAGTAGTTCTGCAGTTTATAATGCTATGTGTTGGTAATTTAAAACAACGTAATTGAAATATTGTAATAACTATTCATGATGTCAGATGAGTACTAGATTGATCCAGTGATCACTTTGTAAGTTACATAAATGTCTATGCTGCACACCTGAAACTAATATAGTATAGTATGTCAACTGTAGTTGAAAAATAAAAATTTTATAAGTAATGTCATTGATAAAATACTCCTCCCACTGCAACTCCCTCTCCCCTCCCCAACCTTTGGAAGTTCTGATATTAAGCAAGGCTATCAACTGTTTTTTAAAACTCTACTTAATGGAGCTTTGTGTTTTTTTGTTTTGGAGGATGGTTTGTAGTAGGTGAAAAGGAGAAGAGAAGAGCTGGATGCATAGGGGCTTAAGACATCAAAATAGGAAGGGTTTTAATGAATGGAAATTTCCCTCTCATGCACACATGGAGCCTTGTCTTGAGATTTCCAAAGACAGAGAGGCAATATTACAGTAAAAGGAGCACTGGAATAGCAGTCCAAATACCTGGGTTTAAGATGTGTTTCCGTGTCTGCATAGGTATGTGACTGGGGACAAAAGGTATGGCCTCTCTGAGCCACAGTTTCCTTCCATGCCAAATAGATGCTCTAACCACTCCCTCACCTGTCTATTTCACCTGCTTGTGTTGTACAGCTAAGAGATAAAACACATAAGTGTTTTGCAAACTGGAAGTCACTTTACCAATATAAATCACTGTATTTGTTTTGACACAGACCAAAATAACAGTGGCTCAAACAAGATAGACCTAGTTCTCTGTAAAAGTCCAAGGTAAAATCCAAGCTTGTAGGCAACTGATGGAAGTAAGATGACTTGCTTGCCAAGGTCATGTAGGGATCTAGGTTCTTTCTCTCTTATTGCTCCATTATTCCAATGGGTGTCTTCCTTACCTTCAAGATTGAAACTGAACCACCACCCATCACAATCTTATTCTTATCCACAAGAAGAGGAAAAGAATCAGAGGAGAGTAGTTGTCTTCAGGAGCATGACCTGGATGTTACATCACTTTTGCTCCTTTCTTATTGGTTAAAACTGAGTCACATAGTCTCACAATGCTGCCACAGTGACTGAGAAATGTAGTCTCTGGCTGGGCAGCCATGTGTCCAGCTACAACCCAAAGGTCTATTGCTAAAAGTTGATAATGGATACAAGTGATAATATGCAGTTTAATCACAGCTACTGCCATTATTTTTCAGTTAGTGGATGAAGGATAGTTTGTTTGTTGTTTCATTGCTCTGAGGAATGAGACCAGATGAAAAGTCTAATCTTTTTACTGTGGCTGATGAGTTTTAGACACATATCAATGTAAATTATCCTGGTTTTTAAATGGGAAATTAATTCCTAGAGTGGTAGATTTCAAAGCACTTTCATTTGGGGCTGTGCTCCCAGGAGACCACGTCCATGTGGATTTGAACACATCTTATAAATATAGCCCTCTGCCTCTCAGAGACCAAGCCCATATCCCAGGAGAAACATGGAATTTAGACCACCTTGCTATTATACTGACCCTAGCCAGTGAGCTCATCACTGAGAAAGTGCTACATCATCTGGTTAGTGCCTTATCATCCTGGAAGCCTGTGTCACTGCCTCCATAATTAAACACAGACCATTAGCTATAATCCACTGCACCCACATCAATTATGCCAGTTGGGATAACAGCCACAGAAACCCTCCTTTCCTGTCTTCTGCCTCTCTGGAAATAATCCTGGCTATATCACACAGGCGTAGTTAGAGCTGCCTTGGCTTTTATAAGATGTCAAATTAGCAAGGCTGCTATGCCTTGATGGAACAGAAGCTTTGTTCTTCCATACGCTGATTAAAAGGTAATTTAACCTCTTCCAAAGGTGGTCTAGCGAATCCCCAGCAGTATTGACACTGTGTTAATGAGAAATGGCTCTCCAGAGTGATAAATAAGCCCTCTGAGACTAATATGCAAACCCATCTTTACTGGATGGCCCAGCCTTAAAGAGCTAACTTGGTAGTTTCATCACCTTCTGCCTGCCTCAATTAAATCTGAAGAGGCTCAGACACCATCTCTGAAATCCTGGAGCTGTACAGATCAAAATGCACTTTTGTAGCCTCCTCAGTAATGCAAGGTGCCCTGGCCTGCTGTTTTTCTCCCATATGCTAGGCTAGTTGATAGTAGCAAAACAGTGATAGGGCTGCTTAACCTCACTTCTCAGAAGAAACTCAGGTTGTTTTGAGAAAGGAGAGAATCAAGCCAAAGCATGTCCAGATGTGGGAAGAGTCCAAGCGGTCAGTTAATCTAATGCTTTCATTTTACATAAATGGAAACTGAGGCTCAGGGAGATAGAATATCTTGGCTGAAGTTGCAGGAAGCTGAAGAAGCAGAGATGGACAATAATTCATTTTCTCTGACAATAAGGTCACTGTCTTCCCCTCCTCTAGACATCTGACTGACTATTATGTATACACCAGTTGCCACATCCAGAGCAACTCATTCTGCCCTGGTTTTCTTCCCAGGGGAAAAAAAGCACTAATCTTGCTTGAGAATATACTTTCCCAAGTGCAGCAGATGTAAATCTCAATCCACAAAGTCAGGTGAGCAAGAAACACTGTCATTATTTCAATAAAACAACCAGTCCCTTTCTATCAAGCTGGTGGAAAATTCAGTCCCAGAGATTCTTGGATCTTCTCCCTTACTCTTTGGGGTGGGTCAAGGTTCTGAGTCTTGGGCAGTGTTAATACATCGGAGTGACTCTCTGGGCCTCAGGCAGGTCGAAAGGTATTCTTAAGATGTCACAGATCCAGACTTTAAGGTTCCTTCAGCTCTCTTGTTCATGGCTGGGGAACAAGGCTGGGGGCAGGGGAAGCTCCTGCTGGTTGGGATCCTAGCTCTTGGTCCAACTTCCCTCCCTCAGCTCTATTATCTGAAATCAGCCTCCTTTCTTAGTACTGCCAGGATGAACAATGTAGGGACCCGTGGCTCTCCAGGCTCTCAGGCATCTCTCCTGTCCCAAGCCAGAGGAAGTTCTTTTTTTATTAGAAAAATCCGTCATTTTCCTTAAAAGTGGTCTCTCTTGCCTCACACTCTAGGATGCTATTACAATTCCCTGGAGGGACTTAGGCTTTTGGAAACAAAAGCCAGGAAGGGAAATATTTTGTAGGTAACTTCTACTCTTTGTCCAACCTCAAAGTCTCACCATGACAAATAAGCAGAGTGGGGAAAGAAAAAGAAAAATGCAGGGAGGGGAAATATAAATTAGCAATTGAAAAATTAGACTGCACAGAGTGACTGAAAGTTCTATGAAAGGACCGACACCCACAACTCTGTTGAAGGTCCCACTGACCTTTTTGTCCAGTACGTGGCTGACTCTTGTCTTCATCCTCTTTGACTTCTTCTTCTCCCCAAAACTCTCCTCTGGAGCTTCCTGGTTCATTGTCTACCGTTCTAATCATGCCCTCTTTTATTCCTTTACTGGCTTTCCTTTTTTTTCCTTTTCACTAATCAAAGGCATTCTCTAGAGAGCTGACCTTGGCTACCTTCTCTTCTATCTCTATTTGATATTACTCCTTCATTAATGCAATGCTACAAATTTTACTGTCTTTATATTGATATCTCTAGCCCCACTCAATTTCTTGAATTCTAGACCAAGGATCGCAACTGCCTTTTGGCTGTTTCCTGCTGGATGTGCCACTAGTACTACCTCCAACTTGCCATGTTCAAAAGGTATTCATTCATCTTTCTTCCCTAAACCAGCCTATCTTTATGAACTCCTTGTTCCGTTAATGAATCGCCATTCTTCTAAACTTCAAATTCTTTTTTGACTCCTCCTCTCTATTGTCCTTAGATCTAATACTGTTTGAATCTAAATACATTTTACCCCCTGGAATGGAATACTCCAGTTATTATATGACAAGAACAGAGTAAAGTAGAACTATCTATCTGGACACCATCTTTCCATATAATGTTAAATTAACCATAGCTATCATTTTGGCCTTTATCTTTCCATGATTTCTTCTACACAATATGTATTTTTACGTAAAAGGGATCATCCTGTTTTGGAACTTTTTTTGTCACTTATTATATCATGAACACTTTCCTATGCCATTAAGTGTATTTTAATACAGCTATTCCTAAACTTTAAGTGTATATCAGAATTATCTGAGGCTGCTTGTTAAAAACATATTTCCCTGGATCCTCCCCTAGTGATGCTCATTCAGTATTCTAGAGAGGGCCTAGAAACCTTTATGTTTAACCAGCATCCCAGAAAATTCTATTGCATAAGGTTTTCAGATTCTAGTTTGAGAAACACTGTTGGTACAGCATGATTTTTAAAGATTGTTCATATTCTTTTTTTAAATTCATCATAATTTAGTTATCAATTTCTACTGACATATTTAGGCTTCTACTTAGTTTTTTAATATTATTAGTTCTGTATTGAATTTTTTTCTAGACTCTCTCTTTATCATTCCCTCTACCCACTCACCCACATACTTTCCTTTAAGGTAAATTCCTAGGAGCAGAATTTCTGGATCCAAAGCAATATGCAAAGTTGTAAGCTATATATATGTTGTACTATATTATATGCCATTATATTATTTATTATATGATCATTTGTAATATATAATAATTAATGCATTCATTATATGATATATAATGTAATAATATATTAATTTACATATGTTCAAATTAGGTTTTATTTGGACCCTTGCACAAGATTTACATCTACCTATATTAATTTCATCTGGTTATATTTTATCCATTGCTTCAAGGGTCATAATAGTTTTGTATCCCTACTCTCCGTTAAAAGTATTTGCTATTTTTCTAATCTCATGCATATATGATATGTGGCTTTTATACTTCCATCCAAATTATGGATGAGAAATAGTGAATGCGAGAACATTCAGAAATGCTTTACTGCTCTACCAGAAACCTATACTACTTAGCACTCTTGCTCATTCTTCGAACGTGAATAACTTAGTTTTAATAGTGATTGGCTTATGATTCTCCATCTCATCTTTAAGGTTGTAGGGACAGAACTTATTACACGTTTACTGAAATTCACATCCACTGCCATCTTGGCACTGATACACCAATCATAGGAGAAAAATAGGTGTATTGATTTTCTATGTTCACATTAGTACCGTTTAACACAAATTCATAATGCCGCAGTGGCATAAAACACAAGGTATGTGTTCAGTTCATGTGTCTGAGGGTGGACTGGGGGCTCTGTCCATCTCAGCAGGGTAAGATTGTTGATGGTCCTTCTGGTGCAGGAAGGAGAGAGCAGGAGGAGGAAACATAAGGCAGGGTGCAGATGGCTCATGGCCAAGGGAAGAGGCTGGGAGATGAGAAAGAGAGAGAAGCAGAGGAGGGATTCAGGTTTTATGGTAGTACTAATAATGATAGCAATGATAATAATAATAATAATTATCATTATTATTATAATTTCTAATGTCGATAGAATTTATTGTGTCCAACACATTTCTAAATTCTTCACATATATGAACACATCTATTCTCCTAACAACTCTGAAAGGTGACTATCATTATTATCTCCATTTTGCAGATAGATAAACTGAGTCACAGAAAGGCTAAGAAACATACCCAATATCACAAAGCTGTCAAATGACATAACTACAGGATTTGAACCACGCCGTCTCATGCTTCCTCTTAAGCATGCAAATTGCTTACCATGGTGCATACATTTCAGCTATTACTATTATTGGTGTATGTGTGTGTTTGTGTGTGTACATGCACACATAACACAGGCACACACACGTACATACACACACACTGTGGCCAGGAAGGAAACCGCCACTACCTTTGTTAAGTACACAGAAATGAATCAGCCTTGGGAGTCTCTCCTTGTGCTTATTTGGAAACAGTATTTTAAGGAAACGGACATCTGGAGGGTGCCTACACTTAAGATAACCCACTAGTCCCACTTTTCCTGGGATTGCACCAGTTTTAGCACTGTAAGTCCTATGTCCGGGGAAACCCCTCCTTCTTGGACAAACTGGAGCATTTAATCACACTAACCCATACCAGTATGGAGAACCGACTGTGTGTTTTATTATTTGTTCCCACTAACTACACAAGGGGGCATTGTAACCATGTAGTCATACATTCCTCACACACGTATTGAGCGCCTAAGAGGAGGTGTGGTTGCTGCCCAAGAACCTAGCACCTAGGATGGGTTGGGCAGCAGGAAAATGAGCAACCTTCCATGATCTCCATCAGGAAGAATAAATTATGTATTTAAATGAACAAATACATAGAACTGACTGTGTGCCAAGCACTATAATGAGCACTGTATATTTTAACTAATTTAATCCTCTTAAACACCCTATGCCACAGTCACTACTATAATCTTCCTCATTGTAAAGAGACAGAGGCAAAGAGGCTCAGTCTTTGCCTGGCAAGTGGCACAAAGCAAGATTTGTACCCAGGCAGGCTGGCATTGCTTGAGAGCCCACGTCTTTAACTACTATGCGTGCTATGCTGGGAGAAAAGGACCTGACCCCCATCAAGAACTTCACGTGGCCTCAGTCTCTATTTCCAGCCCTGTTTGGGGTTCTTCCCTAGCCCCTTGGTTCTCAACCCTGAATGCACAATAAAATCACCTGGGAATTTAAAAATAATGCTGATTCTCCAAGACCCCTGCAGAGATTTTCATTTAACTGAGCCACTTTGACCCAGACATCAGGAATTTTAAAAAGCCACTCACAAGGCTCTAAGGTGTAACTGGGTCTGAGAACTGAGGTGGTTATACCCTTTCCTCTATCTAGAAAGCTGGGCTACCCTGAGTTCTCTAATCCAGGGTTTCTCTAATGCTAGGGTGCATCTCAATCAGCTGAGGACCTGATTAAAATGCAGATTTTGATTCAGTGAATTTGGGGTGGGGTAGGGAGACCAGAGATTCAGCATTTCTAATCAGCTCCCAGAGCCGCTGATGCCACTCAAATCCTGAGCATCTCACAGGTGCTGGGAATGGGTTTCACGTGTGCCAAGATATTGTCTCACCTTGGTTCTTAGGACTTGGCCAGTGACCTTCAGGGTCCACCTACAACCAGCCTCAATGACCCCATGAGTATGTAAATATAAGTTTCACTGCTGACCATCATGGAGAACAGGCTGGAAAGTGCTACTCTAATCGAGTCTTGCTGCCCCCTTACCTCACACCCCCAGCAATACTTTGTTCACACTGTTTCTCCCACCTGGGTGGCCTTTGACTGGCCTAAACCAATTTCTGAAGATCAGGCTCATGTTATAATTCCTCCTCTATGTATCCATTCCCAGTTCTATGTGACTGACTCAAACCAACAGACTTTTTTCTTCATATAACAAACACATGATAGCATTTCCTATGTGCCATGGACTGTTTTAAGCCCTTAATATTAGTAATTCATTTAATCCACATTTTACAAATCAGGAAAACTGAGGCATAGAGTAGTGGTGTACATTGCCCAAGGTCACACAGCTAATAAGTGGCAGTATCAAGATTCAAACCAAATAATCTGGCTTCAGAATCACTGCCCTGGACCACAACACTAAGATAGTTCTCAATGGTATGGGATTTAGAGAAGAATTTCTGAATGATGCAGAGTGTGCACAGTGAGTGCAAATGTCTTAGTTTCCCACAGCTGCCATGAAAAAGTACTACAAACTGGGTGGAAAAAACAATAGAAATGTATTCTTTCACAGTTCTGGAGGCCAGATGCCTGAACTCGCATTGTTGGCAGTGCCATATTCTGTTTGAAAGGTGTAGGGAAGGATCCTTCTGTGCCTCTTCCTGGCTTCTGGTGGTAGACAGCAAACTGTGATATTCCTAGGCTCATAGATGCATCACACCAATCTCTGACTTTGTTGTCACATGACCTCTTTTCCGTATGTCCCTCTGTGTCATCTCCTTTCTTTATGAGGACACCATCATCACATTAGGATGCACCCTAACCCAGTACAGCCTCAGCTTAATTAATTATATAAGACCATAGTTCTAAATAAGGTTCCATTCTAAGGTTCCAGGTAGATATAAATTTGGAGTGGGGGACATTATTCAGCTGAGTATAGAAGAGCACAGAGATTGCATCAGGGCAGAAACTGTCCCTTAAAAATGCTCAAGTACTCGCTGTCTCAAAGTGTTGCTGAGGTATTAAGACTCATGTTCAACATCCTCCAGATTCAGCAAAGAAGCAACCCATGGAGTAGCTGGAAGTTTTGTTGAACAGACTGTAAGTTCTTCAGTGCCAAAATGATACCATTTTCTAATTCCACCCAGTGTTTAACATTTGATAGTGCTTGCTGGTTCCCCCCAGACCAAATCAATCAGATTGATTTTATGTGTACAGGAGGTACAATAAAACTGCCATTTTTGAAGATTTTGTGGGTATCAGGTACAAAGGTGAAACGTTCACATTCGAGTGCCCACGTACTATCTAGGCCAGTGTATAATGGTGAAGCAGCCTGTGGCACACTGTGGTGGGGGATCTTTTGGGAGAACTTTGATGTCAGAGCTTCTCTATGAAAGATCCAAACTCTCTGCATGATAAGCCAAGAAAGAACCTTGTCACCGCCACTCTAGAGTCAAAGCGTGACTATTCTGAAGTTACGTGCAGAGGAAAGTCCCAACACCAGAAAAAAAATAAACAAAGGTGGTATTCCCATGTGGAAATCCTAGAAGGAAAAAGGTCCTGCCATTGTTTCAGACACTTGGGATGAAGCGTGGGTTTGAATGAGTCAGTACCAGAATACTCAGATGCTGGAATAAAAGTAGAAGCTGTAAACACTGACCAAACAAGTTAAAAAATGGGAAATGTAAATGACAAAAAAATGATTGAAGTGAAAAAAAAAATCTTGAGGACTCTAGATCCTTAAGTAATGACACTGATGGAGAAGTTGCTTCTGAGGATGTGGTGTTACTGAGTGCAAGAAATTTAACTCTCCAAACAAGAGATGTTTCTGTTGCTAGGCCTGAAGAAAGATGAGTATCTTAAGTAAATCCATTATTTCTTTATTCTTATTATCACTGCCACAACTGTAAAGAAGGAAAATGAAGGAACTGATGTCACTTATTGCCAAAGAACCATTTCAGCTATAATGGTTAGAGCCAAAGGTCTAGAAAGAAAGAGAATAAATCCAAACTTTTTGCTCCCTGCCGCTCATTGGAATTCTTGGCTTTGGCTCACAGTTCTGAAAGCCCAGAGAACATCTCAAGCACAGGAGAACAATCAGATGGCCTTTCAGAGCAGAGACCAGATACAGAAAATATGGAGGAGTGACAAAATCTTTTGCAGCCTGGTAGCATATGTGAAAGAGACCACAAGACAGGAATATTATTGATGGAAGAACAGGCCACTTTGTCACATGTTTCCACTGCACCAGAAGATTTAAGAAGCCCAGGGCTCCGTGCCCTCTTTGCAAGAAGATTCAGCTGGTTATTAAGGTTTTTATGATGTAGCTGAATCTGCAATTTGCAGAGAATGATGACCAGGGCCAATTCAGGGAGAAAACTGTCAGTACTGAGCATCTCCCCTCAGTGCATCCCTTTCCTGATTCATGCAAATGTCTGTATGCCAAGGCAGCCTCCCTTTTAAATTCACATGGAATTCGAGAGCAATTCTTTACAACTAAATTATCAATTTGGGGACTCCATTTACATGAAAAGTTACTTTAATAACTAAGTTCTTCGCCTAAAAAAAGGAGGTCAGAGGAGGAGCAATTACAAAGAAAAATAGGAAAATATATCTACTCACCAAATTATCTGAAGATGAACATTTTCCTAGTTAATTTTATTCCCCATCCTTCTCTTCTGCTAGACAATATTCTTAGGCACAAAATTCAAGGTGTCTATAACAAAAACACTAAAGCTAACAATCAAGAAAATATAGATAACATGATGTGTTATGGGTCACTTTACCTTACAGTCAAGTTGCATGTTTCTGAGAAACCAAAAGAAAAAGTAAGAATCTCGAAAAATGAGAGGTATGCCTAGGACAATGGTTATCAAGCATTTTCTGCTAACATATCTCTAAAATAATTTTGAGGAACTGTACACTCTTTTCCACATTTTAAAATTTGGGGTGTAACAATGTAAAATAAAATACACAGATCTTAAGCATTCCTTTCCTGTGAGTTGTAGACAATTGTAGATTCCCAAGACAAACTATAGAATGTGTCCATCTCCCCCAAATAGTCACTCACACCTCTTTGCAGGTAATCACCCAATTCCTGACTCTCACCCTAGATTAGTTTTCCTTTGGCACATCTTTAATATGATATCTAAATTTTAAAAATATACTTAATTACTTATAAAAATAATTAGCTAAAGTTTTCCACAGTTTCTTGGTGAGAAATAACTAAGAGTGAATATTGGACCCAACTTGTGCCTTCTTTTGTAGATTGTTATACACAGAATTTTATATAAAAATGTCTAGTTCTCACAGTGTGGGCCAAAGTATTCTCTCAGTCTTGTGCTCCTTATTTATTATGTCCTGAATAAAGTAACCTTGTCAACATTTGCAACTGTGAGTTTGTTGCTCAGAGTGAGCCAACCAGGTCAACGGTGACCTTTCTAGAATTTTGCCTTCCCTAAAAAGAGTTAAAGAGGGGTGGTAGGGAAGTGTGTTCCCTGTTATATTTAACTGTTCAGTTGACATTTCTCATAGCCTGTCTTAAACCAGTGGATAACTGTTTGTAGATGGGATGTTTTATGCCCCAGCTAGACTGAGGTATAAGGACAAGGGAACAGAAATTGTAACTGGAAGACCTGGGTAGAAGACTCAATTCTGTCATTATCATGTGATCAGGAATAGATTCTTCAAACTTTCTGAGTCTCCATACACTCTGTCAAATCAGACTAATACCCACCTCACTGGGACATTGTGAAGAAAATATTAGGTAAGAAGAGCAAAATTGCTTTGTAAAATGTCAAGTTCTCATCACTGGGACTTTATTACGATTTTTTTTAAACAGGAGCTAATTCTTATACTTCTTTTAACCCTCATTGAACATTGCATATGAGAAGTCTCAACAAATAGTGTAAACTGAGTGATATATTTGCTTATTAAAACAAACAATAATGAGTCACAAATATTATTGTTTAGAGAATCAAAAATTTAAAAATTAAATTCTCAACATACACATATGAATATAGATTTCTTACCTCTGCTTAATATACTTATATCAAGTACAAGAAACAAGCCACATTCAGTTTACAAAGGAGCAATCCACAAATTTGCATCTTTCATTAATTTGAAGATCTGTATGTAAAATTATCACCACTTATTCTTTTCCCATCAGAAAAGGTAATATCACATAGTATAACCCCTTCTTGCAGTATCTACAGCACTTTATATCTTTATCATATCTATAGTTCTCCTGAGAACCATTTTAAATGCTTTCACACGTATAAATTATAAAGCTGAGAACAAGAAATTCTGTTTGGTAAAAGTATGCTATAGTTGATTTTATTAATCTGGATAATTCATTAGTCCACACAGCAAACCACTGTTAAGGTCTCATTATCAGCCAGGAATTTAGATTTAAAGAAAGGATGATGGAGAGGGTGCTGGCCAATATGGATAAACCCTCTACATCCCATCTACCCCACTGATTACAACAAAAACTCTAGACAGAATACAAAAACAATAATGACAACAACAGACTGATAACTCTGAAAAGTAAATCCTAGCAGGCAGATTGAGGAGAGAAGCAAAAACTTGATGAAGTCAGTATGGTGGTGAATTTCCCATTTTTCCCCCCTCTTTTAGTTCCCAGCTTTGACCCTATGGTGGTACAATGTGCAGAACGGTACGGTGGTTCCATCCACCCCATGGCTCTTACCTCTTGTAGGTCTTCGGTCCTCTCTATTCAGCTACTGGGAAAGAGAAGGAGGGTCACATGTAAGAGGTTTTAATAGGCTAGACCTGGAAATGACATACATCACTTCCATCCGCATTCCATTGTTCAAGATTCAGTCATATGCCCACCCCTAACAGCTGTATACCCAAGAGGAAAGTAAAATGTAGATACTAGTCAACAATAAAATAGTCTGTGCCATGTAAGTGCTTTGGTAGAAAGAGGGGTGTAAAGGGAGCTTTGTGAGCATAAAAGAGGGACTCCTAAATCAGAACGAAGAGACAAATACCAGGCTTTCTGAAGGACAGGATATGAGTCTTGCAGATAATCAGGAGAATAAAAAGGGGAGCATGGGAAGAGACCACAGCATGTGCAAAGATGCAGAGGCAGGAAATGTGTTGATAAATTTTGGAGACTCCAAGTGACTCCCCTCTTCCTTAGGCCATAGCAAATAGCAGCATGGAGAGAGAGCCAGGAGATGAACCTAGAGAGGGAGGCAGGAGTTAGGATTTGAGCCAAAAATCTCTGTAGCATCACTGATGTATTTTAAGCAGAGGTACAATAGAATCTGATTTCCAGTTTAGAAAGATCTTGGTAGTTGTGTGGAGGATAGCTGGAGACAGGAATAGGAAGGAGTTAGGATTTTGCCATTTGATGGGATCAGACATGAGATCTGAGATATTCATGAGTCAAAATCTATAAAGCTTAGTAACTGATTTAATATGGTAGATGATATTATAAAAGGAGTCAAAGAAAATTCCTTGATTTTATTCATTTGTTGGATCATTCACTCATTCGACGAATATTTGTTGAACATCTACAATGTGTGTTCTTCTAGGTCATGGAGATACAACAATGAATAAACAAGCAGAATGCCTGTCCTCATAGAGTTTACATTCTAGTGGAAAATTTAAATACATTAACAAGTAAATGTAAATTTATAGTGTGATTAGCGTGCCATGTTTAGCAAATAGTATGTGTTTAAGATATCCTTCTCAGATATCTGTGTGGGGATTGTTTAACTGCAAGTTATTTCTATGAGTCTTTTGCTCGTGAGAGAAGCTTTGGCCACAGACATGGATTTGGGAGTCATCAGCATATGGTTAGTTGCAAGTGAAAAAAAAGTCAATGAGGGAATTTATTGTCTGAGAACACCAAAAGGCTCAGGGATTGTTTCTTCAGCTTCAGATATAGCTAGATCTAGGTGTTTACATAATAGCACTGAATTTCTGTCTTTTAATCTCCTGTATTCTCTTGGGCATGAGGGCCCTGGCAACTCCAAAAGCCCCAATTCACACCAATTAATTCGACAACTCAGCAGAGATTTGTTTTTCTGATAGCTTCAGTGGAAACGTCTCAGTGAAGAGACAATGATTGGCCCACTGGGGTTGGTTACATGTCTATTCCTGGACCAAGGCTTATAACTCAGAGTTGAAGTATTCTGATTGGCCATTTATGGGTCATAAACACAAAGCTGTGGTAATGGGTAGGACAAGGTCAGCTCCATGAAAACCCACAAGTGTGTTTCTCTAAGAAAGAGAAATTCTGGTACTAGAAGGTGAGGAAAGAGATGATAAGCAGGCAAAGACCAGAATGTTCTGGTCTCTATAGGTAGAAACTGAGGCCTTGTGTATTAGTGACGTTGCCCTGGAATGACATCTAGAATGAGAGGAATCCACAACTGATGTCAAAATCTGTTGGGCTTTAAGGTTAAATATTAAACTATGAAGAGATTTGTACTTGTAAGAGAACCCCTTCAGACTGCTCCCAGAATTCTTTGCAGTGAGCAATCCTTCCTCTTGGGTTAAGGGGTGTTTGGGTGGAAAAGAATAGAAAACATGGCTGTTATCTGCACATTTGCCCACTGCTCTATGGGTAGAAATCAAATTTCAGGGAGTACTGTTATGATCACTTCTATTTTAAAGATAAGGAAGGTGATTCACAGAGAGGTAAAATACTTACCCAAGGTCACACAGCTCTGGATTTTACCCAAAGATTCAGGCTTTTAAGCCAGTGTCCTTAACACTGCACAAACTGCACCCGTGTTTAGCCCCATGGTTTCCAAATGGGCCAATGCACTTGTCAGATTGTGGTTATGATACTGGTTCAGAAAAGTCAGTCCTTATACAATGGTCTGTGAATTTCTAAGAGAGGCAGAGTTGGGGAAGTACAATGTGACAGCTGTGACCTACCCCTGCCTTATCTAGCCCACCAACTGATGACATGATGGATATGCCACAGAGACACAGAAGACCTCCTCCCCAGGCAGTTTTGCACTGCAATTTTGGAGCGATGGGAATTTGTTAGCCCACTGGGTGATGTTTGCCTGAACCCTACAATTACTTTTTTGTGTGGACTTCCACTTTTAATTTTTATTGGTTTTAATGTGTTCTCCAAATGAAGGAATAATTTCAGAGGTGCTTTATACAAATGCTGATTTCATAAAAAGATATTAATTTAAGGTTTTTATAACCTAAGGATAAAGAGAAAAATGAATCTGCAATTGCACAGGACTAATCTGTTTTCTTCAACGGTATGTGCATAACTGCTTTTTACTTTATTTCTGAATGTACACAAAGGTAGCTCAAACAGTATATGAACCCTTAAAGTCCCATCATCCAGCAACAACCATTTACCCATGGCCAGTCTCTTCTATTTCCTAAGTAAAAACCAGATATCACATCATTTCATCCATAAATATTTCAGGACATATCTCTGAAACATAAGGATTATTTTTTTATAAACAAAACCACAATACCATGCTCATAATTCCTTAATATCAGCAAATAGCAGCCCACATTCATATTTCTAGAAATTAATATTTTAATTCTGCTTGTTCTACAGTTCTATGCCTCTTAATTATTATTAACTTGATTGTTTTTGTTATTATTGATATGATTTTTACTTTTTTTACTATGAAAAATTCCAAATCCACAAAGATACAGAAAATAGTATGATGAAACACTACACCCATCACTCAGTTTCAACATAATCTGTATTTGGCCAATCTTGATTCAACTACTTTCCCCTTTTCTTATCCCTCTTTTGCTGGCTGTTTATAAAGCAATCCCCAGACAACATTTCCTGTCATTGGGTGTGCATTCTTAGCTTGGTTTGAGGCAAGAAAATGTAAAGGTATCCTCTAGTAAAAATATTTTTATATTTATTGCATTTCTAAATCCCTGGAAAATCATTTGATTAAATGCAACATTCTTAGTGAATCAGATAAACTGTCACTTGGAATTTTGTTGTTTATTTTTTTAAAATAATATTTAAAATAAAACCAAATTTTAAACAAATGGCACTAAAAGTCAATGACATGAATACCAAACAGAATATTTGTATCACACACGCTCTGTCAGCTGTGCCCAGATCTTTAAAAGCACACATTTTTCTAAGACTAATTGAATAAAAACTTAAATGAAAAATCTTAAGGCCTAATTATAATTTGGGGGAGAAAAAGAAGAAAAAATGTAAAGAGATACCATCAGTTAGTTTAGATTCAAAATGGGGCCTGAATGATGACAGCCTCATTGAAAAAGCTCCTGGATTCCTCTCACACTCCTTCCAGATTTTAAAATCCACTGATTTTCAAACAGCTCTTGGGGGCATTTGAGCATGGTGCATCTCCTTGCCTGGGAGGCAGAAGATGTAGTTCAGGCTTTGGAGTCTCATAGGTAATGACACAGGTTTTGATTTGTTGAGATTTACTGAGATGACCTTGCTTTGTCTTGTGGAAACTTACCATGAAATCCATACTAACACCCCAGATAACTGTGAAATCATAATGTGTCACCATATTGCTTAATCTGTGGTTGCCACCACAAGCAAATGACAAATGACAGCCACATTGGCTTGTACATCATTAAAACCCCGGGGCGGGGTAGGTATCGAAAACTTGTCATGGGTTAGGTCAAGTAAATAGCAAGAGAAGAGCTGTCAAGCATTTTCAGAGCCAACAGCAGAAAATCTGGGCAAACAAGGAGTGATTGGTTAGGATTATAAATTGGTTCAATATTTTTGCAAAAGGTTTGGCAGTACCTGTTAAAGCTCAACACTCATATACCCTATAGTCCAGCAATTCCACTTTATGGCACTGGAGGTCAGAATCGTGCTTACCCTGGGGTACTGGCTGAGGGGGGCATGAGTGCCATCTGGGGCTCTGGAAATATTCTGTATCTTGATCTGGTGTAGATCACATGGGTGTAGACATCGGTAAACGTTCATTAAACTGTATACTCCATATTTGTACACCCTCCTGTAAGGTGTACCTCAGAAAAAAAAAGTAATTTGTAAAAATTCTGAATAAAAGGGCTGTTGTAAAATCTGGCAATTTAAGAGGACCTCTGTCTCTGGCTTAAGACAAAATGCTGCGTTCACCAGGAACTCATTCTAGCTTCCCAGGTAGAGAACTCCTAACCAAAAGGTGAGGGTTGGGGTACAGTCTCTACTTTCCCCTAAGACAGTAGGTCTCCTGGGTCCCTTTCTCCAAGAACCTGGGTCCCACTGAGATAAAGACCCATCTTTCCTAAGGGCATTGCTATATTTACAGGCATTTATATAGACTTTACCTCTGGCACCTTTTGACAGTTCAAATGGCTTCTCCTTAATACACTGATTCCGATGATTGATAGGCTGGGTTGCTTTTGAATTGCCAAAATTGTCATATTGTATCCCAAATTACTTTAAAAGATAATTTAAATGGCAGACTCTGTTGGTATTGCTTAATATTTGTTCATAACTGTATTGTAGCCTCTGCTGTTTAACATTGCGTTTGCGCATCCCTTAGTTATTCATTTCATGTTGTTATTCAGGTGCATCCATTTAGTAGTAAATTATTGAAAAATCATCACAGCTAAGTGTCTGTTGATATGCTACTAGCAGAACAGCATAACTCTCCCAGTGCTTATGTCTGATAAGCATTGCTTGCAGCAAGTTCCCCTCTGTTCACACACTGGAGAGAAATTATATTTTGTAAAGGGATGCAGACTGACACCTCGGGTCCGCTATCTGGGAAACTCTTATAGACCCCTAGTGAGACCAGCATTGTCTTCATCAAGAGACAGATCCTCTTCAGTTGTCAGCCCCTTGCCAAAGATGCAGACCTGATCTAAGAGTACCGGGTTGTTAGCAGATGTGGTTTCTACTTTATGATATGAAAATTGGAGGGGAAAAACAAAAATGAAATCCCAAAGTTTAAAGAGCATAGAGAAGCCTGGAATCAAAATGTGGATAAATCCAGTGTATTTTTTAGGTTAAAGTGGTTTTATGCTTATTTATAGTTAGGCTTAAGAAATGTGAGAATATTGAATGCAAAAATATGGCTATGATTTAGAAGGAATTGATGCTAAATTGGGAAACAAAATGATGTTACATGTACCAAGACTGAACACCATTTTATGATACATGACTTAGTATCACAATCTTTTAGCATCTTATAAATATTAAAAAATCTGTGAGGATATAATGAATGAAAGCTGTTGAAGTTTACTGGACTTAAAAAAAAGTTCTATATTTCAAGTCACTATATCCCCTGGATATTTTTATTTGATTTTAATTCAAAGGTCAAATTTTTATGGTTGGGTAAACAGTTGAGAAAGATTCCATCAGCTGCTTTTGAATGACTATAATAAGGGGAAACATAGTATATCTTTGCTATTTAAAATATTTTTTAAAAGATCAGAACATGTGTTTCCCTTCACGATATCAAACACAGCAAAATGGCTCTAATTGACAACATACTTAGGCAAACGACTGGATTAGAATGACTGAGAGTTATAAATGTCTGAAATGTCTATTTCAGGCACAAGTCGGAGAAATAACACTAATTTCTAGAGTGTGCATATAATGATTAAATTAGCCCACAGAGATGAAGAATATATCAGTGTGTATCCTTGAGAAGAAGTACCATATGAATAAGGAATGAGCCAATCAATTCTTTAGTGGGCGGCAATCACCATGAGAAAGGCCTCGGCTGATTTCTTCCACCCTCCATCACATGATCACTTAACTAGCCCATTTTTTCAGAATGGCATTACCCCACTCTGTAGCTTCCACCAAACTAAACAAAATGCTATCTGCAACCCTGTTCCTTAGCCAATTGCTTATTTAATATTTAGACCTTTCTAAAGGAATCCCAATAGATGGACCAAGCTTATGTTGGTATAATGTAAACCACCAACTAACCTTAGACTTTTGCCTTAACATCTGACCCAGTGGACATGAAAATTTATATCTTCTCCTCAGCCTCATATTGCTTTTGGAATAATTTGGTAGACCCTAACAATAATGATGTATAAAAAGACACAGATATGCACACATCTAGTCTCCAAGCATACACATGCACACACATTTTTTTGCTTCTCTTTCTCTCTTAGATGCAGACTCCCAGGACAAACAGATAAGGGCACCCATCTCTCCTTTGTTTCAACCTATTTGTATGTGTGTATGTGGTTGGAGAGTATTCTAGGATGGGAGGAAACAGTCTGAGTGGCAGCAGGTTTAGGGAATGGATTTTAGAACAAAGCGACAGTCACTGTTGGTTGGGACCCTGCCCACATCCCATGTACCTGAATCTTTCCACTATATACTGTCAGTGTCCTACTTCAAGCAGCATCTGTGACTTTCTGCCTGAGGTTTTCTCTTGGCCTGAGAACTGAGTAACCGAGATGGGCCATGGATAAGCACTCCACGAGAGGTCCCCTCACTTGCTATTAGACAGAATGACAGGCAATACACTGGTTTCTTCTCCTTTGTTTGGGTGTAACCCCAAGTCATGTTCCAACCTAGCCCCCAGTGCTCCCCAGTGGGAGCGAGCCCCAGTTGCCCCCAGAGACAACATGCTGCATGATGTACTCTTTCCTTCTGTGCTTCCCTGCTCCCTACCAGCCTTCAGATCACCTCTCAAATAAGCCTCTTGCCCTTAAATCCTTGTCTCAGGGTACAACCTAGACCAGATGGATTTGGACTCAAGGAATCACACATGGCATTTGGAACTTGAAAACATAAATTTGAGCCTTGCCTTTGCGATTTGCTCTCTGTGACCACAGGTTATTTGCTTTATCTGTCTGAGCCTTAGTGTCTTCATTTATAAAATAGGGATAATAGTATATCTCTGCCACCTAACAGCATTGGTGGGGGGTGCCAATGAAATAACATATGTGAAAGTGTTAAAACTAACTGTAAAGAGCCATACAAATACTCATTATAGTTTAAGGATTGTTCTCCCTCCCAGGCAGCACTTCTTTTAAATATTTTATTTTGAATAGTTATAGACTCACAGGAAGTGGCAGCAATAGCACGGAGAGGCCAATGAACCATTCCTCTAGCTTCCCCCAATGGTGATATCTCATGTGACAGTAGTATGATATCAAAACCAGGAAATTGGTGTTGCTACAGTATTGTTAACTGGACTACTAACCTTATTCAGCTTTATGCTTTTTAAGTACATACCAATCTGCCATTCTATTGCTCCTCAGTCCTCTGGCTTCTACTCTGCCCTTTTCTAGTAATCTTTGGGGAGTCTAAACTAGACAGTTGGATCACTAACTCTTACTGTCTACCACATGAGAGCAGGTTCTGACTTTACACCTTCCTAACCTTACTTCAAAACTATGGGACAAATTCTATTCCTTTCCATCTAAATCCTTCTAACACTGCCTCTTGACCTACAACAGGTAGGTTTTACTGATGAAATAAATCCCAAGGTCCTGGAATCCTGCTAAGCAACTTCTTAAAATGGTGAATGCAGTGGTAACCAAAAGAGCTGTTTCCAATGATGAATTGGATAACAATATTTTCATTCGAAGGTTAATGCATTTTCTTTAGTTGTTTTAGAAGTCTTAGGTAAATGCCTCCTTGTTTAGTTGATTCATATCCTTCCTAATTTTTCAAGTTTCCCTGTCACCCTTTCCTTCGTACTCCTAGGACTTCACCATTAGTGCCCAGAGAAAAAGTGGGAACCTTTCCTCCATCATTCCTCCAATGAAGAGAAGGGTCATGGGGTCATTCACAGTAGTGCCTTAGTAATCTATTCTCTCTTTGAATGCAACCATTATTCCTCCTTGAGCAAATAATTTATCTGCTCTCTGACTGCTTTCTTGGTTAAAGGTTAACAAAAATGACATCCCCTTCAAGTTCAAACCCTTGGAATGCACAGACCCCTGCTGCCAACAAAGTCTTTCAAACCAAAAATAAAAACAAAATGTACCAGGGCCAAGTCTCAGAAACTGCTGCCATTTCTCTTTCATCCTGATGCTTGTGGGTCTTGCTGACCGCTCTTACCTTCTGAAAATGCTGTACAACATACATTTTCAAAGACCCAAGCTTGTTCCTCTTGAGCCTATTTTCCAAGTGCTGGAGATATGCCTGTTAGAACCAAACCTCCACTCTTTTCTCATAAGTTCTCTCTTAGGACTCTCACCCTCCTTCCTAGTTTCAAGACATTAGTTCTACAGATATTATTCCAAAACTACAACTCATTTCCAACCTCACTTAAGGAATGTGATGCCATATTCCACCTGCCTTCAAGTCCCACCTCCATTGACAGGACTCTCATTCTCACAGTTACTTGATTAAATCTCTCAGCCTTCTTTGACTCCTATTAAGCAGCTCTGGAACTGCTTGGGAGTTTGAGTCCAGGCAACTGGACAAACTCAATAATGCTTTAGAAGAACATCACAGGCCAGAACAAAGGGACAACAGCCTGGTTCTGCTGATCCCAACCCACAAATCACACACTTAAATATTCCATGCCCAGTCCCAGATCACTGGTTTTTGCTTGTTATTCTTCTTGACTAAAGCTACTCTACTGACTCTTTTCCAAAACCTGTGACATTCTACCTAAGCTTCAAGGATCTGAACACTACTGGCCTTGTTTTTATTATTTATTGGCACTAACACTATACCATCTGGTATTGTTTGGTAATTTTCTATATCCTTTAGCTTCTTCAACTATATTCCTCAAGCTCCTTAGAGACAATGTCTTCCACTTTTCTGCAACCTCTATAGCATCTAGGAGTCTCTCTCATCCAGAGAAGTGGCACCATATATTTCTCATTATGGGTTGATATCCATATGTCTATCAGTCTCAATAAAATAAAAAGAAAGATAATAAACCAATTCTTTTTTTCAGAGTTTTATTTCTTATTTTATTTTTAAAAATATTTTTAATTTTTCCCCCTCTTCCTTCTTCCCTCCCCTCTGGTAACCACTAGTCCATTGTCCATGTCCATGAGTCTCTGTTTGACCTGTTCATTTATTGCTTTTAGGTTTATGTCCCACATATAAGTGATATCATGCGATTTTCAATCTTTTCTGTCTGGTTTATTTTGCTTTGTATGATCATCTTGAGGTCCATCCATGTTGTCGCAAATGGCAGTATTTCATCTCTTCTTATGGCTGAGTAATATTCCATTGTATATATGTACCACAGCTTCTTTAGCCAATCATTTGTTGTAGGACACTTCAGTTGCTTCCATGTCCTGGCTACCGTGAATAATGCTGCTATGAACATCGATGTGAAAATATCTTTATAGATATGAGTTTTCAAGTCTTTGGGGTAAATCCCCAGCAGAGGGATTGCTAGATGATATGGTAGGTCAATTCTTAGTTTATTGAGGAACCTCCATACTGTTTTCTATAGTGGCTGTACCAATTTTCAGTCCCACCAGCAGTGTATGAGGATTCCTTTTTCTCTGCATCCTCTCCAACATTTGTTGATTATAGCTATTCTAACAGGTATGAGATGGTATCTCATTGTGGTTTTGATTTGCATTTCCCTAATAGCTAGGGATGTTGAGCATCTTTTCATATATTTTTTGGCCATTTGTATGTCCTCTAGGGAGAAGTATCTGTTCAGGTCCTCTGCAATAATGAACCAATTCTTTCTGAGCAGCTATGATGTGCCACAGCCTTTTCTAACTAGCTAATCTAATGTAAGACCCCACTCTCCCATCCATCACTTTACCCAGTTTTGTCATCTTTATAGCACCTCTTACTACCTGAAATTATCATGTTCAGGTCTTTATTTATGTAACAGATGCTTTTTTGTACCCTCCAGATCCTTCTTTCAAGACTAGGGTTCTCATTATCCTGAGTGTTGGGAGTGATAACTGCTGAGTATTCTCAGCTGGGTGTCACTCCAAGAATTGTCCTTGGAAGGGACCACATAGACTTTGATCACACCCCTTGCCTAGGGCAGCCTGGATTTAATGATTGGTCCAAGTAGGGGTATAAAGGTCAAAATACTTGCCTTGCTGCAAGTTCTAGAGCTTCTGTGGGGTTGACTGAAGCCTCTGTTACATCTTCATCACAGTTCAGCTTCTCCCTACTGAGCTTTCTTCTCTTATTCCCTTACCAGCATCTTTCCTAAGAGCATCCATTCCACCATGCAGATCTTCATTACAGCTTGTTTCCAGGGAACCAGACTTAAGACAGTTTACTTTTACATTGTCTGTTATCCTCACTAGAATGTTCCAAGGCAGGGGCTTTATCTGTCTCATTTACTGCTAGATATAGAATAGTGTCTGGCACTCAGAAAATACTTGTAGACTATGAATGAATGAATAAGTGGCTTTCCCCCCTCTAAATACCACAACTCTACCTCATTTTCCATATTTAAAAAGCACAGAGAGACCTATGAAATCTCCCAAGGACACATAGCCAGTCATGAAACCAGGAACACACTTGCATGAATCCAATAGCCATGTTTTCTAAAACAAGCATGGCTTCTTGAAGTCTTTGTCATTGTGAATAGTACATTTTGCTTGGCTGGGGGCTACATATCTTGTGATCTAGCTGACTTCTTGGTGCACTTGATATGGAAACTTCAAGTTAGCCTTGAACTCTTCCCACTCTCCATGCTCAACCTCACCTACACCACTGGCATCTCTAGATAACTTTACTCCAAAGTGTCTTTTCTCCTCTGATTTTATCGACAACGTGTTGGTCTGGAGCCTAATTCAGCCCCAGTTCAATCACTACAGTCCTTGCATTGTTGCCATCCCCTCACACTCTCACTTCCTTCAGCTGATCCTTTATTTTACTGTCAACATTATTTTCTTCATCATCTTCTACACCTCAGCCAGAGTTCAAGCAGGATATAGAATTCATACCAGATGATTTAAATGAAGAAAACTCAATGAAAGAACAACACACTAAAGTTATGGGAACCATGATTGTGAGGCACTTATGTACCTGCAAGAGCAGGAAGCTGTTGCCACCCCTAGGGCCAAAGGGAAGAAGGAAGGAGATGTGTTACTTGAACCAGGTGATATTTGGAGCCAGGGAGGAGGGGCCTCCCAGTGCTAACTGTAATCTTGGAGGAGTAAAGGCACTACCAAAGACAAGACGTTAGAGCAGGGAAAGAGCAGGGGGAAATCTCCTCACTTCTATCTCTTGCCACTCAGAGCTCCTGCTGGTGTCTGACATTGGCCAATCCCACCTGGATTCCAGGTGGCAAAGGAAATTGGGTGATGCTATGTGTAAGTTCCTGAGGCACAGAATGGGGCAGAGGCAGGCAGAGACTGGATCTGGGGAATGGGAGGGCAAAAGGGGAACCAAAACACCTCAGTTTTCCAACAGAACAGCTAATTATCACTTCCCACCAACACCATCCCACAATACCTTTCCAATTGCAGATTACAGTACTGATTATGAAGCCCTTTGAAATATATATGCTTTGATCTTCACAATGTCCCCCATGAGGTAAGTATAATATCCTATCCCATTTTACAGATGAGGGAACAAGCTTAGAGCATTTGCGGCTCACCCAAGATCATCACACAGCTAAGAAATGGCACAGTTGAAACATGAACCCAGATTTGTGAGTTCAAACTTTTTAACAAAAATCTAGGGCTCAATTTGAGCACACAGTTAAAGTACATATTCTCTGGAATATTTCTCCATTCCTACCCTCTCCTCTTTCAACACGCACATGCACACACACACACACACACACACACACACACACTATGTTGTGTTAATGCTTCTCGCTAACTTATCTTTTGGCCTTGGCCTTCTCCTGTCCTTCAATAATTCTGTTTAAGATCCTTTCATCTCTCATCATCACTCCTCCTTCCAGTTAACTCAGGCCCATTAGCTTCCTCTTCAGCACCTCATCTTCTCAATAGTTGACTCTTGCCTTGAATATTGAAATGTGGTAATGTACAGTGATGCAATATCCAATATAGTAGCCTTGATATATGGCTAGTGTGATGAGGAACTAGTTTTATTTAGTTTTAATAAATTTAAATTTAAAACTGATACTCGGAGCTTAACCCCAAGACCCACCCCTCCATACACACCCACACCATCCTTAAGTCTAGGTTGTGCTTCGTGACAGTATGGAAGAGGAGAAAAAAGTAGCTTGGAGTGCATAAGTATGTTCAAACACCACCTCAGCCAGGTGATCAAGGTCAACATCACTAGTAGTAAGTCATGTCGATAGCACAGTCCCTTGATATTATGCGACAAGAATGACACTTTACCTTAGTGATTTTCTTTCCAAAAACCCATCACCCCAGTCTCATCATGAGAAAAGCATCAGACAAATCCCAAATGAGGGACACTCTTCAAAACCCCTGATCTCAAAACTGTCCTTCAAAATCCTCAAAACTATCAAAGTCACAAAAAGAGAAGGGAAAAGTCTGAGAAGCTATCACAGACCAAGAAACTAAGGACATATGAATAAATGCAATGTGGTGTTCTGGATTGGATCCTGAAAGAGAATCCAGGCACTAGTGGGAAAACTGGTGAAATACAAATAAATACTGAAGTTTAGTTAATAGTATATATTAATGTTGTTTTCTGAGTTGTGACAGATGTCCATGGTAATGTAAGATGTTGACAATAGAGAAACACATGAGTTATATATGGGAACCTCTGTACTATCTTTGCAACTTTTTTGTGAATGTAAAATTATCCTAAAATAAAAAGCTTATTAAAAAATAAAAATTAAAACTATTATTTCATTGGTTATTGGAAAGCTTTTAAATATGTTTGGAACAACTTGAGTATATTAACTTACTTTTTCAACTGTACCTTTTATGAAATCTAAATACAGATAAAGCATTTCCCATGAAAATTTTGCATCTGAAACGAGATATGTTCTAAGTATAAAATATGCATCAGATGTTGAAGATTTCATACAAAAAGAAAAAAAGCAAAATATCTTAATAATTTATAAAACATTGATTACATGTTGAAATGATATTTTGGATATATTGAGTTCAATAAAATATATTAATAAAATTAATTTCACTTATTTTACATTTTTGATATGGCCAGTAGAAAATTTAAATTGCATATGTGGCTTGCATTATACTTCTTTTGGAGGTTGAGAACTTTGATCCTTGAGTCAAACAGCCTAGGTTGAAATCCCAGTTCTACATCTAGTAATTGACTGACCATGAACAAGTTTGTTAACCTTTCTGTGTCACAGTTATCCATCTGCAAATATCTACCTCATGGGGTTGTTGGGAGGATTCAATAAGTTCATCTATATCATGTGCTGGGTTATAATAAGTACTGAGGCATAGTAAGCATTAAGTGAATGCTAGCCACTATGATGATGGTAGGGCTGTCTATGTCCAAAGGATCTTTGGAGGTTCAGTGGAGTCATGAAGGGGTGCACTGCCAAAGCAGAGAGAGAATAGGGAAGAAAGACCCTCACTGCTTTCTTCTGCTCTCACCTTCTTGCCAGGGCTTTCCATTCCTCAGTCTTTTCGGGAAACCAGTCAGCAAGTGAGCCCAGGGGATGCCATCAGTGAGGCTCGGCTTCTCTTGGCACAGAGCAAAGCAGGGAGAAGTGGGAGAATAGACCTGAGGGCCAAGGGTGGTGCAATAAAGGAAGAGAACAAGCACACCTCACTACTTCTGCAGCAACCTGCTTTCCATGCCCTCAGCCCTACCTCTTTGACTCATCCTTAAATCTCAGAACAGCCATGTTTCATGAGTTTCCCTTAGTCCCTCCCCCCATTTCTTAGCAGAGTCAGCCTTTGCCATGCTGAGAGTCTCTGAGCCATCACCAGTCCTAGATTCAATCCTTTCAGAGATAAGTCATGTATATGAAGAGATGGACAGTTCTGTTCTTTTCATTGATTTGTTGCCTTTGTTCATAAGGGTACAGTTGATCTCTGAAGGCCAAGAGCAGGTATTCTCAATATTATGTACACCCCATTGAGGCCTGAACTGACTGACTGATAAAGATGATGGGAATGATGAATAATTACTTCAGCATTGTATTTTGAGTGGTTTTTTATTCCTTCTGGATTCTTGCTAGTGTTCCTAACACCTGCTTTAGCTGGTCAAGTCACTGTTTTCTGAAACAAATGAAGCCTTTTTGTAGGACAAGCATTACCTTTGTGAAATGACTACACTAGCTCTCTTCTTGTGCTGGCCATATGGTCTCATCTCTACTCGTTTTTTCCAGGGCTCGTGTGCAGGGACTGTAATAATAGATTGCAGCCAGCCTCTGGGTTATTATGCAAATAGGAATCCTCTAGCACCCCTACACCCCCTTGGGAATCTCTCTAATTAATTAAGTTTAAAATATACTCACACATACACTCCTCTTTGTGGTGTTAGGTGGTGTTAACACTACTCTATTTTGGGGTGTGGCTCTACTTTTAAGGATAGGGAGCACATGATTTTATGAGTCTGGTTACTTAAGTGCTCAATCTCATTAAGCTCCTAAAATCATTGCTTACTTCTAGGGTCTCCCGGTGGGCTGTTTCCCCTGCCAATATTTATGCATTTTAGGCTGTTTTATTAGGTGCATACAAGTTTACAATCATTTTATCTTTCTGAGGAATTGAATTGCTTACAATGATCTAGTGACCCCCTCTAACTCTGATCATACTTTTAATTTTAAAGTCTGTATTCCCCAGTGTAGCTTTCTTTGGGTCATTGCCCTGTTTTTTTTTTTGTTTGTTTGTTTATTTGTTTGTTTGTTTTAACCTGTTACTTTCTGCCCTTCTGTATTCTGGACATAGAGCTCCATTTAAAAACATGATGATAATTTCTTTTTTTTTTTTAACTGGCTAGGTTAATTCACTTGTATATGTGGTAATAGTATGTAGTATATTTGAATTTGCCTGCCACCTGACTTTTTTTTTATTTGTCTTGGTTTTTTTCTGCAATTCTTTTTCTTTCCCATTCCTTGCCATTTTTTGGATTGTTTGTGATTTATTGTCTCTTTTGGGGTGCATTTAATTATTTTCTTATTTTATTGTTCCTTTTCACTTGTTTGGAATTTTTAGACTCTATTTTTATTCATTTAATGATTACTCTTAAATGTTGTCATGTATATTTAACTTACATAGTCAAGATTTACATAATATTTTAACTTTCTTATATACCAAGGATTGGCAAACCATAGACCAATGATTAAATCTGCCCACCACCTACCTTTGTAAATAAAATTTTTATTTTTTAAAAACATTTTTTATTAAAGTATAATGGTCACACAATATTATGTTAGTTTTAGGTATACAATGTAAATAAAAATTTAATGAAACACAGCACGTTCCTTCATCTGTGTACTGTTTGTGGCCGCTTTCATGTTACAATGTCAAACTTTCATAGTCGTGACAGTTTATCTGGTCTGCAAAACTTAGAATATTTACTGTCTGTCCCTTTACAGAAAAAGTTTGCCAAACCCTTTTCTCTAATGTTGCTCTTAAGGATCCTAAGAGATTTGAGCTCTGAGCTCCCCTGACTTGCATGTGATTGTTGTCCAATCTTTTACTTCTGTCATTTTTTCTTAACTCTATGAATACAACATTAGTATTTCCTTTGTCTCAAATACTATTTGCTCATCTGTATGTATGTTTTTACATTTTTTCATGTTTGCTAATATGTGTATGTTTTTATTGCTCAAGATTCCTTTTTTGTAGCTAACATCATCTTTTAGAAGACACTCCTTTAGTAAAGATATTTTAGTAAATCTCTCTGTTTTTGCGTATTTGTAAATATCTCAATTTTACCCTCCTTCCTAAAACATGACCTTTTCACTACACCATTCTAAGCTGTAAATTATTTTCTCTCAACAATTAAAAACTGGTATTCCACTGTCTTCTGATTTTCATTGTTCTTGGAGGCAACTGTTAGCCTAATCGTCATTCCTCTGACGACAACCGCCTTTTCCTTCTTGTCCCTTTTAAAATCTCCTGACAGGATGTGTTCTGCAGTTGAATTATGATGTGTTTAGGCAGGAGTTTCCTCTTTTAAAAATATCCTTCTTACTATATGTTATGATTCCTGGAAATATGTTATTATGCTTTTCATCAGCCCTGGAAGATTCATGCCATTATCTGTTTTTCCCAAATATCTCTCTACCCCCGCTCCTTCCTCTCTGTCTCTCTCTCTCTCCCTTTCTTCTCTTATTCTAAAACTCCATTTAGATTTGTGTTTGACCTTCACATTCTAGCCTCCAATCACTGAATTTCTCTTTCATATTTTCTGTCTCCTCCCTCTTTATACTGTATTCTGGGTAATCTCTAATCTCTTCAGCTAGACTTACTCTACTGTTTAACTAATCCATTTGGGTTTTTCCCCCCAATAATTGTATTTTTATTTATAGAAGTCACATTAAAAGAACCTTCCTGGTTATTACTGCTAGCCTATTGTTGCCTGCTCATCTGTGTGATTGTATCTTTTATGTCTTTAAACATTTCATAGGTAGATGTTCTGTATTCTGTATCTGAAAAGTCCCGTACTTCCAATCATCATGGAGATCAGAATCTATTGTATATTATTTATGCTGCTTATGGCTCACAGTGGTTTGCCTTAGCAGATTGCCAGCTTATTGTTTGATTCTAATCTGTGGGAATCCTGTAGGTCTAGATTAGAGAAGCTTTTTTTCAAAGAGGATTTACTTCAGCAGAAAGTCAGACACACATCTGATCTAAGACCACTTCAGCCACTGTGAGAATTTTGTTTTAGTAAACAGGTCCCAGTATCAGCATTCCTGCTTCAATGTTGATCTATGTCCCAGCAATCCTATAAGTGTTGCTACTGGTATCTACTCTTTAGGCATTCCCCCACACACCTATTGCTTTCACTTTAAGGCTTCCTGCTCTGGTCCAGGCTTGAATTCATTTTTATTTGTGGGGGTGCGGGAGTGGGGGAAAGGGTTGCTATTATGAAAGCCTTTGGAAACCTCTCCAACTACTTGCAAGACCAGAAATGTCTTGAAGAGTGTTTTGTATTTAAGATGCAGCTGCTATGCAATGGGTGAGTCCCTCAGAGCACTCCTTCTGCCCGCAATGTACACACATAGACACACACACACCACCACCACCATCACCACCATCACCACCATCATCATACTGCTAGAAGTAGAAGGTTCATTGTTCAACTTTGAAACACAGTTTTAGGGGGAAATATGGTTGAAAAAATATGCCATTATTCATTGTTTCACTTACTACACCAAATATAATACTAGTGTTCTTATTTAGTCACTATTTTATCATCCCTAACATTGAGAATGATTATGAGACTCTAGATTCTTCTTTCTTGTCTACAAAGCTGATATTTGGGCACATGGTACCTAAAGATAGATCCTATACCATAAATTAGTTTGCCTTTAGAAGTGGACACTGATTATCTTGGCAACTTGCCTTAATCTCACAAACACATGGAAACTCTTAATACTTCAACACCGTAGGAAGACATTATTTAGCTGTTATAACCCCAATTTTTTGTAAGTCATTTTTCATTACCACTCAGAGAGAAAAGCAGGTGGTCTATTCAGATTTATTTCAATGTTTCCTACTGTTAACATCACTGAGATGACACAAAGCCTCCAAACTTCCTTTTCTTTCTCCTTCACATGTACTGAATAGGTGGATCAACTAAAATGAAAACCTACCTGCCACATCCTCCTCATTCCCAATACCACTTAATTTTGGATTAGGCATCAGAAAAAGGCAGCTGATCTGACAAATGTGAAAACAAACACTGCTATATACTGATTTCTCTTTCTTTGAACCCTTGCTATGGTGCAAGGGGAAAACTTCACATCTTTATCAATGCTGTGGACAAGTGCCTTGTTGCAAGGCTTTTTCCATTATTGGCAAACTACTCCTTGTATTCAAAGGTCCCCCCAGAGATACACAGAGTGTGCTGTCACAGAAAGGGCAGGAAGCCTTTAAGCAAGTGGCCTTGGGAGAAGTGGGACAGGTTGGGTGGGAATAGTATAGGAAGAATTCTAACCATTTTAAGAAGATTATAAGGTCCTATCAAGGAAAGAAGAGAAATTCACATTTATTGAATTCCTATTATGGACTTGGTACTTTCTTTCTTGAATAAATTATGAAAAATGTCAAAAATAACAGAGACTAAGGAGAATAACACCCATCAATCTATCATCTAGATTTAACAGTCAACATTTTGTCATATTAGTTTCATCTCTTTTTTTAAATTTAGGATTATTATTTAGAATTATTACGTAATCTTATTTTACTCTTAAAAACTTTATCAGGTCCTATATATTCACAATGTCATTATCACGCCTAGCAAAATTAACAATAACTCCCTAATATTTCTAACACTCATTCTAAATTAAAATTTTCCCAGTTGTCTCCCAAATGTCTTTGGCAGATGGTTGTTCTAAGCAGGGTCAATCAAGGACCATGAATTGCATTTGGTCATTATATCTAGGACTCTATTAGCCCAGATGGTCCTGATAATTTTAATATCTTTTTATCTTCATAACAATCCTAACAGGCGGTTATCATTATTTCCATTGTACAAATACATAAATTGAGGCCAGAGAAGTAATTAGCTCAAGATCACAATGTCAGTGAGTGTATAAAGGACATTTTCCATTTTTTTTTTAGCTGTCCAGCATCCAACCCCTGCTTCCTATTTTGAGCAAGTTCTAGTGCATCTTGTGGGAGGGGGCGCTCCTGGTATCCAAGCAGTAGGCACATAAACTAGCTTGGCAGATTGGATGCTTTGGCCCAGGACTTTGAATCTAGACCAGTATTGACCGATAAAATATTCTGCAATGATGGAGATGTTTTACATCTGCACTGTCCAATATGGTACTACTAGCTATATGTAATGGCTACCATATTGGACAGCAGAATTCTAGACAGAATGATGGCAAGATTCGGGGACATGTGAAAAATTATAACAGCATCAGTGGCAGCATTTAGAGTCTGGTGGTATTGGCAGCTCTGAGTGTCAGGTTGATAGCAGCGTTCCAGATAAATCACTTGCCACTTTCAGAGCATGACCCTCTACTCAGCCTATAAAATATCTGAACCATGCAATAGCCATTCAGTAAATTCCCCCTTTGCTTAAATTTTTCAGAGTCAATTTCTGTTGTTTAAAAGTCCCTTAGCAAACACTGATTGTTACTTATTCCTTTTTTCCTTAGAAACAGAAATCTCAATTTCTAGCTAGGTGCAAGTTTTAGCTAGTTGTGGCTACATAGCTAAGTTCTGATCTATGAGATAGAGGTGGAGTGTGTGTGTAAATTCTGGAGAGTATCTAGAATACTCTTTTCTCTCTTCCCCTATCCAGCTGGCTGGGATATGGATGTGATGAGTGGAGCTCAAGCAGACATTTTGTTGACCATGAAATAGAAACCAAATCTTAAAGATGACAGAGCATTAAAATAGAAAAATCCTGTGACACTAGGGATTCCAAAGTCATGACAGCAGACTTGATTGCTTATATTGATGGAAAAGAGAAAAACTCCTATTTTATTAATGCCCCTGTGGGTTTTTTTTTTCTTTTGGGGTTGAAACTCATCCTGCTGCTACTTTTCAGTTGAGCCTAATTCTAACTGATTAAAAACTCTGAGATAAGTATGGTTGGTAGATCTAAATTGAAACCTACATCTGGTATAAAAAAGCATGGGGAATGAAATAAACTTATTCTTCTCTAGGGCTATCTTCCACACACTGATTTTCATATTTCTATGGGCCAAGCCTAAAGTTTTTAGGATTCATCCACTATCTTGCCTGTCCATAGTGTTATTCTTTGATTCCATCAAGAGGGGTCTTATCTTTATCCTTGATCATTAGAAACCACACTCTGGCCAGGCCCCTTCCTATATGGTGAAGAGCCAACAAGGCCAAAACCTCTGAACCATGGTTTAGGTGACAGGAATCTTGGAACTCCCTGACTAAATGGACCCAGCTAGTTTCTAGAGCTGCATGGGATTCTTCCCTGGGTCTTTCCAAGGGCAGATTATATAGCCAGTATGAACATCATATGCTTGAAGTAAAGCCAAGGGGTAACTGTTTGCAGGGAGATATGAATAGAATTTTGATGGATGCTCATGGCTCAAAGCTTGATCATAGATTTCAAAATCAGGTTTACAGCTAATAATTCTCAAACATGTATCTGTACTTCCTTGTATTTTTTGAGGCTACAGTCTTAATCTCCTACTACAGTGATTGTCATATAGTAAGTACTTATTAAATGTTTATCTAAGAAAAATATATTTTTTGACTTCAAGCAGCACTGTATTTGGTTCTGGGAAAACATTAAGATCACTGAAATTTTATATTCATAGTACTCTCAAGAACTGGGCTAAATATTCTTTTTAGTTTCATGTAACTGCAGACAAATGAACTTACTTAGTAGTTAATTACTAGACTTTAAAAATTAAAATCACCTTAAAGAAATACCTATCAAGCTCTCCTGCTTTATCTTTCATGGACATTTTAACCAAGACTTCTGACACTCATATTTTTATATTCCCATTGCTTACAATACAGTCAGGTACAATAATATGCAATCACAGCCTCGAAGCCCTTAATAGGTCATTTGCTTTATGCTGTCTTTTAAGAAAAAGGTAAATTCTTTTAGAAAACCAAAACAAATACAAAAGCTGAAGCCCAACAAACATTTCAATAACACAAAACAGGAAAACTTCAGGGCTGGGGGCCAGATGTCCCAAAGAATTTTTCTAAGGAAAAATCTTTGAGATGAACTGTCTCTGTTGGTTTGCGGCCCAGCATTTTTTTCATTGCAGCTGCTATTGCGCAAGATTGCAACAATAGCTTGATCTCTGACTTGATCTCAGTTATTTTTGGCCCCAACAGGTTGGGATTATTTTCAATAACTGCATTGGAAGCAGCTCTGTCGAGTCCTTTCTTTGTTTCATGCCACAGATCTTGATTGAAAATAGTATAATGGCTTCATTAGAAACTGTAAAACGCTCACACCAGGAATCCTAGGGTAGCCACAATAGAAAGATACCAAGGCTGTTTAGGAGGATGAAATAGGGACAACCATCTACCAGAGTGCCAATTAAACATGCTCTTCCTCCTTTACTGGAACAAGCTGGTGACCAAGCTTCACCATTTGGGGTCTACTTCTTGCAATAGCTTTACTGACTCCACAAAGCACCGAGCAGGAGTTGCTGGGGTTCGCCTCTGGGTCATTGGACTTGATGCTTCATTTAAGCCACACTGGGAAATGAGTACCACAGCTAGGTTCACTTGAATAAAAATGCTAAATTGAAACCAACCCCATTGCCAGTGTTTCTCAGAATAAAAGGAGCTTGCTAAGTGGGACAATTGTAAAGTATCATCTCCTCCACTCTGCTTTTTGCCAGAATATTCTATTAACTTAGCAACATTCAGAGCCTTGTCAGGATTCCATAATACAGTCCACAGACTTAATTGGGACCATACAGAGAGAATGGCAAGCATGGGCTAAGTTTCCCAGAGGCTTGGAATTATTGAAAAGAGTCACAAATTGTGGGCTGCGATTAAGGGGGCCTGGCAAGGGGACACAGGGCCTCAAAAGCAAGATCTACTGCAGCCTAGAGTATCTTGCTCTGTTTGACTTTTCCTCATATGTTAGAATAAAAGAAATTAGAATCTTTAGCCAGAAAAGGTCTTTAAGATAATCCCCTTGATTTTTTTAAATAAAATGCCTGAGACTCAGAGAAGTTTAGCAACTAGATGAGAGACTCAAGGCCACACAATTTGGGCTGAGGCTGATCGTGCTTATTTGTTCATGCTTAACTATTGGAATATTTTCGGTAGTTAATGGTAGACATTGAAAAGGTTTGAATATATGAGGGTTAGCTATTCCACCGCAGCCTTGGGACAAGGTTATGAGGAAAGCAGTTCTCCAACCATACACTAATGTCTCGCATGAAAGGCTCACTTGAAAGTAGACATGACAACAACATAGAATGACAGGATTATGTTATCATAATACAAAGTGTCAGACAATAAGAAATCCTCCTAAACTAATGATTGAGGAAAGGTCTGCTTTGGGTTTAATTCTTGGGCATCATCCCTAAAGGTATAAACTATGGAGATACTGGGTTCTTATAACTGGTTTATGCAAGAATAGGCAGTATTGTAGAAATATTTGGGCACATCCACATATCTTGAATTCATGTGATTTCAGCAATGACAACTCATTTCCACATTCATCACACTAATTAACGAGTCATTCGTTTCACCAATAAAACCTCTTTCTGACATTTTCTATGCTCTGTAGCAAAGCCTAGGTTGATTTAGATAGCAGAAATGAATATAGTAGCAGCCTCTGGAGGGTGGCCCCTCTGCTGAGAATGTCCACAGACCAGCTCTGGGGTGTGCACACTTGATTAGCATCTGGGTTATTGCTTAACTTAAATTCGACACACGTAATGTCATTCTATAATTGGCGAGAAATTTTAAAGTACATTTCAGACATTATAACAAACTGCTTAGTAGTATAGTAAGAACTCAAACCCAGGTTTTCTGACTTCCATTTCAAAATCTTTTCCAAAGGAGTCACCTGCCTCATTTCTAATAAAAAATATTGGAAAGTTTGCTAAACATATGCTAGAAAAGATGTCAAAATACTAAATCATTCACATCCATGAAATCGGGATTCTCTGAAACTGATTCTTAGGAACCCAGATGGGCGTGTACTATAACTTCTACAAAGGGGTGTGTTTCAGAGCTGTCTGAGAACCCAACTTCTCAGAGTCCCATGGAGCCATCAGCAGATGAACTGGGTGATCTCTCAGCATCATGGCTCAAGGTGATTTTTGCCTCCTGGCTTGCCTGAGTGTCTGAGGGGAGGGCAGTGTGGTGAGGTGGACCAGTAAGAGGCACTGAAGAAATACACATCGAGTTAAATTGTACTGAAAACCTGCAAATTCCCAGGGAGCCAGGGCGGGACGGTGTTAGAAACATCCATACTGCACTGATTTAGGCTAATAACTGTTTGTTTTTAATCCTTCTCTGAGATTTTGCATAATCCCATGATTCTCACCCTTGGCTGCATGTTAGATCACTCGAGCAGGTTGTAAAAATTCTCAATGCCCAGTTCTATGCTGGTGCAATTAGATTAGGATCTCTGGAGCTGAAGTCCAGGCATTGGTGTTTTTCTTTAAAAGTCCTCCAATGATTTGAATGTACAGTCAGGGTTGAGACCCAACTGTCTAATTCAGTGTTTCTCAAACTGTGATGTTCAAGCCACATAGGGATCTTGTCAGAATGCAGATTCTGTACTTTTAACAACCTCGCAGGCTATGAGGACACTGATGCAAGGGTCTGCTCTCTTATCCACCAAAGGTTTTGAGAACAAAACCACTAAAACAAAATCTGAGATGGGCCATAATAATCCAATTCAATTCCATAATTTGTTCTTCTGGAGAATGTGTGGGATACAGCTTCAATGTGAATATGAAGCAAGTAAAATGATTAAACACTTAAATATTTTTTAAAACTTAACTTTGCTTTCCTATAGACATGCCTTAAATGCTTAGAATATTTTCCAAATCATAAATATAGCATGGCTCTAATTCCCAAAAGCTAACCATCTAATGTACCAATGAAAGAAAAAAGCCACCGCCCCATTCTCTTGTCATTATGCCCTTCATATTTATTGATTGTCTTGGGTCTCACTGCCTCTGTAGTTAGCTTGTGGGAGCGTGATACCTGCCTATGCCTTCCTTTTTATAGCTCTGGTTTAAACCCATTTATTGCAGGATGCAGGGAGGGTGTGGAGGAAGCTGCATCACAAACAGCCAGAGGGTCTGCAAACAGTATAGGGAGCTGGAAAGGAAAGGGCAATCTTTAAATGTAAACAAAAGAACAGGCTCATTGAGAGGCTTTTTCACATTACCTGCAGAAGCAGATAGTGACTGACATCAGCCACAGCAGCTAGATTCTGAAAGATGAGTGAGAGAATTTTGCAAACTCAGACAGAACAGAAAGCCCAAGCCACTCCCTATAGAGCCCGAGGTGCACGCCTGTGAATTATGTTATCAGCTGCACAGCAGGACTGCAGAAAGCACTAACTATGAACAATATATAAATTACAGGGGTCATTCACTGAGCAGATCGAGTGCAATTAAAATGCAAAAGACTTTCTTTTTACCTGACTCAGAAAAAAATGTTTTGCAACACAAGGGTGCCTCAAATTGTTCAGCAGAGCAGGAGTGAGATGAGGGGGAGAGGTGTGTGTGGGGGAAACCCGATTACTGGACTCAAAAAGGCTAACGTGCAATTTGTGTTCTTTTTATGTAGATTGAATGCATTGACTGCAGCTTGTACTGCTTAGATACGCGGCAGGGAGTCAAAGCTTGGGTATCAGTCAGCCACAGCCAGCAGCGAAAGCAAGGGGCCAAATCTGTTATTATGCCTTAGATGAGACATTTAATCTAATCGAATGGGAACAAACCCCCCTGGACAAATAAAAGGACATTACCAACAGCAATGGGAGCTGTAATGTTAAGAAAAAGCACCAAATAGTTTTTGTGATAACATAATTAATGACTTCTCCAGCCTTTGGTTTGCTCCTTAAAAATCCTGGCTTCCAGCCCACGGTGGCTTGTCTTACACTCCAGTGGAGAGACTCAGGATGTAAATAACAGGAGGGAGCAGTCTGCCTTCTCACCCTCTCAGGAAGCCACGTGTTCCAGGTACACCCTAATCAGAAAAATGTGGTTTTTTCTCCCTGGAGCCATATCTACACCCTCAAGTACCATGAACGCATCACTAGGATTTGGTAAATTTGCCTTATTAAAGCAAACGAGAGCAAGGACGGAGTAGAAAGAAAGTAAATGGCAAAACTCAGGGTTTGAGTTCCTGGGACAGGTACTGTAGACAGGATGAAATTGGAGACGAGGATCACAGAACAGACTGACGTGGTGAAAACTGGAGTTAATCTTGGAGGACATGAATCCAACCTCTCCTAACCCGGGATTGAATTCTACAGTGTTTCCGTTAGCTAGGGGTCTTACTACTGGTGGTGTAAGGGGATCCTTTCTAGAAGCAATCCCTCCAGGATATATTCCCTTTAATTCCTGAGTCACCACACAAATAATCTTTTAGTTAGGTGCTCTCAGACTTTAAAGTGCATGTGAACCCCTTGGGGATCATGTAAAAATGCAGTTTCTAATTGGTAGGCCTGAGATGCTACACTTCTAGTCAGCTCGCAAGTGAGGCCAGTGTTGCTGGTACATGAACTAACTACAGTTTTAATAAAGCAGCTTCATATCCTAACTCAAGCCTGAACTTGAGTTTGGTTGAGTCTAGTGCTAAGAAGGCCAAGATTTCTAGATCAATTCTCATATGGTTTATTTTTCTTCATGATCACAGCTTTATTTCTAATCAATCACCTCACACATGGCCTGTGGCCATCACTCTAAAAGGCAAATATAGGTAGAACAGTTTCCTGTACAGTGAATAATAGCCCATTATTGAAAAAGCTTCTCTAAATGACAGACACGTAACCATTTTACCAAATGTGTTCGTTGTCTGTTGCTGCGTAACAAATCATCTGAAAACTTGGTGGCTTAAAATAAGCACTCAATATCTTCCAAAACTTCTGTGGATCAGGAATTCGAAAGCAGCTTGGCCAGATGGTTCAGGCTTGGGATCTCACATCAGAATACAGTCAAATGCTGGCTGAGGCTGCCGTTATTGGCAGGCTTGACTGGTGCTGGCCAATCTGTTTCCAAGGTGGCTGACTGGTGCTGACTGTTGGTGGGAGAGCTCAGATCCTTTTCATATGGATTTCTCCACAGGGCTTCTGGAATGTGTTCATGGCCACTGACCACTCCTCTCAAAGTGAGTGACCTAAGACATCAAGGTAAAAGTCCCAACACCCTTTGTGCCCTACCCTCAGAAGTTACACAAGCAACACTTCTGCCATGGTCTCGTGGTCACACAGATCAGCCATGAATTTATTGTGGGAGGGGACTACACAGGGTGTGATCATCATGGCAAGGATCATTGCGGGTCATCATGGAGGCTGGTAACCACACCAAAAAGCCCAGGTTCTCCATTCTCTTTGCAAAACTCACTGACTGAGATCCGTGGTACACTGAGTGCTCAAAGCCACACTGCAATGCAATATACTTCTGCTCCCATTGGCTCGGTTCTACACTTACCAAGAGTTGATTGTGTTTGCTTTCAAACCTGTTTATGACAATTGTTCCATTTGTACTTGTTATTAAAATTATGTAATTTATACATGTGAAAAGATAAAATATGAAGGCAAACAGTTGTTTCTATGGAAAAAAGGTTAAAATTTTTAGGAAGATTTAGTAGTAGCACATAGCTGAAAATGCTTTTGAATTCTGTGTGTGCCAAATAATTATAAAAGATCAAAGAACCATTAAAAATTGGAAGGATTATACACTGAGCCTATTTCTCAAGTGTCTTAAATTCTTGGTCCACTGTAAGACACCAAAACTGTAAATCATAGACAGTGTATTTTAGGTATAGCTCATACAAGAAGGCAGGCCTGTAACTCCCATCAGATTTATATCCAAAGAAAATGATTTGACTGTACACAGAAAGCATAGTGAATTAGTGTATATTTACATGTTTTAAGTTAAATGGGATGTTTACAGTTTGTATTGCCATTTTTAATGATTCGCTGTTTTAATTATTTTTTCAATTAACCAGCCAAATTCTGGTTCAGATGAATGAGTATGAAAGCATTCATTATAAATGTGAAATTGCTCCTGGGAATAGCACTTTTGTTTAAAAGTAGGAGGAAGGAAGGATAAAGCTAGAGAAAAGGAGGGGCTCGATCCTGTGGTTCTACAAAGTTCTGAGACTAGCAGACAATTTGACTGCAACCTCATTTTACTTGCTACCAACAAAGTGAAGCCACAGTTGCCCTATTGTACACATGCCTAGGGTTTCATAATGTCTTTTAGTGCCTTCTTTTCCTTCTCAAGGCAGTCCTTACCATTTATTTTCATTTGATTTCACTTGCATGCAATAGTTAGGAAGAGGTATGACTTGCTAGCCACCAAAAGTTCATGCTTTACTTTCCAGTGTGGAGTTGTTAGGACATGGATTCCCAGACAGGAGCTAAGTTTTCCAGCCCCATTTCCATCATGATGTGTCCCTGTAACCAGTTCTTATCAATGAAATATATAACCAGAAGTGATATGTAGCACTTCTGGGCTGGAGTTTTGTACTTTATCTGTGGTCTTTCCTCCTCTGCTGGCTGAATGCACAGGGCCCTGAGGTTCTGGGGAATGGTAGAGCTACAAGACCAAGGAAGCCTGAGTCTTTGAATCACTCATCTGCCTGTGGGAAAGTCACTTGTTTGCAGACCAGGAACACCCACAAGAAACTGTTATGTGTCAAGACACTTAAATTCAAAAAGTCATTTGTTATAACAGCAAGTGTTATGTCACTCTAGCCAACACAGGGGCTGCTCACTCTGAGACCTTTCTTCTATACTCTGCCCCACTTCTTCCTCTCACTCTAGCCCCTTCTGTTTCACTGAGATTTTTCTTCTTTGGTATGAGCTGTGGATTCTTCACTTGAGGGGTTCATACAATGTATACAAAATGTTGTCCTTGGGTGTGCTTTTCTAGAAAGAGGGTCCACTGCTTTTGCGGGCTTCTCATAGGGATCTGGGAGTCCCTCAAATTGTTATGAAAAACTGCTCTAAGAGATTCACCTTCAATGTCTTATTCCTAATTTAATCTATTTAATTTGCTCTATGATTTAGAGATCTGAATATCTGTGGGTAATCCATAGATACAGATTAAAGTGAAAGCAAAATTGAAGAGTTCAAGTCGGATTGTGAACACAAATGCAGAAGCCCCTTATGGTATGACTAGAATTGTGCACTGAGGAAGCTGAATGAAAGCATCCTATAGGATTTATTAAGTGGCTGTCTTTCTCCTGTGGCATTAATACAGCCCCAAAGTGTATACTGGTGACTTCCAAGAGCCACCATGTTACCATGTTCCTTTCCAAAACCTTCATTGATAGCCTAGGACTAAAGAGATTCTGTTTTTTGTGTGTATTCTGAGAAGTAATTCTTCTTTAGTTCAACTCACATTTCCTGAGAAGTTTATGTCCAGCAAAACTGCATTAATGCCAGGGAAGGTTAAAAAAATTAACCTGTAGGATTCTTCAAAGGAGCTGCAAATACGAGACAATAGATTGAGCCTTTCTCAAGAGTTAAAAATTACTGGGTGGAACTAAGGGTCTCCAGAGAGTTCATTATTCATATAAAGGTGTCTAGTCTCAGAGGCCAGGAATGGCCTACATTCTAAGCCAGAGGGGCTGACCTAGAGCTTTCTCATTTTGCTTGGTGTCTTTTAATAAAACAGATGTGTATATATCACCTTTATTCCGAAGGAGTGTTGAGGACTATGGAGCCACCACATGAGGTCCCTTTTCTGCAAGAAGCAATCATGCAGGTGAGAGGTAGAAATGTTTTTCTAGTAAGGGGGTGTTAATCTTTCAGGAATCCTCCTCCCATGTTTTTGACTAGGGTCTGCTGATATTTTTTCTAGTTGTCCAGCTTTTAGACAAGGCTTCATATCTTTTGTTCCTTGGACCTTGGTCTAAAACTTAGACTTTGATCTAATCCAGTGGTTCTCAAAGTATGCTCTCCAGACCAGCAGCATCAGCAAATCCCTGGGCCCCACCCAAGACCCACTTGCTATAACAAGCCCTCCTGGTCATTCTGATGCATGTTCAAGTGTGAGAACCACTGGACCAATCTCTACCATATGTCTGTCCCTCACTGCCTAAACTTGACTCATGCAGTCTCTTAGTAGGGCCACGTTAATTCCCTCCAAGACTGAAGTGGTATGAGCAACTCCAAAGGCATTTCAGTTTGGTTCATTTTGGTTTTGGTTTGGTTTGGTTTTTGCTGTCATCAAGTTTGCTGTGTTTAGCTCACCTAAGAACCACAAAGTAGAAGAAAATGTACCCTCTGAAAAATCAATGCTTTCATATACTATGAAATGTATTCAGTCTAGTCGGGCATTTCTGGGTCTTCTTCCTCAGGTGTTTCTGAGCTGTTAGTTACCTCTAAGATGTAATGTGTGGGAGGGCCTGCTCTGTATACATAACCTGTTGTATCCTAATCTAGCACTGCAGAGATTTCTCCCCAACTGAAAGATAACCTGAGTTCTCTTATTTAAATCTACTCTCTTAGGACATAAAGATTCAAATACTCATGTTTGCTTTCAGAATTTATTAGAAATAAGGCTGCTTTTTAACACACAGGGCTTTAAAGCAATTATTTGATGCAAAACTCACTGCCTGCCCCACATTTATAGCCACTGCCCCCTTTGAGATTTTCTCACATTTTTTTCTCCCTCCTCTTATCCCCATCTACTTACTTACCTCTTCACTTTCTGCCTCTCTTTTACCTTTGTCTATGTCCAGTACCTTCTAAGACTGTACTTCTTAATACTTAAGTTTGAATCATATGGGAGTCTGGTCTAAAATATAGATTCCTAGGTCCTGCTCCAGATCTCCTGAGTCAGCATCTCAGGAGTGCAGCCCAAGAGCCTGCTTTTGAAATGCATGTCCCAGGTGATTCTAAGCCTCACTGGTTTATGCAGCACCAATCCCAGGTCTCTGAGGAGTGTCACCCTGGAATGTCTTAGGCTGTGGGAAGGCAATCTGTTTTATAGGGTCTGAGACAGGCTAGGTGACTTGTCTGGCTGCATCAACTAACAGTCATCTGGCTTCTCTGTGGTCCCAGTGTTTATTTAAAGTAGCTTTGGAGAAAGTCTGATAGAAATTATGGGGATTCTTAAGCCTGCCCCTGCTCATGCCATGTAAAGGTATTACCTTTCTGTTCAACCCTCTACAGGATAGAAAAGCTTTCTAAGCTCAAGTGATCATCTGATTTGTGCTTTGAATGAGATGCAAAGATAATTTTTAAAAATCCAGGTTACCAACCCCATATGAAAACAGCAATGCATTTCCATTAAACCTCAGTGTTTATCATGTCTACTTTTCTCCCTGAACTCAGGACTAAAGATTCTCCCTAGGGCGGACATGGATGCCCTCTCTGTGTTTGTAAGCACCTATAATACATCCTATTGGCACCCTGCACATATCCTCCTCCCTCTTCACACCCAAGGGTGCTAACTGCAATCATCTATAACTCTCTATGGCAACACCTTTAGCTGGTATTCAGGGAAAGATGGAAATACTGGTGATTTAATGCTCCTGAAAGCAGCCTTCAAACAATGACAGATGGGAAGTTGGTGAAGAAATATCCCAGATTCTTCATCCCACCAGCGGGATAGCTGTGGAACATATTCATCACCATTCCCCAGAGTTCTCCAATGGGATTGATCTCCGGGAGACCACAGTGGTAACACACTGATTATCACATGCAGTTGTGGCTTCCTTCCCTTCCCTTCTCACTTCTCCACTTTCCAACCAGCGTTTCCTGGAACCACCTTCCAAATAAATGACTTATATTTGAATCTTTGCCTCTGGATCTGCTTTGAAGCGCACCCAAACCAAGACAGCCCACCCCCAGGACTTAACAGATGTAAGGGAGAGCTAACAGCTATGAGTGGCTCCTAAAACTATAAGACAGTAGTGAAGGGGAGCAAAGACCTCTATTTATAGCAGTCTGGCATAATGCTCAAAATCATTGGACTGATTTCTGCTCCCTGTCTCTGACCTCCTTGTAAAATCTGTGGGTACCAAGTAATTCTGATAGCTTGTTTCCATTGTTCCCTCTAAATAATGAGCCTTTTGCTAACTAGAGTGACTGGACAGAGCAATCCCAGTCCTCAGTGGCCCTGTTGCAGACTCAAGCTTCTGTGTTCTACATTAGGAGGTCAAGATCCAAGCACAATTTGAGATTTTGCAAAGTCACCAGTTCACAGCACAGAGAGTCCTTGGAGGTAAAACTTCTCACATTTGTGCATTCCTTCTACAAATGTTTATGGTGCACTTACTGCTACTTGAGGTCTGTGGGATACAGGAGTGTATAAGTTAAGTATGGTCAGGCTGTTGCTAGATGAAACTTTCCAGCCCCTGTCCCAAGAGTTCCTGCCATACAGAAGTTCACCTCTGCCTGGATGAAGCCCAAGTCTGTATATGGTCTTCTTGCATTTAGTTCAGGCCTCTCTGTCTCACCTCCTACCCTGGGAGTGGTGTCATTCTTCTGAAATACAAAACTACAAGTGATTCTCTTGCTCAATAACCTGCAGTAGTTCTACTTTGTTTATGGAATAAAACACATACTCACAATTGCATATACAGCCAAGGGAGCTCAAGTCTGACCCAAAATCATTTTTCTAACCTCTTTTCCCACCACCTCTTTCTGTTTCCAATAGGTGGTTTGTATTCCCCCACACACTCCATGTTTTTTTCAGATTGCTGTCTTTTCTTGCACATGTTGTTGTTCCTTAGGCCTGGAGCTCACTGACCATTCAGCATCCAGTTAGAATGTCACCTCTTCTATGAAGCCTTCATCACCCCCTCCCTCTACCTATGGCAGCAAACACAGCCATGTCCTCTATACCCCTTTCTATCATGGCACAGATGGCAAATTTAATATTGATCCTACAATGTTGTCATTGTTTCTGTGTCTAGCTTCTCCCAGAAGACTATGAGCTCATAGAAAGCATGAATGTTGCCACCTTGTTCATCTTTATACCCTATTTGTGTGCTTAAGATAATGCCTGGTATATGTGCATTTGTAAGAAATGTTTCTGAAAGGCTGTGCAGGTCTCAGAAAGCCAAAAGGAGATTTATCCCTTTCTGTCTAGTAACTGGTTCCATTCTTGGCATCAGATTCCTTCCATACACCTGGATGGCAGTGTTAGCTTGAGCTGTCCTTCCTACTTCCTTTTCTTTGAAGCCCCCAGTAGTTTTTTCCTTTGCTTTATAGCTGAGCTCTGCAGGTTTAGAGTACCAGGTTACTCTGAGGTGCCAGGAGCTAGAGCTGAGCAGGTGGATTTTTATTTCTCAGGGGGAGCCATTTGCTGCTCTCATGGGATTCCATGGCATGTGGTGGCAGAAAGCTGATCACACTCCAGCCCCTTATAGACACCTACAGGGAGCCCTCAACTCTGAGGAGTAACAAGGAAAATCAACAGGAGGAAAGAATGAGATCGAGGTACATTATGCCTAGAGGAGTTGAAACGTTATTCACAGGTGGAAGAGAAAGTCACAGAAGGAACAAACTGTCAGCACCTAGAAAAGAGAGGTGAGGAGGATATAGCAACCTCACAGGTGCTCAATGAAACCAGCAGCCATTTACTTCTCCCAGAGAGCTGGTGGCAGTGCTGGCCTGGACCACCTTTGATCACCCTCAAATTTAAATAAAGCAAACCTTCTCACTCAGTATAGTCTAATTCTTCAAGGTACAGGCCGGAATGTTTCATTCTGGAGAAATTCGGGCTTTAAAAGTGCTTAATATGGACCACACCAGGCCTGATGTGTGTGCTTTTTGTGCATCATCTCAATTAACTCCCATAATTAATCGTGGTTGGTGTTATAATTATCCCCTACTTTAGAGATGAGAAATCAGAGGCTCAGTAACGTTAAGTAACTTTGCTACATTCACACAGCTAGTAAATAGCAGAACTAGGATTCTTATCAGTTCTTTTGGACTCTATGTTCTGTGTTTGGAACTCCCACATGATGCCATCTGAGTACAATGCCTTCCCTGATGTTCAGGGAGAAGAGGCTGTATAGAAATGAGGCAGGGGGCCCTGGGTCCTGGCATTTAGTCATCAACTAGCTGTGTGGCCTTGGATAAAGCTCCCAATTTTCCAGATCTCAATAATTTCCTCAACAGGCAAGTGTGTAGGTTAGACCAGATGATTTGTAAACCTTCTTTAGAATTAGCTTTCTATGAGTCGATGGTGAATCATAGTTTCTTCGATGCATGGCTATCATGGATAGGTATCTGCACTCTAAAAAAGATTGGCTGGTAGGAAGTGAAATTGAGTTTAAGCAGTTGGTATATCCTTGAATCATGTTATAAGAAAGGGCTTTATTTGGGGCTGTTGCATTGACAAAGCTTCTTGAAGGGCTAGGTTTTTGGCCCCCTTGACACATTTTCATCCTCAAATATTAAATCCCTTGGGTTGGGTATGTCCATCTCAGGCTGTCAATGTCCTGAGGACAGTGACTCTCTTTAAATTGTTGTGTGTAACCCCATGAGTATCACAAATGAGTGAGTGATGAACACCTCTGGGGATGATGATCATGGTGGTAAGTTAATAACTTTGTTTTCAGGGTTATGTAGAATTTTAATGATCACTAGAAAATGCTCTAATTACTACTAGTACATAACAAATCAACCCAAAATTTAGTGACATAAAGTAACATTTTCATTATGCCCGCGGATGGATTCTGTGAGTCAGTAATTAAAACAGGGCACAGTGGGGATGGCTTGTCTCTGCTCCACGCTGTTTGGGACCTAAGTTAGGAAGACTCAATAGATAGAGGTGACTGAATGGTTGAGGCTGGAATCACCTGGAGGATCTCCACTCACAACTGGCAATTGATCCTGGCTATCGGCAGGGACATCAGATGGGTCCATTAATCAGAACATGTACACATGACTTTTCATGTAGCTGATTGGGCTTCCTCATACCATGAAGGCCTTAGGGCAGTCAGATTTCTTTTATGAAAGTTCAAGACTCTAAGTATGAATGTTCCAGAAAGCAAGGTGCAAACTGTATTATGACTTAACCTTATATATTACTTCCATTTAATTTTACTGGTTATAAGTGAGTTATTAAGGCCAGATAAGATTCAAAGGGAAGGGATATGGTCCTTTGCCTATAGATAGAAGAAGTGTCAAAACTGGCCCTGCATTTTCATTCCTTTGCAGGGCAAGAACTATATCTTAGTTATCTCTGAAACCCTACCATCTAACATAGGATGTGGCAAAGAGTAGATGCTCAATGAGAGATTGGTAGATAAAGCAATGAATAAGTGAGTGAAGAAAGAAAAATTCATCCCTTTAGGAGTGTCTCTTGAAGGGATATAAACATTTAGTCTTTTTCACCTATTTTTTGTTTGCATTGCATTTGATTTTGTATTTCAACAATAAAATAAATTATGGTTCATGAATGATCTGCAGAGTGGAAAAAAGATCAATGGCATTATGATAGTTTTGCTTTTAAGGAGCATTCTTTGGTCATTAATTCTTCCTCAACTGAATACAGTCTCCTATTTTTAGATTTGCTCCGTGGTTTCCAACAGGATGATTTAGAAATGGGGTTTTACCAGAACAGATTGAACATTTCTTGGTGCGGTTTGAGCTAACTTCCCCAATCTGCCTGCCTGGTTCTTCTTTGTCTATATTCTTCTAGTTGAATTCAAGCATTTCCCTCCCTTTCTCTTTCCTTGCCCCTTCTCCTGCTTCTCCCTCTCTTTCTCTTCTCCCCTTATCCCTGCCCACCAGACTCTCCTTCTGTCTTTCTTCCTACTTCCTTCGCTCCCTCCCTCCCTTCCCTGCCCCCTTCTCTCTTTCTCCTGTCTTTCCTTTCTCCTCTCCACCTCTTTCTCATCATTGTCTCTTCCTTCAATGCCACCACTTCTAGCTTGGGGATCTCCAGGATTGGCAGAAGAGTCAAGGACTGGGAAAGCTAAACCACTCATCTCCACCAGAAGTAGAATGCCTAGATTTGGATTACAACCATTAGCCCCTGGAATTCTCTTCCTCACTGGTTTGATATGGCAGTTCATCACTTTTATGGGTACCAATTTATGACATCATGTAAAAGGCCTAAAGCTCCTTTGGCTGCAAATTAGCATGAAAAGCCCAATCCTACAAAGACAACAAAGAATAGTCCTTTAAGAAGAAAACCATGACAATGGGAATTTGCCATTCCCAAATTAGCATTTAAAAAATACTAGTCACACGAATATGCCAGCGGAGACATCAGAGAGCATCTCGGCTAGATTCTTAATTAATAGACAGGGAGCTGAGAGACAGAGAGAAAGAGCTGTAACACCCAGCATCACTGGGTGCTGACTTTGCCCCTAGGTACTTCATTACAGTTGTATAACAACCAGATGAATTGGAATCATCAACCTCATTTCCAAGATGAAGAGATAAAAGCTCAGAAAGAGTCAGTAACTTCTACAAAGTCACACAGCTAGAAAATGGCAGAGATTTGAACCCAGTATCTAGGATGAGTCCAAAAACTGTGCTCTTAACAATTAGACTACATTGTGTCTTTTAGTGACCCTTTATCCTCTCCAACCCCAAGGTCCCACATATTAATAGCTAATAGACTACTTTCAGACAAGTAAATTGAACAGTACCTGGAATTCAACAAGTGATGCTACAGTTCAAGCCAAAGTCAAAGTCAGACTTTGTTGAACTGAATTCTAATGGAAGAGACTCAGAGCAGAGGTTCTAAGGAACTTCGAGAATGGTCTTTTGTAGAAACAACTCTGAACTTGGAGAAAGCAAGGACCATGGGAATATGCTTCAATGATTTTAAGACTCAGACTTAAAGCCAGTATCCCAAGGTTCAAAACTAACTCTGCTTCTTCCTAGCCTAAACTCTTGTGCCTCAGTTTCCTCATTTGTAAAATAGGAGACAGGAAGTTACTTGCTTGGTAGAGTAGATGTGAGGGACAAGTAAGACCAATAAGCATAAGGTTCTTAGAACAGTGTTTGACACATAGTAAGCTCTTCAGAAGAATTTGCTCTGTTATTGCTCAGAGTTGCATCTCCAGGGTCTAACACAGTTCTTAGCACATAAAAGGTGTTCAATAAATATTTGTTGAATAAATGAATAGAAATATATTAGTAGTTCTAATGGTACTCATCTGGTCTTCATCTTCTCAAAACAGGACAACAACCAAATAAGAGTTTCTCCTTCATTTTACCTTATAATTTTTCCATATGTAGAAGACTGATTCTTCAGCGATTGAAACCACTTTTCCTTGGCAAAGCCTAGAAGAGCCTGAGGGCCAGCTGTTTTCTGCTTTAATTCTTTTCTGAGGCCCATTTTACCAAGCAAGTGCCATCTTAAAGATGTGGAAGATCATAGCTTCAAGACTCTCAGTTATAACTGTCAAAAACTCAAACCAATCTGGAAGAAGCCAAGGGCTAAATTTATAAATTCAACAAAAAACTACAAGGATGACTTCAGAAATGGCTAGATCCCGGGATTCAAATGATGTCATTGGCACTTGGTATTTTTCAATCTCTAGCTCCGCCTTCTTTAGTGATGGTTCTATTCTCTGGCAAGTTCTTCTCTGTGATAGCAAGATGGTCACCAGTAGTTTTAAATTTATATCACCAAGGCTCCAAAACCAGGAAAAACAAAACACTTATTTGTATGATCACTTCGGCCAATGTCACAGTTTTAGTTCTGATTGGACCAACTTGGGTCATGTGTTCATCCCAGAACAAATCACTGTGGCTCCAGGAAAGGAACACTTAGATTCTCCAAGCTTCATACACGTGTTCTCCACATTGATTTCAAGGGGTAGAGCCAGCCCCAGTATAAGTATAGAACTAAGACTGGGATATTATTCTCAATGGAAGAAAAAGTAGACTGGGCAGGCAGAAATAACAAACTTCCACTACAACCAGACATAATATAGAGGTGCCTAGCAAGTCTCTAGCACCATACATAAAAGAGTAGTAGATATACAATCCCAGTTTTACCTAAAGCTTTTTTTATCACACCCCCAAGCCTCCTTCCAGTTCTAAGGCAGTGATTTTTCAAAACTTTTCACATCTTCCTCCAGCAAAAAATTAAAATTTATATTAAGAAGAAGCATACATATAAACTGAAACAAATGTTTCAGCAAACAAATCTACTTTTTATTACCTGCAATGCACTCTGATAGTTTCTATCTATTGTATTCCATTCTGTTCTGTTCTGTTCTAATTTGTCCTGGTATATTCCTTCCTTTCCACTCCAGTCCACTTTATTCTTATTTTTATTAGTTAGGGCAATCAATGCTTGCTAGGTGCTGAAACAAAAGCCCCTAAATCTCAGTGGCTTAATAAAAGAAAGGTGTATTTCTTGTTCATGTCCTGGCCAATGCAGATCAGACAGCTCTGCCTTGTGGTTTTCTTGCCCCTCCTGGGATCCAGTTTTGTTCCATGTTATGATGCCACCATCTTCAACACAAGATCATGGCAGAAGGAGAGAGACAGGGCGAGAGGGAAGGTGGGATGGGAGGGATGGAGAGAGAGAGAAACGGAGAGGGGGAGAGAGGGAGAGAGATTCAGGGGAATCTAGATCACATTTGCCTACACTCCATTGGCCAGAATCTAGTAGCATGGCTCCAACCTAACTCTAAGGGCCACGAGGCAACAGTCTGAGCACCGAGGATGAGGAAATGAGATTGCTAAGCACCTAGGCAGTCTGCCATGCTATTTTATTCTCGTTTGTTAAAGAAAAGGAAATAGTGGTTCTACTCCATGGAATTCAGGCCTCTGTAATGGTTGTAATGTCTTAGTTGAAAAGACCTGTCCCTAGCAGCCTGCCTTGATTTTTCCACCTTGTGAACTAAACCTTTCTTTGCTTCTGTCTTTCTATTCTCATCTGTCATGACACCTGACTTCTTTATCCCTGGTGAGGAGACACTGACCACCTTCCTAGCCCCTCCCTCCCCACTCCACCACCAAGCTTTGCCTGAGAACCTTCTACCTCAAATCCTAAGCTCCTTGAAGCAGTCTGTGGCTTCTATGGTAGCCATGGCTCCTGTTCCCTGCCTCATGCTGTCTTTCTTCATCTCTCTCATCCCATCTACCTACTTTCATACCCTGCCCAGCCCTGGGGCCTGTAGTGAGCAAGATTGCTTGTATTTCCTGTCCTGAGACAGTAAATGAAACCAAGTTCCATAATGGCTTCTCCAACTCTGGGGTCTGCCCTGGGCTGGCTCCTGCGTCTGTCTAGGTCAGGACTGAAGTAATTGAGCCAGCCAGGCATGTAATAAGATAGCTCTCTTTCCCCGCCTGCTACTAGGGTGAGTGGCCATGGGATCTAATTCTAGCTGCATCTTTATCTCTGCAATAGACCTCAGGGTTCATTATCTAAAGAGCATTGGCTATTAGCATAGTAGCAAATCTGTTACCATAGAGGGAAGCTGTTCCTTTAAAACCAAGTCGGGGTAGAGGCCAGGATCTTGGTCTCCCCAGTTAAAAAGCCTCTGGCTTTGGAAGAATTGCAGGCTTACCACTTTTCAAGTGGTTAAACAATTTCAGTCAATATTTAAATGGCATTTACCATGTACTAGACACTGTTTGGGGTGCTTTATAATGTTAACTCATTTAAGTCCTGCAGAAACTCTACTGATGAGGAAACTGAGGCTGAGAGAGGGTAAGGATCTGCCCAAGGTCACACAGCTAAAAAAGAGTAGAGCCAGGATTCAGAGTTAGGCAGTTTGGCTCCAGACACTGCCTTCTTGACCACTAGGTTATACTGTTCCCACAAGAATAATTTTTATTTGTATATAATCTTTATATGTTGCTGACAGTTTTGAAATGCTTTCACATGCTTTTCTGACCCTCACAAGAACCTTGTGATCTAGAGATTATGAGAAAGAAAAGGCTCCTATTTTACTATTGAGCAAGTTAATACTGCTTTGGAGCCAGTTTGAACCAGCTTTCCAGGGCAGGCCAATTGTTAAATTTTCGGCAATTTTGCAAGCCAGTTGTAAACAATCTTCATGATTTCAAATGGAATTATAGGAAACTACAATTAAAAAATTATATTCAAATGAAAGTAATAAATATTGAAAATTCATCACTTCCTAATTCTTTTACTACATTTTACTATTGTCTAGGTACTTGTGATTATCTGTCCTATCTCTAATGTATCTGTACAGTGGAAATAATATATAACAGGGGTCCACTGAGCATCTCTTCCCAACTCTGCATTTAGTGACATCACATGGGTAGCTTTAAGTCAGCTACAGCGGTAGTATTTACACTAGGGAAATGAGCAAATTCTGTGAAGGGGTTCTCTCTTCTCCTTCTGCACAAGAGAGCTGGTTCTTAAATATTTACCAGCACATCTCTGTTCCCGTGAGTCTTACCCTCTCTGCTCCATGTATGTTTCAGATATGTGCATAATGTGACTTATTTTCCTGCCCTTCTCTATACCGTATCTCCAAAGGCTAACATCATCTCCTTCCTCTCAAATTCCTCATCAAGAACCCAGACCAGACACCTGCATCTCTACACATCTCTCTCTTTGATTTTCATTTCCCAGCCATACTTTCCCCAGCAGCACATGGCTGCCCTCACTTGGCCTGAGTCCGCTGACATCCAGCCAGCCCATGGCCCTCATTCCTGCCAGGGCCAAGTTCTGTCCTCATTTTTGTGACTTACAAGCATAAAAACTCACCCGCACTCTTGTTTTCTCTCTCATTCGCGGAAGTCAGTGAGGCCCCAAAAAATTCCTGCTCCAGACTTCTCTCCCACGGTCTGACTAGCCGGGTGGGTAAGGGGATGGTTAGCTTCTCTGTGTGTGTTCTCTGGGAGCCGGTTGCAGATCAAAGCATGGTCCTTCCCTACTCTTAATGCAGAACACCCCTAACCATGCCAAATGCTCCTGCTTGGCAGCCTGTGCCCTGACTTATGGGTGTCCAAGGGGGGCAGGGATGTTAGTGAACCATCTCACGACCAATAAGCACAAAATATATGTTCATCTTTATTTTCTCTAAAATGCAGTTAGAGTTTTTTTTAAATTAAGGATTCTCTTTCATTTACTAGTTTATTTACAGCCCCATAGATTTGTGAGAATTCTAGAACATTATCATAATGTATGAATATACATAGGAATCTTTACATGCCAGGCACTGTCCTAATTGCTTCAATAATCCAAAGAGGTAGATACTATTATCACCTCAATTTGAAACATGAGGAACTGAGGCACAGAGATGTTAAGTAACTTGCTCAAGGTCACACAGTTAGTAAGGGTGAAACCAGTTCTTGAATTCAAATAGTTTGGCTTCAGAGACTATGCTCTTAATGGCTGTGCTGAATAATTTTAAATCTAGCTGGTTCCCCTCTGGGCTTTAACAGCTTTCTGTTCATATCTGGGTAAAGAACTTACTGCATTTTATTGTCATTGTCTACAAGTTTGTCTACACTTCTCCTGGTTCTTCACCTTGAATTCCTTGAAGAAAGAAATCTAGTTTTTTTGTTTGTTTGTTTTTTGTTTTTGCCCAGGGTCCAGGGCAGAATCTAGTGTGCGCTAAGTACTTGCCAAATGTTAGTTAAAATGAATGACTCACCTTGCTTTCAAGATGAGAAAACTCATCACTTTCACCAGAGGCCCAGAGATCTGATAAAAAAGATGGCAGACACCAGGTGAGAACCCATGTCTCATGGCCCCTAGTCTGGCACTTGTTCTGCCTTTCTTTACTGTTCTCCTTGTTTGCTCAGAAGGTTGGGGATGGGCTATGGGGACCTAGAGCAGGCTGACATTGCCCACTCACCATATTGGAATAATGGTTTCTCCTAGAAACTGTATATGTCCCAAACCTACCCCCAGGAGAAACAGAAATGACTAATGGCCATCGCTGTGCTGATCACTCACTGCTGGTGTGGGTGGGCACAGCTTGGGCAGGAGGCCAGCCTCCAGCCTCGCCTGATAAGGCTTCAGATACACGGATGCCCATAGCACTGAGGACTTCAAAATGAAATCCAGAGACTCCCTATTCATGTTCTATGTGTATTAGGATTGTTCTGACCCAAATCCTACTATGGAAAAGGCAGAAAGATCCTAAACCACGAATCATCTCCATCACACACACACATACACACACACACACACACACACCTGATCTTATCCACCTGTTCTCTAAGCCTTGGGTTTCAACTGGCTGTTTGCTTCCTTACCCTAAGTGTAAAAAGAAAAAAAAACTTCTGTTTAACCAAAATGCAACAGCCAGAAAAAGAAATGGGGGGCCAGATTCTGTGTTACTTTACAAATGACAAGTAAACAAGATAAAATTCAATGAACGTCCAGGATATCATAAAGTCTGTGTAATTCATAGGAACTATACAATGAAATGTTGATGGTGTCACTAAGGTCCTGGCAAAGTTTTAAGTACCTTTGACAGATCAAAGAAAAAATAAAACATTATTCTACTTAGGTGCAGTGTTATGGATAACTTGGCATTATAGTTCTTTGGAAATGATTAACTCCATGTGGTATTGATGGTAACAATCCATTTTCTGGCATAATGAATTAGGCATTCCTCCATTGTCCCATAGCTTGGCTTCATTCTGTGTGTATATATCAATGGCAACTCTTTTTTTATACCTTTCAGTTTTACACACACACAAAATAAAAATGTACTCCATAGGCTGCCAGAGAAGAAAACATGCCTGGAAACTGATTTATTGGTATTACCCCTGAGTAACCTATTTCCTACCTGAGACATAAAACCACATCAAGGGGGGACCGTTTTTACGTCTATGAACTGAAAGAGAAATTGCTACTCTTCAAGCTGGGAGCTCAAAAACTTTGCTGAAAAGTATTCATTTTTATCTAATACATTCTGCTTCTGAAAGCACTTGTTTTTAAGGAATAGTTCTTCCAACAAAGACTCACCCATCAGGCATCCCACTCATGATTAGTTCATCTCTGAAAATTAGAAACAACCTCTAAGTGACTGATATACTTTAGGAACAAGAGAGAATCACAGCCTCTAATTTCTGAGACTCATGATTGTCTTGTGACTGTGGGATTTTTAAACATCGGGAGCACCAACAGAAATGAGGGGAAAAGATGGAAGAGTCAGCTAGTATGATATCTTGATTAGATTCTGTTGTACTGTCCCTCTCTATTGCTTGTTTTGTTTTATTTGTTTGTTTTCTAACGAGGAGCTGCCTCTGAGAGTGCTAGTCTGTCTTTAACATCATGACATTTCCTTATATTATGCTGAACAATCTCTATGGCATTTAAAAGTGAAATATTTGCTTCAGAAATAAAAAAGATAGGCAATAAAATGTAGCTGTAAACAGCCTTCACGGCTTTATTTTTCATAGATAAATACACAATAAGTTCAAAGTAGAATGGAATTCCTAAAGCAATACTCCACTAATCTGTATTCGGAGGTCTCAAGCGTATTATCTGTAATTTACAACCAATTTAAATGGCATTAACAGTCTTCCCCTTCTGGGAATTTAAATTTGCATCCTACCATTGAATTAAACAGTGATTGCATATTTTCTATAGGGGACTGAATGTTCTTTGATGCTTGTTTTGAATAATGAAGCATCTATTCATGCACACGGTGCAATGTGCTCCTTTGTCCTCAATGTAATTGAGGCAAAATGTGAGTTAAAGAGATTTCCCCGCTTAGCCAAAGGTTTGTTGATTGGTGTCTATTTTCATCTATTCAAAATTAGGAAAACAGTCATCTCTCACTGCACTGGAAAATGATTTACTCAAAAAGTCCCTGCATAAAGGGAGGTCAAGTTTTGCCTTATTTGATCTTTTCAAAGGTGGAGCAGGATGTCAGAAAATATTGCAAACTAACCTTTGGGGGAATGATATTGTGGGATAATTTGCAACTCTACTCTAGGACCAAGAGAATTAGAAGTAGAGGATAGGGAGAGGGAGAATATAGCCTGTCTTGAAAGTAAGAAACGTAAATAAGCTTGCTCTACTAAGCCAAACTCCATAGAGGCAAGAAGGAAGATTCCTTGCAGATTATAGAATTGGAATCCTTAGAAATCCAGGGATGGCAAGTCCATTCGAGTGCCATCGGTTTCTCATAGTGTGTCCATGCCAGACAGAAATAATCTATTATAGCCCTCTTTGCCATTGACAGAGCCTCATACTCAAATACTCTGGGCAGTCAATAGCAGTTGACTAGACTTGGCACCAGAAATGAAACCTATTTGCCGTTTCAGTGAATCTACCTATCTCATTTAATAAATAGCTCTAGAAAGATGGAGTGACCCTCCAAAGGTCTCGGAGCTAGCCATTGGCAGAAGCAGAACTAAGAACTTGTCACTACTAATTGCTCAATAACTTTTCAAAAATAATCAGCATGCTCCCTGAGCCTGTTGTGCATCATTACATCTCCAGGGCACAGCCCCTAGTAGGTGCTCAACAATTACTCATTTTTAACTGAATGAATAAGAGAGATATACATTGTTAAACTTTCATTATTATAGAAAAGAAGTTCCTCCGTTGAAAAAATAATCCCTTTGAACCAGCTGAACATAATTAGACAAGGACCAAACAAAACTTTAGCATCTGTTCACCAAAGCCTTCATTCAGATTAGGAAAATCACATGTATAAATAATATCAATAAGAACGAAGCATTTAAGAGAAGAAATTGTCCTCAAAGACTTTAAATCCCTTTGAAAATATCTGTATTTTTTAAGAGAAGTAAGGCTTTATTTCCTTGTTTCACAAATAAAGCTGGCTGTGCTTAAAAATATCTATTAATATACAACTAATATGCAATTGCAAATCATTATTCAGCAAAGAGGCGACTGAAGAACTCTGCTGAAATTGAAATACAATCATATTGGAAATTTGAATAATTCAGACTTTTCAAGAATTGAAATGATATTTTCCACTTATTACTCTATATTAGTATTCTAGTGTCTTTCCCTTAAAGAAAGAAAAGACTAAGTGTTCCTGACACTTGGCTAGAGCGTATCAAAGCTCTCTGATATTAAATGTCAGCCCTTTATCTTCACAATAGGACCCATCTTCAGGATTTAAAATATGGAAAATATAAAAGTTAAACTGTCCCACATTCTTAACATAAGTATATTCCAGTGGTTCAGCCAGGGACAATTTTGCCCTTCAAGGGACATTAGGCAATGTCTGGAGACATTTTTGGCTGTCACACTGGGGGAAAGGGTGCTACTGACATCTGTGAGTAGAGGCCAGGGCTGCTGCTGCACCTCTTACAGTGCACACGGGCCAAAATGTTGATAGTGCTGAGCCTGAGAACCCCTGGTCCATCCGCCCCATCCACAACTGTTCGTATTGGTTAAGCCCCATGTTGCATTGAAAATGTATCAATCTGTGGCAAATAGGCTTTATCACTGTGATTATGAGAATATTTTCTTTCTTTTTTGTTAAGATGTCCACTTTCCTTATGTCAAGGGAAAGGTAGCTTCTGTTCCCTCCTGTTTGCCTTCTCCCAGAACCAAACTAAGGATTAATTAGCTCGGGTAGCTCAATTTGGGGATTTTCAAAAGCACAGAGAAGGGTTTCAGGAGCTCTCCAGGGTCTCAGATACACTCTGCTAATACACTGCAAATTCGGCTAATGAAGGCAGCAGGGGCCATGAACTGCCTGCTACTGCATGAACCTGAGGATGGCTTCCCTTCAAAGGTTTGCTGCCCAGTTGTATAGAAAACAGAGAGAAATTTTGTTGGTGTTTAAAATTTTTTCATTTGCTGTTGTTCCTCTATTCATTCTAGTTCTGCTACTGACTTGCTGGTCTTGCTTATGATCCTGGAGATTACAAGCAAATTGCTTACATTTTCTGCTTCTCAACTCTTCTGTCAATTATGTGGCACTCTTACTGTTCTACTGGAAGATAAAAGGAGAGAATAAAAGCCAAGATGTTTCAAGTGCTATCTAGTGGGAGTAGTACTTCTAAGTGTAGTGTAGCAACTATGTCCTGTTTATTCTATACTATAGTTCCAGAACCTAGCCAGTTCTGTGCTTGACACGAAACAGGTACTTAACAAATATGTATCGGTGATACTTTGGAAACTATTTGGCCCTATATATTGATGCTGAATAGTGATCTAGTAACTATACCCCAAGGTGTACACCCAGAAGAAATAGAGGCATATGTCTCAGAAAGAATGAGTACCAAATATTTTATAGCAGTTTTATTAATAATAGCCAAGAAATACAAAGACTTCAAGTATTTATCAATAGGAAAATAAGATAGAGTTCATACAATGGAATGATATAGTACAATAAAAAAAATTCAACTACTGCACAAAGAACTTTCAGAAGAGTGCCTGGTTACTATTCAGTAATGATAATGATAATGACAATAATAATGATAATAATTATTGGGCATTCACTATGTGCCAAGTGCTTTTAAGGGGTTTACACATACTAATTCATTTCACCCTCCCTCAGAACAACCCTATTGGGTAGTTTCTATTTCTATTACCATTTTACATAAGAGTATCATGAAGCACAGAGAGGTTAAGTACATTCTGACTTTTTTTAAAAAGTACTACATGTAAAGAAATATTAGAGAAAATTAAAAATCAATGGTCTCTCATATTTAGTATGGACATATCTTATCTCCCCTTTGTTCTATTTTTATCTTGTACTTTTTGGCAGTTATTTTCAAAAGCCGAAGCCCATGCAGATGCCCCTCTTGTGATTAAGGGCTACCATTTAAAATATTCCAGTTTGTGGAAACCTAAGGAGGCATTTTGCCTTTGATTTACCTTGCCTGCTCATTGACAGGGCTGCCTCTGGACTCCTGGAGGGCAGTCAATCAATGAAAACCTGAGGGTGAAGTTTTGAGGAGGATGGGGGAGTTGGGGGTTGGGGGTGGCTTGGGGACCTCAGTTCCTCTGTCTGTCAGATAATGAAGGCCACACCCCTTGGGGGCCCAGGGCAGCAAAGGCATGATAGAAAGGGCTACTCCTCCCACAAGGCAGTTTCATGATCTCCGCAGTTAATAAGATGTCTACGCTCTACAGTGGATCCATGTAAATATCATTCAGGCTGTCATGTGCTGTGTGGTGCCCCAAGTGTTTATCTTGTTTGCTGTTGAGGAAATTGGAGGACGGGGGTAGAGTCACCAGAGTAAAGAGCACTGAGGTCATCTCTCAATTGTTCACATCAAATGCTTTTGCTCATTATTTTGAACTCACAAAAATTTCTCCATTATGAAAGAAAATAAATATAGGTGACAAAAGAATGCTCACTCTCTCATCACCGCCCCTCCATCATACATATTGGAAAAAGGTGCCATTGCATCAGTAGTGACTAATTCGTGTGTGTGTGTGTGAGCATGAAGAGTTACAATCACATCATAGCTGCAGGTCTATTTATGATTTGCTCAAGGTTTGTTCCCCACCCCCATCCCTGCATCCCCAATGGCAGGGTTCTGATCCAGCAGAGATGGGGCTATTAAAACCCCTCATCTGCAGCTCATCTCAGCTCTCAGCTGCAGCTGCTGCCTCCCCCTGCAGAGCCTGCCCTAGTGGATGGTGAGAGTTGGGGAGCGGGAGTTCCAGCCCAGATGATGGATAGTGTGAGCCCTGCTTTCTTAGGGGCCATTCCAGACACTAGTTTAGAGTAGCTCAAAAATTCAGTAGGTTCAGTGCTTTGAACTCTATTTAACTGGTTGTGTTTTGTGGGGTCCAAAAAATAAACTTTTAAAAATCAATTTGAGAGCAAAAGGTAGTGACTTGGTCTTGGAATTCTCAGGATGTTGAGTAAAAATTCCCTTTCTTAAAGGAAAGCTTCTAGGACATTTTAAATTTTAAAATATTTTATATAAGTTTGAATTATTTTTTTATTAATTGACTGTTAAAGTCATACAAGTAGCAGAGGGTCACTGTAAAACTTATAAAATAGAGAAGTAAAAAATAAGAAATTAAAATAACATTCGACCAAAATTTGGCATATAATCTTCCAGCTTTCCCCTATGTATATGTGTTATTTAATACAATACTGACATACTTAGTGATTTCTAACCTGCTTTTTTTCCATTAAATAGTATCTCTTGAATGCCATTTAGGTTAATGAATATGCTTCCACACTATTATTTAATACAGTTGCCTAATATTCCATTGTGTGATGTATTAGAATTAATTTAAGCAATCTCCTTTTATGGAGGTTTCTGAAACTGGCTATTTCCAGTTTTGCACTGTCATAAATAAAACTGTGATAAATAATCCTGTAGAAAAGTCTTTGTTTACATTCATGTATGTTCTTTTAGAAAAATTTGCCAGAATTGTTATTGATGGGGCATTTTTAAGGTTTTCGATATACATTACCAAATTACCTCTACAAATGTAGTACTTACCCACTCATTTCCCAGAAGTGTATTAGAGTGTCCTACTCCCCAAACACAGTAGGGTTTGTTTAAACAACATTTTTAAAGCTTGTGATTTAACTTCCTTTCGATTGTTTTTTGTCTCATCCTACAATGTCCTCGGCTTTTTTCTATTCCCTAACCACTGCTCTGGTATTGTCAGAAAGCCAAGAGAGGGGGTAGAACCCCAAGCAGAACCCATTAAAGAAACTGGTTTTGGCAAACTCTCAAGGAATTTCAGTTTCATGCTGGAACAAGATAACACAAAGAGCTACCCATTCATTCTGTACAAGAGGATATTTACATTACATTTTATAACAGTCATAAATGAAAACGGCATTAATCTGCCAAGTTGTTGTTTTTAAAAGAGAAAAGGGAGGAGGTGGTTGACCTACCAGAGAAAGCCCTGTGTCCGCCAGAGCTTTGCTGTGAGTGTGATTTCAAATAGCAGGGCAAAGGTGAAGAAGCGGGCTCAACATCTCTGTCTCCATGGCAACAGCATCTCTGCTCTGAGGCTCTGACACAACTGCAGGGACCAAAATACACTCCTCATACACAATTACACTGCAAGTTAGGAGTTTCTTTTTATTCTTTGTAAATGTTAAATTTAAAAATATGTGCCAGGACAGAGAAAGAGCAAATCATGCACAACTAGAGGAGAGTTTTTAAAATGAGTAAGTGAAGAAAATGAACATCCAAATGGCTTGATAAAGTCTGCAGCCAGTTATGATGTACATAGAGATTGAAAATATTTCTCATGTGAGTAAAAAAAAATCCATGTGTGCATATAAGTGCGAGTATTAAGTTTTAAAAATGTCCTTTCCTTAAATTTTTAATACAGGTCAATCTTGCTTTCAGCATAGCTGCTTAGCTCAGGTTATGATTTAATCAATTAAATCAACCACAAAATTTATATAGCTGGAAGTTCCTCATATGTTAAACCTAGCAAAACTTCAGAGAAACTGCATTAGCCCTGAGTTGAGGGCATAAGTGGCCCCCTTTAAGGTCAGTTAAAACCTACAAATAGTCACTAATGTCTCTACCTTTCCATTTATTTTTAAAGGAACTTGAAAATAAAGAAGTGCAAAATTGTGATTATAAACTGTTAGGTTGTTTCTGAGCTGGCACTTCTGCTAAAATGAGTAATGTTCAAAAAAAGCTGAAATGATGATACAACTATTAAAGCTACCTAACATTTAGTTTTTAGAGAATGTATCTCAATAAATGTTGAGCAAATAAATGAATGCATTAAAACTACCAAGGGAATATGAAACAGACATGTGATGGGTTCCCTGGATGTGTACTTCCATTGAATGTGCCACGACCATCTAGTTCAGTGGATCTCAACCAGGGAAGATTGTGCCCCCCAGGGGACATTTGGCAATGTCTGGAGACATTTTCATTTGTCACAACTGGGGAAAGGGGGTTACTGACATCTAATGAGTCAGGGTCAGGAATGCCGCTGAATATCCTACAATACAGAGGACATTGCCCACAACAAAGAATGATCAACAAAATGTCAATAGTGGCGAGGGTGAGAAACCTTTGGTCTAGTCTGTCTTTGTGGCTACTTTTAGTTCAGAGGGTTCTGTGGATAGATGAAATGCAAGGCCCTGTATTTTGTATAAAAGCAAAATTTTCCTTGAATTATTAGTATTTTGTTCATTAAACAATGATCACATGATTTCCCCCTCACTTATACAATACATTCTATTTTATTTTAGGCAAACACTCCTGAAAGTAAAAAAAAAAATAAATAAACAGAAAATGAGAGGTGAAGCATTAAAAATAAAAGCACAGGATTCATTCTTTAAAAGAAAGCATCTACGAAGTGGTGGCACAAAGGAGTGCTCAAAAAACATTAGCTATTGTTATTTTCCCTACATTTTTTTAGCATAAAAAACACCATATCAAAAATAACATATTGTGTTTACTGCTGAAATAATAATAAATAAAAACACTTAAGTACATACTGCCCAATGCCTTTGAAACCCTTATGTGCTCCCCCTTGATAGTAGTCTATCCCTCATCTCAGAAAACCATTATTCTGGTTTTGTTAATCATTGTTTAGATAGTGAAACAGATATATGGATATATAAATTATTTGGCTTCCCTTGCCCTTGAACTTTATATAAATGGAGTCATACTATATGTTATGTATATTTCTGTGAATTGCTTACTTTATTCAGTATCATGCTTTCTATGTTCCTCCATATTCACATGTATAGCTCTACTTTATCCATTTCTATTGTTGTGTAGTATTCTATCATATGGTTATATCACAATCTATTTATCCATTTTACTGGCGCTGGCCATTTACTTTTTCAGTTTTTGCCTATTATAAATAAGGCTACTATGTACACTGTTGTACATCTTCTAGGGGCACATGCACAAGGGTTTCTTTAGAGTAAAAAGTTTCTGCATGTGAACTTTTGCTAAATAATGCCAAAATCTTTTCAAAAGTTTTGTTGTATCAATTTGCACACTTATCAACAGTGTACAAGAATTACTATTGCTCCAAGATACAGAAACAGTCAACAATTGTTATAGTCATATTTTAATTTTGCCATTTTGGTGGGCAAATGGTATCTCATTATGGAATAAAAATTAATTAATTATTAATGCAATTGAGCATGTTTTCAACTGTTTATAAGTCATTAGTGTTAGCCTTTGTTGTGAAATACTTGTTAATGCCTTTTGTATAATCTTCTATTTGGTTGATATATATTATAATAGACAGACTTTTAAGATGACGTCTAATGATCCCCATTTCCTGGCATTCATGCTCTTGTTCAATCTCCTCTCTTTGAGTGTAGGTTGGACCTAGTGACTAACAGAATATAATAAAAGTGATGAGATGTCGCTTATGAGATGAGGTTACAACACATTGTGGCCTGTGTCTTGCTAGCATGCTCTCTCTTGCTGGCACCCTCTCCTTCCCTCTCATTTGCTCCCCCTGCCTATGAAGCCAGTAGTCATGTTGTGAGAGGCTCTATGGAGAGGCCCACATGGCAAGGAACTGAATAGGGCCTCCTGCCAACAGCTCATAAGGAACTAAGGCCTCAGTCCAACAACTCGTCAGGAACTGAATCCTGCCAATAACCAACCACAAGTGTGAGCTCGGAAGTGGATTCTTCCCAGTGGGTCTGAGATGAGTGCCGCCTGTGAGAGATCCTGAAGCAGAGGATCCTAATAAGCGACCCTCAGAACACGGACCTACAGAAACTGTGAGGTCCTAAATGTGTGTGGTTTCAAACTTCTAAGTGTTGGGTGATTTGTTACACAGCCATAGGAAACACACACACATAGAGACGTGTGTATGTGTGTGCTTATGTATAAAATAAATAAAACATACATATTATACATCCTGGATAAGAACTGTAAGCTTTCTGTGTGGAAAATTTCTCCATTCAAATTGTGGCTATTTTTTTTAACTCTATTAATGGTGGACTTTCATGTAAAGAAGTCATGAAGGTTAATGTAACCAAATGCATCAATTTCTTTCTTTAAAGTTTGAACTTTTTGTGTCTCATTTAAGAAATTATCCTCTACCCCCAGGGAAGTCATATCAATATTTTTTGGTTTTCTTACAAAAGTTTTTCAGTTTTGTCTTTCACATTTCAGTTCTTAAGTCACTTGAAATAGGTATTTATAGTAATAAGGTAGAGTTCATTTTGTATGGTGCATAGTGAGGTAGGGGTTTCCATTCTTGCCCCTAGAGACAGCCAATTTTCTCAGTACCATATATTGATTGAATAGTTCATATTTGTCTTCCCAATGTGCAATTATAACTGTCATATATCAGGTTTTAATATATGTATGAGTCTGTGTCTGGAGTTACTTTTCTGTTCCATTGCCTAGCCCTTGTCAAGAGTACACTGTCTTTACTCTAGTTATATAATAAGTTATGATTTGGGGGAGTCAAATTCCTCCACCTGCTTTCTCTTTTTTAGGAACATTTGGGCTATCCTTGGTCATTATTCTTTATATATGTTTTAGAAAAAGCATGCCAAGATGAAGCTTATTGGGATTGCATTGAATTTATAGATCAATTTGGGGAGAGTGGGCTATTATAAGTATTGAATCCTCTCATCTATGAACATAGTATGTGCATAGATGTGATTTATTTAAGTCTTCTTTAACATCTTTCGATAAAGTTTTATAATTTATTCCATAGAATTCCTGTACTTCTTTGTTAGATATATTATTAGATACCTTCTATACTTTTGTTACCAAAATATGTTGACATATAAAAATGCAGATGACTTTTGTGTGTTGATGGAAACTTCAAAATCATAGTTACACTCAAAAAATATTTGATAAACTTTTCTCAACTTTCCAGGAATGCATTTGAGGCATTAAATAAAACAAAACTATAATTATAATCACCTCATAATAATTTCTATGTTTCTGTTCCAGAGCTAATTTAGACATTTTTCACTTATGATATGAAAAATCAAAATGTATAATTAAAAGTAGACATTCTTTTCTTTATTTATTCATATTTGTCTAATATATAAACTGACTGCTATATTTATATTTATATTTGGTCCAACCAAATCCCTCGCCAATGTGAGGAGTTAGGATTATTTAATGGCTACTCCAGACAGTATTTGCAAAAGAAAAATTTTTTCTTATTACTTCATTTTTCCAATTTTCATCAGCTATTAACATTTCCAAAACTACATCACAGACATTCTCTATCAACTCTGCTTTATTATGGGATTATAGATTTTGTTAATAAATATAAAGAAACTATATTAGAAAAGCCCTTATGTATACATCACAACAATGGAAAGGGAGGGTTTAAACCACCTAGCTAATTTTTTTAGTTCTTTACACATCTTAAGATGTACAGAAAGATTTAAGCAATATGAGTACTCTCTGCACACATACTTTCATATTTTTCATATTTTTTATCACTTAGTAATTAACTTCAGCTGACACATATATATGTGTGTGTCTGTATATATATATATATATATATATATATACAGAATATATATATATATATATATATATATATACAGACACACACACATACATACATACATACATACATACATACATACATATTTCCTAAATGAAGCAATATAATATTTACCTTCAAGTAATACTGTTGAGAAATTTTCATATCTTTATTTCAAGGTGGAACCATAATGAAAGATTTGTCAGGATCCTTACCCATTCCACATGAGGCTAGGGTATGCTCAGCTCGGGGGAGGGGGTTCTAATTCAGCTGGTAGTGGGAGGCTGAATTAGAGTCAGACATTTTCACTTAGAGGAATGAAAGACACAAGGGTAAACAAAGTTGAAAACCATAAGGGAGTTCTGAGGTCCGAGAAGCTGAGAAGGAAGACCAGAAGGTCACTAAAATGAGAAGGGCTTAACTTGGGTCTCAGTATTAGGAAGGAAGGCTAGAGGTGCATGGCTGGAGGAAAGACAGCCCAGGTGTCTATAAGATAAAATAGGAACATGCAGTAAACCCCAAGCCAAACTCTTTAGCTTGGCTGCTAGAGAGGCCAAGTACTCCAAGGTGTCCAGCAAGATAAGAACCAGCCTGGGAATTGGAATCGGGAGCACAAAGAGGAACCTGGATGCTCATACTGCTCAGGCCCAGGCTCCCCCTGCCCCCACCCTCTATTGTTTCACCCCTCTCTGACTTGTTTCCTGTAGTGCAGTCCTGAAGAGACCCAACCCCTGGTTTCCTAACATTGCTGGGCCTGTTCTCTGAGTTTCCAGCCCCAACTATTCACCAGTAGTGTTTGTTCCTTAGTCTGACAGGCTGAGGTGCTGTGTTTTCTTTCTCTTGTTTATATATGGTTTCCTTAGATATATCTCTATCCCCTCTTGAGGAATTTCCTACTCTCCATAATAGTTAAGGCAAGCTAAGGCACTATAACCAAGAAACCCCAGGCAACTCTGCCTCCTGAAGTCATTCAGGGATTCCACTTTATAGGATGAGAATTCTTAACCTGGAGCCCATGGATAGAATGCAGAAGGTTCGTGAACTTGGACTGGGGAGGAGGGGAGGGTTCACCATTATTTTAACTAACTTTGTATTAGTTTCCTATTGCTGCTATAACAAATTACTACAAACTTAGTGGCTTTAAACAACATAAATTTATTCTCACAATCTGGAGGTCAGAAATACTAAATCAGTTTCAAGGTGTCAGCAGCTGTATTCCTTCTGGTAGTTCTAGGGGAGAGTTTATTCCCGTGCCTTTAACTATATCTGGAGGATGCCTACTTTCCTTGTCTTATGGCCCCTTTATCTTCAAAGCCCACTACATGGCATCTGTTATCACATTACCTTCTCCTCTCCTACTGTCCAGTCGCCTTCTGCCTCCCTCCTTTGAGGACACTTGTGATTATATTTAGGGCTCACCTGAATAATCCAGGACCATCTCCCCATCGCAGTGTCCTAATTTAATCATGTCTGCTGTGAAGTCCCTTTCACCATGTAAGGTAAAAGTCACATGTTTTAAAGATTAGGACATGAATATATTTGGGGGGGCACTATTCATCCTACCACAAATCTTTAATCAAAACTTAGTATTTCCTTACATTATGAATATAGACAACAACCCATAGTAGTATTAGCACTACCTGAGACTTTGTCACCAATAGAAATCACAGATTCGTTCCATCTTACATTATAGTTATTGAAGATATTTTGGATTTATAGAAGTCATTAGACCTACTACTAGATCTTGTTAGTTAATGCATTACTAAAAATGTACATATAGCTATATTGCATAGATTAGATAAATGGAAATGGTTTTCTTTTTAATCTTATATCTTTTATTACATGCATTTAAATTCAAATCTGAAAGATTTGTTAGCTTTATCATACTAGCATAAAACTTGGCATAAAACCTCTGTCCTAGAGTATGGTTGCCACCTGCATAGTTAAAGCCTTGTTTGGTTATAGTCTGAAGGAAGTAGGAAGAGAACATGGAACAGGCATTTTCAGTGTCTTTAGGCCTAGGTACAGAAGGGACACACATTATTTCTACCCATGTTCTATTTTCAAGGACATTAGCCTGCATCAGAATCCCCTGGAGGGCTCTTTAAAATACAGACTCTGGGCTCCACTCCCAGAGCTTACAATTCACTAGGTCTGGGGTGGGGACTGAGAACTTGCATTTCTAACAAGCCCTCAGATGATGATGATGATGCTTGGAGAACCTTGGTCTACAGCATAGTCTCATGACCATGAATAACTGCAAGGAATGCTAGAAAATGTTGAGTAGCCAGGTGGTCAGGTTTAAATCCAGTGTAGCTATAGAGAGGCACTCAAATTGAAGAACACAAGGAAGTATTCAATGTTTCTGGCAATAACTATTACTATGGAAGGAGAAAATGAATGTTGGTAACCAGCTATTAGTCTTCACCACAATAACCTTCTGGACTCTCTCATGAAGCATGTAGAAATCAAAAGTAGGACCCAGAAACAGATGCCCAGGTTGAGGTCATATAAGTAAAGGAAAGGTGTCCTCATCCTGTTCTACGAACTCAGAACAGTTAGGAGTATCCAGGAACATCTCCCTTGAGACCTATCGGGTACACATTTACTCCTTGCGCTGTGATCTCAGGGATGGTGTGGAAACACAGCTTTTGATGCAAGACTCAATTATCCTCACTGAGTGACAGTTTTGTGTAGCTCAAGAGGGAAATCAGAATGTCACACTGCTGTCGCGAATATAGGAAACCTCAGTAATAAACCAGTGATACATAATAATGGTGAAGATGAATGGTCTCAGGCTGCTAATGAGACAGTGTAACATAACTGAGTTGGTAAATGTCATGATGGGAAGGGTTCTACCATGCCCAAGGGAAGCTCTGACCTGGAACTGTTCTTTACATAAAATATAAGGTAATTTTCAATAGGTTACCCGGTCGAGTCAGAGCTTCTCTGAAATAGTCCATCACTGTCTAGGCAACACTTTGATTCAACTAGACTGTCTTAAGTCGCTGTACTAAGTAGCTTGGTACAGTAAACAGGTTTCCAGGAACATCAACCTGTCTCAGAGATTACTGTGAGAGTTGGAGAAGGTTCAAAATCTTTTTAGCTTTTATGTTGCCATTTATAAAATGGAGACGATATCATCTGTGCTGCACAAGAGGGAGTTTGGTATATCAGAAAGAACATGGGCTCTGAGGTCAAATGACCTGGATTCAAACTGTAGAAATTTGAGAGAATGGCAGAATCTCCTTGAAAAAGAGCCTCAGTTTTTTCATCTCGAAATGGGGATAATTATACTAGCCTGACAGCAGATCAGCAGAGGGTTACATCACACTGGTGAAAATGTCCAACTCGGTCAGTGCCTGATTCCTTGTAGGCATTCAACTAATTATTGGTGACTTGCCCGTGTCTATGAATGTCTTGCTTGGGGAGAATTTGGGTATGCCATTGCTGTAACTGAACCTGAATAATAATAAGTTATTGAAATCCATGAAATAATAAAAGACATATTTAGAGCAGCAAGGGATAAGCTATGACAATAATAGTCTGCATACGGGAATTAATCCCTACATGACAGAAAAAGAGAGAATGTGGGTTAAATTTTTTTTAAAACATGCCTACTAAAGAGGAAAGGTATTTTTTTTCACACCTAGTGCAAGCTATTTTCCTCAAGGACTTAGACAAGGAGGGTAAAGCCGAAGTTCTCTGAAATAACATCTGGAGTTCCTCCTGCTCCTTTTCTTAAACCAAGTCTAATAGTTGAGCTTCATCCGAGAAGCTTTATAAACTGTAATTGTAATTTCAAGAATCACTATACCAAGAACCCTTGAAACCACTAATGGAGAGAAATTTGGGTCTTTTCGTACATCCTGCTATTTCCTTTCAGATCATTAAACTTCCTTATAGGAATGGCAAACAGTTGTTTTGATTCTGGTTGCAATGGCCCTAGACCAAAGTACTCCTGTGTATGCAGCCTGGCTAGAAATATTTGTTCATATGAGAAAGGAATTTTTCCCCAACAAGCTCTTTAAGCTGCCTATGCTGGACCTGATTAATTCAGGAGAGCAGAGTCCAGGAAAATGCTTTTCATTCCAGTTAAGCTCTTTCTGGCTTTGTCTCTTTTCCTTCCTCAATTCAAGGAGTCTGAAGATGTACTTTCTAAAACTTTTTAGTCTCTCATATGACAGAGGAACATTTAGTCCCATAAAAGGAATGCAGAAATGATTCCATCTAGATGGCTTTTGACTCAAAAGAATTTTGTCTTTCCGTGTCTTCAGAAGGTGAGACAATTCTAATTTCTGTGGCATTGGAAAAAAATTGGGACAGATCACCATTAGCAATGGGAAATTGGAATAACAACAATGATATGAACAACGACCAAGAAACGTGTCTGGGGCAATGCCATTTTCAGTCTGTGTATTTCTCCTAGACTAATCTCCCCCTTAGTCACCCAGTTTGAGTAATAATATGTCCTTGATGCTGAGAAAAGCAGGATGGTTTCATCTATTCTGCTCTCTGTGTTCCTCTGGTAGGGAGAGCAAGACTATAAAATGATGGTGGGGATAGTAAATTTTTGTTATTTATTGGCAGGACTTTCTATGCCCTTTGCTAAAAGCTCTCATTGGGAGAAGCCTGCAGCAAGAAGGAAAGTATTTCTTTAGCATAGTTGTCATTTTTCAGTGAATGGAATATAGTTAAAAAAGTCATAAATGCTGCCTCTATCTCTTCACAGAGTAGTATCACCACAAGTGCCAATATTTCATATTGAAGTTAAAATCAATTAATTATTTAAAATTTCCTATTTTTGAGTAAGTGGCTAAAATGGTGCTACTTTTCAGGGTTGTACTAATTGTAGTATCTGCAATATTCAAGGGCTCATTTAAAAATTAGCACCCTGATGATGACAAGTGGCAGCACGTGCTCCCCAAATTATTGAAAGCTGGTTCCATATCTGGCTGTAAAAATACAAATCAGCCTCTTTTACTCTGTGTTGGCTCAGAGAGCAGCTGCTTATGATATAGAAGATATCATGGCTGGCTGGTTTACAGCATCCACTATAAATACAGGATATTTTATTCATCTGAAGAAAACCATGAATTGGATCAAGACAAGTTAGAAGAGAAAGCAGGAGTTTAGATTTTAGTGAGTGTCACAAAACACATCCCAGGTGAAGGATTTGAGCCCTGGGCTGCTTTTCTGGCAGAAGTCCTTCTCCCTCTCCAAAACTCCCCCCTCCCCTGCCACACACACACACACCTGACATGTGGGATTCCCCAGAGCCACCATCTTCCCTAAATAATTAATCTTTAGATATAATGGATATTATTATAACTATTGTATAATAGATATAATAGGGGCTGGTGGGAAAAGGAGGAACCACTGTTGTCTATAAAAGAATTGAAATCATGGAAATTTGTATACAATCTAATTATTGATAGGCACCTGAGGTGTTATCTAGTACAAATACCCTTGATGTTGGGAAACACCATGTCAAAATTCCCCAAACAAGGTGAACTGACAATATCAGTGTCAGAAAAGTCACTATATTAGAAGGTGATCCATTTCTTTTCAGGACATTAGATTATTTGTATTTGAGGTTAAACTTTGATCCCTTATAACTTAACTGCATTGGCTCTAGTCCATCTCCATCTCCACATATTTAATGAGTTATTCGTTTACCACCTCATTCCATAGAGGATTTGGGGCAGCTTACAACAAAGAAAATGCACATGGTATCCAAAGGGAAAAAAAAGTTGAGAGAATTTGGTAAAGAGAAGATGAGGATTAGAAAATCATACACCCAGCAGCCCAATTCAAACCGAAAATGTCTTTCATCAATTCATTTAGAGTTGGAAGTGGCCTCCAATGTGAGTCTGTATGTCATAATGATCAGAGGAAAGAGACACAGGAACACAGGCTCCATGAAAGCAGGGATATGTGACCATTTTGTTTCCCGCTGTGTCCCCATGACCTGAACTAGTGCCCAGAGCCCTGCAGGTGCTCAATCAGTATGCATTGAATGAACATAGAGTGAAAGAGGGAAATGCATTCAACTAAGAGATTCAGGGTGTTGGTGAGATCAGAAAGAACAAATTGTTCAGAAGAACCAATTCCTGGAAGTAAAACTTGAGAATATGTTCCCCTGAGTACTCAAATAGAGAACAGAGTGTAATGTAGTCTATGACATCCTTGACAATCTCCCTACGACAGGTCAAAGAATGAATTTTCTCCACTGTTTTTCATAATGATACTCAGTATAGGTAGAAAGTATAAGACTGAAGAACTGTTCAATAAAAAACAATTTTATGAGAGGCCAAATAATGAAATTCAAGTAAGTCTAAAAATGTTTTAACTCCAAGTTTTTCAGAAGTACCTGGGTATGCCCCCAGGGGCTTGTGTCTCTGTGGGAGACAGAAGTTAAACACAGATTAAACATGGCGTATTACCCTGGGTGCTGAATTTACTGGGAGATAGAGTTGGGGGAAGAGAAGGCAATTAAAGAGACTAGTTTATAATTGAAACCCTTGTTACTCAAAGTATTCAGGGCCAGCAGCTTTGGCATCACCTGTGGCTTGTTAGAAATTCAGAATCTCAGGCTCTCCTCCAGGTCTACTCAATTAGAACCTGCAAGATCCCCCAGGTGATTCATACACAGAAAAATTTAAGAAGTGCCTTTTTAACCCATCATTTTTATATTCAGAGAGATGTGGATCATTTATGGGATAAAATGTAACATTTGCATAACTTGTAAAGATAATATGAGAAATTTCAGAGATATCTCTCACTAGTGACTGGTAGTTTGGGGCTACACCTCTTGGTTGGTAGGGAAGCTGTGAGAGCTCACATAGTTCTGTACTTAAGATGGGAGAGATTGAGAAGCATTGCTCTGATTTGCTGAAAAATAAAAGTCTAACCTCTTCAACTATTTAAAAACAGCCTGAAATCTTCATCCTCTCTCCCCCTGAGTTTCCTCTTTTCAATTGACTGTAACACCCTCCCTGTCTTTAATCATTCTGATTCATAACAGAGAATTACTAACAGTGGTGTCTCGACAAACCCACTCTCTGGAAAACAAAATGTCCTGATTTATAGTTCTCATTGATTACCATGATGCAAATACTCCCACTACGGCCCATTTCAAGCTACCAACAGCTTAACAACTAGCTCACAAAATTCCTGAATATTTAGCAACTTCTAGCAAGTAAGTACCAGCTGGCTCCAGCGTACCATTAGTTCCAGACCCTTTTCCACCCTGGCTGCCTGTCTCAGATCTATTGCAGTTTGTCAGCCTGCCATTATCTGAGTACAATAACCCAGACAGAGCCTGGCAGGTACCAAGTACAATGGAATTAGCCTTCCCATTATAATATAATTAATGTAGTCCAAGATCATATTTAATACTTGGCAGCCATACAAGCTTTTGGCTTAAGATGAGTTTATAATAAATTAAAGGTCTTAAGACTCCCCCTACCACCGCTATACTAATGTTGGTCCATGTCTCTTTCACACTGTTTTTGTATAGTTTATTTTTCAACAAAAGTACATGCATTTACATGCATCCTTATTGCACTTAATCTTGTTAATTTTAATCCTTCATTCTAGCTTCTGGAGAGCCCTCTGATTTTTGAGTATGCCATTGGCCTTGGAATCTATTCATCTCTATTCGGCATCTTCTACACTTTTGCTGAGCTTTACTCTGAAGTGTTTATTACAGTGTTTAGTAAAAGGCAAAATAAGACAGAGTCAAGAAGAAAGCCCTTACAACAGTATTGGAAATCTAGCTTAAAGGTGACATTCAAGACAAGACATGAATTCATATACCTATTCTATCATCAAGACCACACTCTTTCCTTCCCATCCACAAATATATCATGATAGACCTATTAAATAGCTTACTGAGATCCAGATGTACTATGTCTAAGGCATCCATCTTAGTGGCAACTTTAGTAACATTATCCAAAAAAAAGGGGGAAGGGAGATTGAGCTTGGTTTTAGAAAGATTGCCTAATAATCATCGCTTTCCATTTTAGTGCTTCTAAATCAACTGTTTAATAATACACTTATAATTTTTCCAAGGACCAATGCCCAGCTCAATTACTTGATACTATGGCGTTTCACTCATAATTGGAAGGTTTCATCAATGCAGAAAACCAGGCAACCTGAGAGAGGCTGGTCCTAGGAATTAGACTCAGTCACTGGGACGGATGGACAACTGGGAACAGTTTGAGTGATGGGAGAAAGTTATGACCAATACATAGAACACAGTGGGTGGAAAGTATAATTCCACATGATGCTTTGGCAAAAACAATTGCTATCATGGAGGTTTCTCAAGAAGCAACAAGGAATATAATCAGCAGGCAAGTAGAGCCAAGAAGAATGTTCTGTACAGTGACCTGAGGAGACTGGGGTATCAGGGCCTTCTGTCTGCAAGTTGCAAGCTGGGGTCCAAGACCAGACTCCAATACCTAAATTAGGGATGGATAATGCAAGGAAGGGTCCAGGGCCCAGAACTGAGACATAACGTCAAGGTGTGGATAGTAGCCAAGAGGATATGATGGTGGACTACCAAAGCATTGAACTAGAACCTCTCTTACTGAAGTCACCTCTTGCCCCAGAATCTGGTGCTGGCTGAACTTTTCAAGTGGATATCAAATGATTCCCAGCCACAGGGAGAGGAAAGATGAGAGGACAGGAAACTAGACAAATACTGAAATCTTTCATCTGTGAGCAGCATAGTACAAATACCAATTTGAAGAATTAGACTTCTAAAGTCAGACTTCCCAACTCTAATCCTGGCTCTGCCATCCACTAGCAATATCTTGGGAAGATTATGTAACCTCTCTGCATCTCAGTTTCCTCATCTGAAAAATGAAAGTTGCATTAGTACCTATCTCATTAGGCTGTTATAAACAATCAATGAACCAGCATACGTTAAGCACTCAGAACCAGTGCTTGGCACTTAGTAAGTGCTATGTACATGTCTGCTTCTAATATCATTTGCCTTTTCCAGTTGGAAAATCTGGATCTATGCCAGTCTTCTAGCATTTTTTTCCTTCTCCATCATTTTCCTGGTAACCAATAGCTGTTTTGTTATCTCATTTGCATGTTCTCTCAATGACCCCAGATATAATTTGCCCAGGCTTAGAGATTTCTAACTCATTAAAAGCAGATAAGATAAATGGTGTTGAGAAAACTGGACATATGCAATTGAACCACAGTCTTTATGCCATATATGAAAATAATCTCAAAATAGATTAAGGACTTAAATGGAGGACCTGAAACCATAAAACTCATAGAAGAAAACATAGCTCTGACATTGCTCTTAATATTTTTTTCTGATACATCTCCTCAGGCAAGGGAAACAAAAGAAAACAAATGAGACTACATCAAACTAAAAAATTTTTGCAAGGCAAAGAAAACAATTAATAAAATGAAAAGACAACCTACTGAATGGGAGAAGATCTCTGCCTAAGATACATTAGGGGGTTAATATCCAAAATTTATAAAGAATTCATACAATTCAACACCAAAAAAACAAACAAACAATGCAATTAAAAAATGGGCAGAAGACCTGAATAGGTATTTCTCCAGTGAGGACATACAGACAGCCAATAAACATATGAAATAATGCTCAAGGTCACTAATCATCACAGAAATGCAAATTAAAACCATAATGAGATATTACCTCACACCTGTCAGGATGGCTATCATAAATAACTAAAAAAAAAGTGCTGGAGAGGATGTGGAGAAAAGGGAATCCTTGTGCATTGTTGGTGGGATTGCAAATTGGTTCAGCCACTATGGAAAACGGTTTGAAGATTCCTCAAAAAAAATAAAAATAGAACTACCATGTGACCCAGCTATTGCACTTCTAGATATTTATCCAAAGAAAGCCAAAATACTAATTTGAAAAGATATAGGCACCCTTAGGTTCACTGTAGCACTATTCACAATAGCCAAGACATGGAAACATCTTAAGTGCCCATCACTAGACAACTAGATAGAGAAGACATGGTACATATATACAAGGGACTATTACTTAGTCATAAAAATAAATGAAATCTAACTATTTGCAATGACATGGATGAACCTAGAGGTTAATATGCTGAGTGAAATAAGTCAAAGATAAATACCATATGATTTTACTTCTATGTGGAATCTAAGGAACAAAATAAATGAACAAACAAAACAAAAACAGACTCATAGATACAGAGAACAAACTGATGATTTCTAGATGCAAGGGGGGTTGGGGGCCTGGGTGAAAAAAGTGAAGGGATTAAGAAGTGCAAATTGATAGTTACAAAATAGTCACAGAGATGTGAAGTACAGCATAGAGAATGTAGTCAATAATATTGTAATGGTTATGTATAGTGGCAGGTGGGCACTAGACTAATCGGGGAGATCACTTTGTAAATTATATAAATGACTAACCACTATGCTGTACACCTGAAACTAATATTTAAAAAGGAGATAGGAGATTTTAAAATATTGTTTACCATCTCTCTACTTCCTTCTTAACCAGGCAAGGGCCCTGCATGAGATCACTGCTAAAGTCTCACATAAGACTCTTGTCTTTGCTCCTTTCATTCCTGTTGTAAGATTCTTTTTCTTGATGAAAACTGCAGAGGCAAAATAGACATTTTGGGGAAGTAGTCAATATGACTTCAGGCCCAAATCCTCTTGAAGTAGCAGAAAGTGGCCTTGAACAGTAATTAGAAGATCTGGTTTTGAATCGTGTTTTCTGACATAGCAGTTTGAGTGCAGCAAATAACCTCTTTGGTTCCTAAGTCCTTGTCAGAGAGAGGGTCTTGATGAGATATTCTCTTTGCCTGCTCTGTCTACCATGGTAGTCACTGGGGCTACTGAACGCTTAAAGTGTGGCAAGTCCAATTGAGATATGCTGAAAGACTTAATGCCAAAAAGAATATATGATCTTATTAATATTTCTATATTGATCACATGTTGAAATTAAGATATCTTGGACATACTGTGTTAAATTCAATATGTTATTATAATTAGATTCACTTGTTTCTTTTCACTTTTTCTGATGTGGCTACTGACAAACTTTAAATCATTCATGTGGCTGGCATTCCATTGAACAGCGCTGCTCTATGGTCCCTCTCTGCTCCAACCATATATTATTATATAATATTCTGATTGCTTATCATGCACTGGTGGTATTTTCCAAAATCTGAGATGACAGTCAATGGACAGCACAATTTCTAGTGGCATTCTTGGCTGGTTTTCTTCCTCTTCCCCAGCGTTGGCTGGTAAGAATGGCCCAGCTCCTGAAGGTAAATTACTAAGTGCAGCATAGTAAAACCACCATTGCCTTTTCCATTGTACAGAACTGTCATCTGTTCATTACTATAACTCTTTCCTGCCTCAGCTTTCAAAAGAATGTACTGAAGGCTTTTACAACTTAAATCCCCAATGAGGAATTATTCCAATTACTTAAAAAATATCTTACAGCTTATATCCTGACTTTCATTCTGGACCACCTACACGAGGATGGAAAATTTAAATTGAGTTCAAGGGCTTGTAACTATTACAATGGTTCTAAAAACAGGTAGAGACAACTTATTTTTAGTGACACCTAAGGAACATCTTAGTTCCACTATAAGATAATATTACTTGGCCAAGGTCAATTTATAACCAAAAGGAGTGATTAGATTTCTTTGCAAAGAAATGCCTGCCAAAACCAGTGAGGAAATTAGTAGTGGAGGAGATAAGTAGCATTAAATTAATTAAATAACAGGAGTGAAAATGAAAAGGACAAGAGTGAGTTAATGAGCAAGAGAAAGTAAATTTTAAAAAGCATTAAAAGTAAAAAAAAATTCAAATTAAACTAAAAAATACTCAAAAAAATTCAGACTAGCATAATCTTTTTTAAAGACAAGACAACAGACTCAGAATAGGGTCATTTATGCTAAGTCCCACATCACCAAACAGACTTAAGTTAATGACAGTTTCAGCTCTCCCAGAAGTGGAATCTTAACCTAGTCCATTAGAAAGTGCCTGATCAGCACTAGTGGGGTCATCTGCCTGATAAATCACTGCCATTCCCTAAAGGAAAGTGACTTTGCCACAACCAATCTGCCTTTTGCCTAGTATGACTTACTCTTCCCTCTCCTTTCTGTCAATAAAAGTCTTTCATTTTGTACAGCTCCTTGAAGCTCCTTTTGACCTGCTAGATGGGATGTTGCCTGATTCATGAATTGTTGAATAAAACCAATAAGATCTTTAAAGTTTCCTCAGATGAATTTTGGTTTTTTAACAATCTGAATTCTCAGAGGGCTAATTCAATGCCTATAATTTATGGCCCCAAAGAAATAATATGATAAAATGAAAAATCCCATATTTAACTTACTTGCCTAATGTCACAGGACTTTGGGTTTATTATCAACATTATGGTATAAAATCAAAACGCTTTACTTCCTGGTGCTTAAGAGAATAAATAATTTTTCCTTAATTTATTTTAAGTCCATTGCCAAAATTTGTTAGACCCTCAACTATAGTAAAGAAAGTAGGACTATATTACAAAGAAATTACATTGCCAAGAATAGAGGGGAAAAAAGGACACACATATGAGGGCATGTACATGCACATGCACGCGCGCGCACACACACACACTCTCTCTCTCTCTCTCTCTCTCTCTCTCTCTCTCTCTCTCTCTCTCCCCCCCCCATTAAAAAAAACCTAGGCATTAAAAATGTTCTACAATGAATCTATAAGTTTCTATTAAGTCACCATCTTCTTGACAACTAAAATTTATGAATCTAAATGTGTAACAGACATTACATACTATTTTGGAATATTTTTACTCCTGTAGCTATGAATAATGAGTGTGTGGGGAGAAATAATGCCATGGCAGCTAATAATATATGGGTTTGGGTCATAAAACAAAATATCAAAACAATTTCTTGGTTTCCCCAAATAGAAGGCATTTTGTTTTTGTTTCTGGGTTGGGGGTGAAAGTTAAAATAGGGAAAGGAATAGAAATAGAAAGCAAGGATCCCGAAGATAAACTTTTCAACTTGAAAATGTTGCCCTGAGGAGTTTAAGGTCCCACAAATAAAATAAAATGGTTACACTCTTTTAATTGACATAGACTTGGCTAAGGTTGTCCTGCTTTCTGGGATTCAGATTCAACAAAACCTTCCTAAGGAGCTGCGGTCCTCTGAACGTTAGCCACATAAAATGTCAACCAGACCCTCCAACTCACAGAGTTCAATGTATGGAGGTTACATTTGCTAAAGGTCAGACCAGAGCACATGCATCAGATCAGCAGGTGCCCCAGGTAAAAAGCAGTCTGGGTCCTATTTATCCTTGAGAACTGTTTGTCTTGCATTATTTGCATGGGTAGCTATCATTGTCATAAAACTGATTTTGTTTGCTTTATAGAATCACTTCATCACCAACAACAAATATTACAAAGCATGTTTTATGAGGGTAGGATATTATCCTAAAAACTGGGGCTATAAAGAGAAAGGAGACACAGTCTCAACACTCAAGAAGCTTACATTGTAGTTGGGGAGAGAATCTATCAAGGGTCAAAAATATAAAAATAGTAATATAAGTGTGGTGGGAGGTCAGACTTGTGTCTCAGTGGGATTCAAATGTGCATGAGCTTGATAAGCTGACCAGCTGGGTGGGCTCATGGGAAGCTTATTTTCATGAGTATTGAACAGCTAATTTAAAAAAATTCCTCCCTAACAGGTTGAAAAACACTAGGAATAACATGCTTTACCAGTAACAAATCATAAGGGAATAGTGTTCTGAGTAAGACCCAACAGCTATATGGTCTCTAACCCAGTGCTAATGAAACATTAGTTGGATTCTAGGAAGAAAGAAAGCTATAAGTAAACATTTACTTTCACTAAAACTCTGTAAAATATTAGAAAAAGAACATGCTTTTAGATGCTTCTAACAGAGCATAACAAATGGAGACTGTGGTAGTCATTACTGCTATTCTCCAAATAGTTCTCCCTCTCTGCTTTCTGAGCATACAAAATAGAATACACTTCTTGGCCCCTTTGTGTATTTGGGTGAACCTGGTGACTAGTTCTGGCATGTGGATGGACATATGGAAGTGGGGGCAAAGTGTGAATATTCCTGTTTCTCATATTAACACTCTCTGAAAAGTATCCATCATGGATGAGACACTGAACAACCAAATAGACAAAATGAACTGGCCAACTGATATCATCCAGCCTTTGTCATCAGCCACTATGAAACTGGCATGATAAAAACAATAGAGTAATCCCGGTGGCAGAGATGGAGGTCACGGATGGGCCCAACAGGAATCTATTACTGCCACCTCAGGGTGCTCAACTTGTTGGCACCATAGACCAACAGTGAGCCTTCAATACGGTACTTTTCCTTGAAAAGACTGATGGACTACTTGGTATCAGTTGACTTCATTTGGGTCCCTTCTATCTTAAAAAAAAAAAAAAACCAGCTGTTCATTCTCACAGGAATACATACTTACTCCAGATATAGGTTTGCCTTTTCTCCTTGCAGACCCTCAGCTGGCTCCACTATACAGGGGCTTAAAAAATAACTGATCTACAAGGACACAATCTCATACGACATAGTATCTGCCTAGGATGCTTTGTTTTCTGATCAGATGAGATGGAGGTGGGGGCAGCCATGACTCCATGGGATCCACTAGTTGTACTACATACTGTACTATTCACAATGCAACGGGGATTGCCTGCTGAAGGTACAAGTGAAGTGACAACTCAGAAGAAGATCCTGTGAAGATAGAATGCCATCCTCCATTCTTATACTGAATAAGCGACCTCTGTATGGCATTGTGTCCTCTACCCCATCCCATAAAGAGTACATGGATCTGGGAACCAAGAAGTAGAAGTAGAAGTGATCCTACTTCCCATTATTCCCAGTAGTCCAATGGGGGACTTTATGCTCCCTATCACTTCAACTTTGGGCTCTGCTCAATTAGGATGACTGAAAGGGGACACATTCTTGCCATCCAAGTTCCTCTTCAGAGGATACAGCAAGTTGTAGCTGCCACCTAGATACTTTGTACTCCCTGTGTCCTGGGTTCAGCAGGCAAACTACCTTACAGGGAATTAGTAATTGACCCTGAACAGCAGGAGGAGGTAGGGCTGCTTCTATACAGCAGGGCAGGCTGGGACATTCATGGAACCTAGGTGATTCACTTGGCTGCCTGTGACTATGAATGAGCATGTACGTCAACCTCAGTCTGAGAAGGGAATAGTTACTGGGGCTTTGACCCCTCAAGAATGAGGGTTTGGGCTATACTACTGGGCAAGCTACTGAGACCAGCAGAGGTGAAAGGGATTTAAAAAGGATTGTGGAACAGGAAGATAACATGCACCATTTGCAGCCCTAAGCCCAACTACAGTGACAGGGGCTATAGCACATCACATTAATCTTGCTCTTCTAAGTTTCCCCTCAGGAAGAAAGACCTACTGGCACCTTGACTAACTTCTCCCTGAACCTGTATGGAGAAATGAATTTGTGTGCCAACCATGGATGGACAATCTTTGACTACTCAGAACCATTAGAGAGATTTGACCTGACCCAAGATTCTAATGGTCAAGCACATTAAGAACCTGTCTTCCACACATCTCCACTCTTGCCCCCTAGCTGGCTTTGCCTCAGTCTCATTAATATCACCCTAGGCAGCACATTGCTCTTTTGCCTTCTACTTTAGCTTCTTTATCTTTCTTTTCAAATTATTCTTTTCAGCACTGACAATTTGTGCATATTTTATCCTAAATTATTCCGATTGTGGAAAACATATATGGAGGTAAAGCTGCCTATATAGCATTTAGAATCAAGAGAGCTAACTATTTAGCAGGTATCAATGTTGGATTTATATAGAATGGCGAGAGACCAAGGAATATTATACACTCACCTGATCACATATTTTTAAATCGTAAACATACATATCCTTTACTTCAGTTTATCTTTAGATTTCAACGTAACAGCCACCCAGAGACACTTGCAGTAAGCATGTGGCTGCTGCCTAGTGTAGTTCATCTTACATATGTGGCAGTGATGTGTGGACCTAGAGCCCAATTTTTCCAAGCCCACCCACTCCATGACCATTAATGACATTTGACGCCTAGTACCAGAAAGAAATTGTATGTTTTTATTGGAGTGGGGGATTTTTATTTGCAGCACTGTCTGTAGAAGTGAAGCATTTTCTCATGGAATTGCTCCATCTCTACATCTGAGTACTAAGGTAATTCTCCCTGGTGCAAAGCGATTGCCCCTAATTGCCTACTGAGGACTAGAGAAAGACACTGGCTGGTCAAATTCCATGCCACTCACCTGCATGTGGGTGAGGAGAAGTTCCATGGCCTCAGAGTTGGAGATGGGGGAGTGCTCCACAGGGAGTGCCATTGCAGGAGGTGATGCTGGAGTCTGAAAACAGGAAAAAGACAAAATGATAACAAAATATGGAGAGAGGTTCAAAACAAGGGGCAGTACTCAACAATAACAGAACACACATACTTTTTCAAGTGTACAAGGAACATCTGCCCAAAGTTGTCATATACTGGATCTTCAAGTCTCAACAAATTTCAAGGAATGGAAATAATTCAGAGTATGTTCTCTGATCAGTGATTTTAAGCTAGAAATTAACAACAAAAAGACTGCTATAAAATTCACAACTGATTGAAATTAAGCACTAACACCTCTAAATAATCCATGAGTTGAAGAAATCACAATGGAAATTAGAAAATGTTTTGAACTAATGAAAGGAAAGATACTTCATATCCAAAACTTATGGGTGCAGCTAGAATGGCACATGTAGGGAAAATTATAGCTTCAAATGCATATATTAGGAAAGACAGGCTGAAAATCAATGATCTATGTTCCATTTCAAAAAGTTAAAGAAGAACAAATCAAATCCAGAGAAAGTGGAAGAAAGAAAATAATAAAATGAGAAAAGAAACCAGAGTGTAGAAAATATTAGAGAAGAATCAATGAAGCTAAAAGTTGGTTCTGTGAAAAGACAAAGAATTGTTAAAATGGAGGATGCTGGGCACCTTTCTGAGTCCAGGGACCAGAGAGAAAGAAACATCAAAGTTTGAATAATGCTAAACTCACAAAATAGAATTTAATGGATACTAAAATAGGGCCTAGACTATCAGTGTATTAGTTGCTAAGTGTGTGGTCAGTCAGGAGGTGGTCCATGGGTGGTTAGCTAAGACCCAAGTGCTAAAGTGTGAATAGGAGATCAGCAGCCAGTAGAGAATCAGCTCCTGAGCTGGACAACTATCTCATTATGGGAGCAGAATCTGCAAGGGTGTTTGAAGGAGACTCTTCCCTCATCTATACTTGGGAAATGTTTTACACCCAGCTTCAGATGAAAATGATCTTATTGATTTCATGATAGTACATACTAATCACATTTGTGTTTATGTTCTCTGTATGTGGAATGAGTAGAACTAATATATTTTTACGTCCCTCATCAGGACCCAAACACTAGAGTAAAAAATTCACAGCATTAGTATCAACAGATGCACCTTCCAGCCAGGGGCTGTCCAAGTATTAAAGAAGATCATGAGATACTCATGCTCAGTCTACATACTCATAATGTGGTCATATCGTGGAGTTTCAAATAGACACAATAGGAAACAAAAGACTTTAGGGGTTCATAGTCTAAATCAAAGAGCGGGGCTTAAAAAAGATAACTCACCTTTCTGTGTTCACATCTCTGTATTAGTCAGGATGCATTGGGTTGCAAGTAACAGAACATGGGTCTTAAGTTGATTTGAACAATGAGAAAATATATTAGCCCAATTATGAGTTGTACAGAAGGCAGACTCCAGGCATATTATGTTTCATCTCCAGCTCTATTTGTTTCTGTCCCCTCCTGTGGGATGGCCATAGCAACTCCAGCTGTTGCAGGCAGACATAACAAAGTTCAGACCAAAAGGGGTATTCTCTGTTTACTTTCTAGGTTCCCTGGAAAATTCACAAGTGATTTTCTCCTTATGCCTCATTGGTCCAAATTGGGACATACAAACTTTATAAAATTAATTAATGATATGGAATTTCCACAATTAGTTCAAATCAATTTTTAAAAGATACTTTATTGAAGTATAATATAGTTGAAGATATTTGTATAGCTTAATGTTATATATTTTTACCAAATGGATCCACTTCTATATAACCAGCAAGAGATAAGGGTTTTTAACCTTTCGTACATGTTCCAGGGAATTCTTTGGCAGTGTGGTGAAGCCTAGAAACCACTTCTAAGACTGTTTTTAAATGTATAAAGTAAAATATGTAGGATTGCAAAGAAATTTAGTTAATAGAAAATGACGTTACTAGAATTTTAATGCATTCATTCAGTTTAATTAAGATTAATTTGGTCATTCAATCAATTTTTGACATAGTAGTATGTGTGCTTATTTATTAACACATAAAATAACAAAATCTGGTGACAGGTATAATTACTACAACAATTCCAAATTGCTGATTAGTATAAAGTGTTTTACTGGTTGCAAAATCAGAAATCCTGCTAATATACTACTATAGTTTGTGGTCTATGTTTTGATGGAAGGAAACTGTGTTTCAGGTTAGTGAAAATAAAGAGGTATTTTTTTACATGCACAGTCATAGATCCTTTAATTTCTATCCATGACCCAATTAAGGATCTATAGGTCAAAAGTTAAGAAAACCTGGAACTTTAGACTCATCGGTTAAAGTGGTCTGGATGTTGGGAGTGTTGAACAGCATTATCCACCACAATAGGTGAAGGAAATTAGAGCTTTGGGTCCTGCAGCTTAATTTATTCATATAGTCACATTCATTCATTCATTCCACAGTTTTATTTATCACACACCCACTATAGGTTAGCCACCATGTCTTATATGGACAAATAGAGGCGAATTAAGTGATACACTCTCTCCTCTCATGGAGTTTTTAGCCCAGTGGAGGGGAGAGACAGCAAAGATGTAAAGAGTGTCATGTAAAGATTCAGAGAGAAGGCAAGCTGACCATTTTTCACTGGAATCCAGAGGGCTAGTTCAAACCAAAAGATCAGCAAGTTGCTAGCTGAGTTCACTGCAGATAATTGCCAAGAATTTCTCCTGAGCAAAGCAGACTTTCCAGTGGGGCCACTTTGGCCCCACCAGAGTACTCTTGTTTATCTTAAGTAAAGCCTGGTCTTCAGCATGGTGGCTGGTCCCATTTAATTTGATACTGTTCAATATAGACCCCTTTGACGCTCCCTGCCATGTCGGTGTTCTCCACCAACGTTTTCTGCTAAAACCAGGAGGAGTTCATCTTTCAGCGATCTGCCTTCATCTGCTGTCTGTAAAATACATTTTATCTCTAACCTGCAACTGACCATATCAATAAAGGCATTTCAGGAAATACCTTGACATACTGAGAAAATAGAGCTTTGTTTCTTCTTTTCCTTGTTCATTATAAAATATGTACTGAACAATAAGCAGGATGCTGGGATAAGGGGACACAGAGGTTAATAAGACATGGCCCTGCCCTCAAGCAAACAACACTCTAACAGAGGGAGACAGGCATGTAAACCAGTAAATACCAGCTGGTATCCCAGCTGCTGTGTGTGTTGCAATGAAGTTACAAAGGCTGGAGGGGACAATTTTACCAGGTCTGAGGGTGGGGATGCAGGCAGAAAGGGCTTCAGAAGAAGTCAGCTCTTAGGCTTCATCTTGAAAGAGGTAAGTAGAATGTTGCTAGGTGGTCAAGGAAGAAGGGACTTTCTCAGCATTTGTCAGCCATCATGGTCTTCTGTACCCAGAGCAGCCACAATTCCTAACCAAAGCCCCAGTAAGATGGCCCTTAAATTAGGAGTGACCATCATTCACCCTTGCTTTCCTTGCTTTTCTTCAGCGTGTTTGGAAACATGTGAGCCAAAAAGACACTCAGAGATGGAAAAGAAATGAAAATAAGGGCCAGGCAAGCAGGCAAAACTCAGAAACAGCTTGATTAGAACAAGGAAGGAAAATTAAGTTAGTAGTATTTTCATGTTACTTAACAGGGCAAATATTTTTTAGGTCCTCAAATCATTGCAGGTGAACAAAGTTTTACATCTCCTTACACTGGGTGATGTGGTTCTGAATTTTGGCTGCAAAGGTAATTACCTGAAGAGGTTTTTAAATTACCGATTTTCAGGATATACCCCAAACAATTAAACCAGTACCTTTAGGGGCAGGATACATGCATCTGCATTTTTTAAATCTCCCCAAGATACAGCTTAAGTTGGGAATTAGTGCCCTATGACCAGGGGCTCAGCAAGCTTTGTCTGTAAAGCAGCAGAGAATTAATATTTGGGGTTGTGCAGGCCATACAGTCTGTTTTAACCACTCATCTCTGCCACTGTAGCATGAAAGCAGCCATAGACAATAGATAAATGAATAGTGTTGCTGTGCAGCAAAAAAACCTTGATTTATGGACACTGAAATTTGAATTTCATGTAGTTTTTAGGTGTCACAAAATATTTGTCTTCTGATTTTTTTCAACCATTAAACAATGTAAAAACCATTCTTAGTTTGCTGGCCTTAGAAAAGCAGGAGGCGGGCAGATTTGGCCACCAGCTCTGGCAAAATGGAAAGCTTCCATTGCCTCTTTGCTGAAATGTCAACTTGAAAATAAAGCACATTCCCAGGGGGTGAGAATTTCTATCTTCATCCTAAATTTTCTCTCTAAAAAATCAAGTTTTATAGTAAACACTGCTAAAATTATGTCTCATTGTTCTTTAAAAATGCACAGGTAAGGCAGACGAGATATACAAAAACAAGTTTCCAAAATATGGTTCTATAACCCTATGCAATATGCATTTTGAAACTGCCAATGTTGTAACCTGCTTCGCAATTTCATCAAACTGGCAGAAACAATTGGATGGGGTTGGAAAGTGATGACTTGCCAAATGTCACTTGAGGCAGCAGGGGCTGGAAACAGCCTTGCTGACGAGGCTCCAGCTTGGTGAATGCACACACAGCTATAACCAACCTGTTCTCAACCAAGTAATTACCTTCTCCTGGGGAGAGAGAGTGGTATGAAAAAAATCGCAAAAAGACAGCACACTGTGAGGAGAGAGAATGAATAAGACAGAGAAAGAGAAAGAAGAGAGGGCTGCAGAGGAAATAAATTCCTACAAGATAAAAGAGAAGGTGATGTGGAAAGAATCACTACAATTCCATCTGGGAAAATCATCCAGGACACGGAAAAGGAAACTAAAGGCCTGGCAGGTGAACAAGCCTGGCTTTTAATGGCTTAATAATAGGGACATTTGGTAACCAATGAGGTTAATGCACCAGTGACATAAACCAGCAGTGGGTCTTGGAGGAGACTTGCAGCACATACTAATTGAAGGATATTTAATACAGGGTAATGGCAGAAAGATAAGTCTGTGGCTGAATCCACTTCCCTTCATTCACAAAGGATGAGCTGGCAGAATTTCATAGCTTGGCACTGTCATTTGAGAGGAGCAGCAGTATTGATTTGAAGAAATCTTATTTTAAATGTGGGAACCAGCTGAAAGAAGGAAGCAAGGGAGGAAGAAAGAAAATGATGAAGGGAAGAAAGGAATGAGAGAGGGAGGGAAGTTAACCGATGAAGTAAATGAGAGACCCTGTGCTTGTGATTTCAAGGTTGGAGAGCTATTACAAAATATCCTCTTAATGCAGTTGATCACTAGGTCAGTTTCTCAAAATTTGATGTACAAACAAATCACTTCAGGAGGTCTCTGAAGGGCAGGTTTTGATTCAGTGAGGCTGGGGTGGGGCCCAAGATCCTGTATTTAGCAAACTTCCCATTGTTATGCTTCTGGTCCAAGGACTGCCCTTAGAGTAGCAAAGCTCTAGGCCTATACTGTTCCAATACAGTAGCCAGTAGCCACATGTAGCTACTGAGCACTTGAAGTGTGGCTGATCTGAGTTAAGATGTGTTATGGATTCTGAAGACAGTAAAAAAAGAATCTAAAATGTGTCATCAATAATTCTTATATTGATCACATCTTGAAATGATACTGATCTGGATATATAAGATTAAATACAATATTTTATTACAATTAATTTCACCTGTTCCTTTCTCACTTTTTTTAAAATGTGGCTTTTAGAAAATTTTAAATTACACATGTGGCTCATGTTATATTTCTATTGGACCAGCACAGCTTTCTAGGCTCTCCATCCTCACTGTCTCCTCTGATTTAAGTTATACAAGCTGCTCTGGTCAGTTTGCACCATTAACCAGCAATAATAGGAAATACAGCCTCTCTCCTTTTCCCCTTTCCTTCTCTCATCCCTATCTCCTCACAGATCTGGCTCTCCCAGTTTTCACTAGGAAAATAAGGAAATCTTAGACACTGTAAGAAAAGGTGCCAATGAGTTAATTGCCCCACACTAACTCATTCTTCATTCTTTTCTTTCAGCAAAGTCCCTGGCTCACTCATTGAACCAACAAAAAGAAGACACAGATTCTATATGCTATGCTCAAGTTCATAGTCTAAGGGAGCGAAAACATAAAGACCTGTACCATAGTATTCTGGGTGCTGTAACAGAAGTGTATACGAGAAGCACAATAGAGATGATCTAAGCCAGTTCCCTTGGCCAGAACTTTTTCATCTTCTGGATATTAGCTATGTTACCTTAACCAAGTGACTTAACCAATCTGTGCCTAAGTTTCGGCATCCATATAATGGGAAGAGTAGTAGTGACCTGCCTTAGAGTGCTGGTATGAAAGTTAAATGAGTTCATATTTATAAAGTACATAGGTCGGCGCTAACACACAGTAAGCTCTGTATACATGTTAGCTGAATAAATAGACTTGATTGGCCACTGTCAATCTGCTGATGAATGTTTTTAGGCATAAATGTCTAAATATAATTATGATCCCATTCTATCCCAATGACCTTCTGAAATTCAGTGTTAAGATGCTGCAAATGACTCAAATGGATAGGTAGCTTGTAGTTGATTCATACAATTGGAAACTATACAAGAGTGAAAAAAGACATAAGTTACTGCTACTCACAACACCATGGATGAGTCTTGCAGATCTAATGTTGAGAAAAAGAAACGAGACACAAAAAGGTACATGCTGTGTGATTCCATTTATATAAAGTTCAAAAATATGCAAAAAGAATCTATGGTGAAAGATTATCTTTACTTTTGGGGTGTTGGTAATGACTGGGAGATGTGAAGTAGGCCTCTCTGTGCTGGTAATGCACACCTTAACCTGGGTGGTGGATACATGGTGTATTCACTTTGTTAAAATTCACTGAGCTGTATACCTGAAATTTTTACTCTTTATATTATGTATAATATTCTACAAAAGAAAGAGAAGTTTCCAAATAGTTATTTCTAAAGAATTGCATCTAGAAAATCTAGCTATGAACTTCTGAGTACAAAGATGTCAAAACCTACTTAACAGTGAGAGGTCAATCTGAACACTCTGACTCACTATGTGACTCGCTTTGCTTCTGCTCCAATCCTTTTGATCTCCGATCCAGAATTAAGTTCTTCCTACAGTAGGAGAGATGGGTGAGTGGAGTGAGAAGATTAGAAGAAAGTCAGAATGGAGCAGAGAACCTGATGAGACCTAGGAGCCCCCAGAAGTGTGAATATCAGTCTACATAGCTCAGAGAGTAAGCACCTGGAGAGAAATACTGGCCAAATGTTCCACTTCAGACCTTCTTGTGAAACTGAGCTTTCTTCTTCCCTAATATTTTCCTAAACACTATCATATCTCAGAGCTCTACCTGTAGGATTTCTTTAGTACCTTGTGGGACTAGAAGGTTTTTCAAAATCTTTTCTCAACACATTTTTAAGAAGCACTAGGAGTGTTACAATAGGATAGGGCTGGCTACATCACATGGTGCCTTGTATTTAATAGTCAAAGGGACAGCCTTTAAACAGAAAACCTCAAACAATATCCAAAGGGCATAACAGAAGGACCCAGAACTGAAAGCGGTCTTGCTCACAGCTGTGGGAACATCATCTAAGGTCTAAGAAGCATATGTGCAGAGAAAGGAGTATTCATGATTATTTTTACTCTGTCCCATAACCAATTTATTAATTTTAACAATTATATTTTCTTAATAGTCACACACCACTAATAACACAAAGATTATTTTCTCAATTTCATGACAATTCAACCCAGCAATAACCTTTTATTATTTTAAGTATCCCCTGGGTTTGTGAATAACATGGCAAGGATGAAAGAATCTAAGATGAAAAGGTGAGAGAACTAGATTGTCATTTCAGCCCAGCCACTCACTGCCTAGATATGGTAAGACTTTACCTGTTTGAGCCACAGTTACTTTGATTATAAAATGAGGAGGAGGGAAAACAGAGGGCTCTGGACATTATGACATTTGAGGTTCCCCTCAAGTCTATTCTTTTGTTCCAAGATGCCTACATGCCCTTACCCACACCACTTCTTAATGCCAGCACACACATTTCCTTGTCTGAAGGCTCACCCTCGCCATTAAAGCCAGATTTGTTTGTCTTTGTGTTTGGACAGAAATGTCGGGAAAGTAACACCTTTTGGAAGTAGTCGTTCTCCAATAATACCATGGAATGAGTGTATAAATACCCCAGCTCTCTCACCCTCAGGTAGAAGAACCCTGAAGCATGCATTTGACACTATCTCCCCAGAATTTTCCAGTAAGATCAAGTTCCACTCAACCAACATGCTAATTTACTGGATAACCCACCCTTTGCCCACTGCCTCCTCTTCCCTGTCTCACTTCTCCCCACTAGTGTTTCCTTCATCACCCAAGGAAACTATTTGTACCAGAATCCTTGTGTCAACATCTTCTTCTGTGTGAACTCAGACTAAGACAAAACTCCACAAACCAAACACTGTGGTGATAGGTTTCTTGAAAGCTGCAGAAAACTGCTTCCCTCCCCAGACCTGAATTTTAAGGAGTTTAGTAGATAATGTAAACAGGAGAAGGATCATTGCCACCCAGACACAAAGCTGATGGCAAGACCACTTAACCAACTGCTCTTCTCTTCCTCCAGAATGGTACTTCCTTTAGGCATTCTAACTGCTAAAATGCATAAGAATTAGTAGAAGCTTGGATAATTTGTACCATCTGGATAAATCTAGCCTAGTATCTGGGAGACACACTAAATTTGATGTACACTCCATTAAGGAAGATAATAAAAAGGCCATTTTTCAAAGACTCAAAGTAAGCCATTGGTTAAGAGCTCATCCCTCCAATTTGATAAAAGAGACTTTCAAATTTTCTGTTCCAAATGGTTTTCACTATCAGCTATATTCTATACCTTCTTTGGAAGGAATCAGTGAAAGGAAATTTTTAAGAGAAAAGTAGTAATTGTCTACCGTTGTTCTATAAAATGCTTTCCCTTCACTTCTATTCCTCTCTTCCTCTCTCAATGTGAAAGGGTTGTTATCCAGGGACTGCATAGCAGACACTGTTGAGCGATGGCCAATGTTCATTCTCACCCATTCTTCCTTCTCCATCACAGCCATAGAGGCTGGAAAAGTCAGAGACACACATATCCAGTTTCCCTTATACAAAGGTGGCCATTTTACCTAATTGTGACCAGAGACTAATGGAAAAAGTCTGCTGGGAGGCTTTGCAAAAGGAGAGAACTAGGTGAGGAGATCTCCTTTACTGTCCACCCCTTGCTATGTAGATGTGGTGGTTGAAGGCATAGTAGTCATGACCATGAGGAGAAACTGCCAGAACACTGAAAAAGGGCAAGAGGAACAGTGGAAAGAGCCTGGGTCATTGGGATACCACTCTGAGACTATCCACTTCTTTGCTAAACAAATAATAAACATCCCTCTGGTTTAAGCCACTGTTCTCAAGATTTTTTTTTTGCTGCCAAAAGTATTCTGACCTATATAGTACACTTTTAATATTTTTAATTATAAATTTTTAATTTAAGTATAACATACATATAGAAATATACACAAATCATAAGTAAGTAATACAACTTTAACAATTTTCACAGAATGTTTTTCATTTTTGTATCTCCACTACCCAAATATTTGAGAAACAGGCATGGTGGTTAAGGGCACAGACTCTGGAGCCAGACTGATAAGTCTAAAACCCACACCCACCACTTACTAACTCAATGACCTTGGGCAAATTATTTAACCTCTGGTTTTCTCACTTGTAATATCAGAATGACAATACTATCTATGTCATAGGAGTTTTGTAAGGATTAAATACATTAATTTTTTAAATTTACATGTGTGGCACACAGTATGTGTTAATAAGTATTTGTTAGATATAAATAATGTTAACCAGGGTACAACTCACGAATAAGGTAGAACGGGAAAGATCTGGGAGTGAGTAGGTGTTTGAGGGCTGTCCCTCACCTCTGGCCTGAGATGATCCTAGAAGCTAAAATGCCTAATGAGCTAGTAAACGCTAAAACCATTTTACAGCCTAGAGCTATATAACGGTGCTACAGACATCTAGAACTTGGGTTAGGCTTGCAAACTTCCTGTCTGGCAATCCTCAACTGGAATCTGGAAATCTACCACCCCCCGATGCAATATACAAAGTGAGTATAAATAAGCACGTGTGTGTTTTTCTGAGGAGAGGATCCAGTTTTTATCCAACTCACAGGAACCTGTGATCAACAAAAGGTGAAAACTACCTACTAGTTCACCTCTCCGACATCACAGCTGTGGCCCAAGAACAATCTGATACTTGAACTGAATTGTCACACTGAATTGTATTTACATCCCCCTAGAAAAAAAATTTGGTCCAAGTGTTATTCTAGTTCAAAATCCTAGAATATTCCGATGGAAGGGACTTAGTAGCTCTTTAAATGGAAATCTGCTACTTTTACAGGTGAGAAAACCAAGTTCTATCGAGGCTACTGTTACTTACTCAGCATCCCAGAGAGAAACAGCTGTGGCTGACCAGTTGTCCCGACTCAGCGTCGAGTTTTCCCTCACAATAATACTTTGGTGGCAAAAAAATCCCACATGCCCACTTCATGAGCTGGCTCTGGTCACAGCTGTTAAATATGCCCATTTAGTGTGGTTGTAAGGGCATCCAGGACCAAGGGTCTTCAAACATTCTATTCCTTTCATTGCTATAAGTTTAGAGTGATTATAATTAGCCACACATCTCATGTGTATCATAGAGTAAAAATGGGAAAATAAAGCTAAGACTTACCTACCAACACAATTTATTATCTTCATGGGAAGCTGTTTCACCATTTTCTTTTTGCCTCTTTCTCTTTTGATAAATATTTAAGAACTCCTTTGTGAGAGCCATGTGTGTCCTCAATTATGAGTATAAGTGGCACAGAAATAGCAAATGCAAATATATGAACTGGTACTTATATATAATATTGTATAAACTAAACAGTTTCTCAATTCTGGTTGCTTTTTCCAAGATGGGGGTGGTTGGGGCAGTGAGTGACACTGATGCTAAACACAAATTAATATATTTACCCATGAGGATTAGACTGGGTTTGGTATGAGGTTTTGATTAGACAAAGTTTTTTGTTTTCATGTAACTTTCACGCAAACTCAAAGGTCCTGGCTCACAGCTGTAAGACTTGCCTGCTGCTGGAATGACTTTCTCATTTCTACTGGATTGTTGATTAATGTCATACCATGTTAGTAAATCTAGACCACTTTATTTCTGTGGGAAGGAAGCAGGGACAAGAAGAAAAGGAAAATGGGCTTGTACAGCCGGGGCCACATTAGCCTGGCTGCAATTTAAGATTCAAAGGTCACTCACCCAGCAATGATTGAAAAATCACATTTTTATTTCTGGAGGAAGAGGGTTTTAACTGTGGTTTCTGACTGTATGACATAAATAAAAATAACAGATGTAATTATGTTCTTCATTCAGTATTTATTTTTATTTTTTGGTTGTATCATTTTTCTCCCTAAAGCCTCACCGCATCCCTTTTCTTCCTGAAAGGACAGAATGCACAGCTTTCTTACCCAGCTCTAGGCTAATGGTGACACCTTTGCTGGATAAAACACTGGGCCAGTACAAGCCAAGAACCCTCCCCTACCCCAAATGACAAACATCTAAGGGTCTGATGTCAGGGGGGCCTCTCATGAAGATCTCAAGTAATCTCTTTTCATGGCACAGAAAGCTGAGTGAGTGACCTTTCCACCTGAGCCAGGGAAAACACACAACACAACTGAATTAAAAGTGGGTCACTCTAAGGTGGGCAGGCCAGAGGAAGGAACACTTAGTGCTGAGAAATTATCTTCTTGGAGCTTCCCTACCTGGTGGGGAAGATAGCTTCTTCTCTCCACTGCCTCTCTCACCAACCGCTCTATCCACCTGGCCTTTTTCTCATTTAGGGGTTGGGCTAGTCCATTTCCAATGGATTTAGATAAATCAGAAGGGGTGGGAGGAGAGGGAAAAGGAGAGAACAGTGAAGGAATCAGATGAAGAAAATGTGCTTAAATTTTTCTCTAGAAAAAGAATCCTATATTTTGGAACTTCCCTAAAGAGCAGCATAGGCAGTTACATCTAGGCTATTATCATTTCTCTTCCTCCAAGTTGGCCAGAGAGGAAATTTTAGGCTATTTCCACATAAATATTTGCCTCAATTCATGAGTTTTTATAGAGATACATTATGTTAAAGGCTGTTGAAACTCCAAATATGATAATTAAATTAATTAATTACTGGAAGGTATTCCAACTGCAGGCAAGCCTAATTCCTAGGGAATCTACTGGCTCCCTAAAAAGGAGGGACAGTTTAAGGGTTGGCACTGCCAGGTACAAGAAGGAAGAGATTGGTCATTGGGTCCCAGGAACCATGAAAAGTGTTTACTGCAGAGTCCCATCTCACAGCAATGCCTGGTGAGCCTTCTCACACTGCTGATTTCCCCCCTTGGGCATGCTCATATCTCAGAGTCAGAAAACCCATAGAAGCTTTAAAAATACCCAAGTACAGGAGGAAATCAGCTCTCCAAAGCTTGCGGAAGATTCCTTGCCTCTCTCTTAAATACTATTCCCATCTGACAACTCTGAGTCAACAGGTCTTCAATCCAAAGACTGTTTATTGGGCACCTCTCTGAAGGGCCATTTTTCTCTCCCAGCCTGTTTCCAGATCCCAAAATAAAGGTCTCAGGGATCCTGAGCCTGTTTCCTCCTTGACTATCACTAGCAGACCTGATACACTGCAGGTTTCCAGAATGCATTAGTGCTGCCTCAGGTTGACAAGCAGGAAACACAAATGCAAGTTCAGGAGGTCTGAGGCCAGGGGATAAATGCTCCTAACATCAGTGTGGCAAACGCATTCTGACCTCTGCAGAGGATAGCAACTTCGCAAAACTCCCACACTGGCATGAAATGAAGGATTTCTTTCCCCTACCTCTCAGCCAACTGTACAGGTAGGTTTAGATTGTGACCAAAACATGACCTGTAATCATGGTCACTAGATTCCCCACCCCACCCCACCCCCGCTTTTTGCACCAACAGGCAAAGTGAGAACAAAAGACATTTTTCTTTCTATTTTTAACACTGCGTATATTAGCAATAAATTAACACTCCCCTTCCAGCACCTTTAAAGCACCAGCAGGGGCCAATTCTTTTTACTAGACTGTCTTCCAAAGAGCAGCCAATGGATCATGCTGTCACAGAATGCAGTCAGCCCTTGCAGCAGGCAGTCTCACAGCCCACAAAGCATATCTTCTGGAAGCTGCTTTATGGCAGGGAAACCAGAGTCAGTGGCTATGGTGTCTGCTGTGACCTTAGAGTGACAGGGAATGGGTATCGCTGCACCCCTTGATTGGGAAAGAAGGAGGGTGAAATTAATATAAATGATGGGGACTTGCATGGGAAAACTGCTTACCTTGGTGTCCATTTTTCAGCATTTAGGAGAGCAAAACAAAAGATATGACTGAGACGACTCTGAAAAATCCAAATTAACTCTTCATTTGCCACATCTTTTGGCAGAAATGATGCTCCCTGCTGTATTCAGTAGCAATCATACTGACAATCAAAATAAAAACTTCCCTATCTTTCTCTCATAGGTCCAAGTACCAGGCCATTTCTTACAAGACCACTTATTTACATGTTAGCATCTAATTAGGCTGTTGTTGGTAGAGATGAAAGTATTCTCCCAACTATTTTCATTTTAAGCCACTAGAGTAGTGGGGAATTGACAAGCTTTCAAATCAGAGGTCTTGCGAATTTTCTGAAAAGACAGTATAATTCCATGTTAACAACCAGGACTACTCCAGGGGTCCAAAATCTGTCCAGACCATTTTAATGCCAATTCATCTAATTGTCTGGATACATCCTGAACCTATAGGCTAGTCTTATGGTTACATGGACTTAACATGCCTGTTCAGGGAATGCTCAAGACATCTGGTTTTGAAATCTCACCAATTTCCCATTATTCTAATGTTTAAGTGTTCACATTATGGAACCAGATCCCTGGATTTGAATTCCAATTTCGCAAAATATTAGGCTGTGTGATTTTGAGCAAGTGACCTAACCTCTCTGCTCCTCGGTATCCTTGTTTGTAAACTGGGGATGTCAATAGTTACTACCTGATAGGGTTACTATAAAGATTAAGTGAATTAATATTTATAAAGTACATAAAACAGTGTTGCCACATAGAGTTTATGAGACACATAGAAATCCAAAATTGTATGGTGTCTCAAAACCTGTTTTTCACCAACCACAAGGCACTCACTGGAAGGAAACTTTCGGGAAGTCCCAGTTAAATGATCTTTTAGAATATGGTGCAGAGAAGTGTTTCTTCTTATTAATAATATTTATTTTTTAATAGATAATGAATGTACATGAACCAATTCTCTTAAAGACTATGCAGTGACTAGTTCTTTCAGAAACATTTCATTATATACAAGCAAATACATACACACATATAGTCATATACACTTCTACTCTCAAAGTTTTTTACCAATAGTTTTTAGTCTACTTTATCTTTTCTTTTTCTATACTTTACGGTATATCTTGGAGAGCTTTTCACATTCATGTATGAGTTTCTTAAGTCCTTTTCAAGGCTGTATAGTATTCCATAGTGTAGCTACACTACAACTTACGTACGTTCCCTTTGGAGGATTCTTTAAGTTGTTTCAAATATTTTGTTAATGCCAATGATGCCGCAGTGAATAACCTTGTTCAAACCACTTTGCACAAATATGGAAGAGTATATTTCTAGTTAAATTTCCTAGAAGGGAAATTTTTTGTTCAAAGGGTATGCCAACTTCTAATTTTAATAGATTTTGCCAAGGTGCCCTTTATAAGAGTTGTGCCAATTTTATGTTTTCATCACTGCTGAGAGCACCTATTTCTGCTAGGAAAAGTCACACCAGAAACTACATACTCAGGGTATCCAAGATTCTGCTTTCTGCTAAGGAATGCAATTCAGTGAACCCTATTTCAGAGTCTTGATGTGAAGGGCAGGTGGAGAGCCAGAGTGATCACTTAGCTCAGATCATCCACCTGCATCTTAATGGGAGTTCTGGAGACCAGTGGGGCCTGATGGGTAGCGGGTGGAAAATGCCTTCTATTGGTGTCTTCTTTCCAACCAGGCAGAAGAAGAAGAGGTATGCAAACTGAATGATTCTACAGGACTCCATGGCTGATACCTGAAAAAATTTTCCCACCAGCTGGAGAGCAAGTTAAGCCTTCCTTTTTCACATCAGAGCCAAACCATTCAGCTTTTAATAGGGCCAACAAAGAAAGTTGTTGCTTCAATCAGGCATCTTTTATTAGGGCAGCTGTGATTGGGCCACATCATTACCTCATTTGAAGTGGGTTCACTGGACTAGTTCTTTAGCAGTAACCTCAAACAGCAAACTGGCCTGATTTCTGAACAGAGATTTCTCCCAGAACCATTGCAAGGAATACATGTTCCACATGTTGCAATAATGTAACTTCCATCTTCCTGCAAGAGTTGCTGGGTTTCAATCCTGGCTCTGCTGCTTGCTGGTTCTGTGTGATCTTGGGTAAGTTGCTCCACCTATCTGTGTAGGGTGTCAGATAAAATATAGGACAGCAGTTAAATTTTAATTTCAGATAAATGACAAATAACTTTTTTAGTGTATGTTCCAAATGTTGCATGAGACATATTAAATAAACAACTGAAAATATTTGTTGTTTATCTGAAATTCAAATTTAACTGGGTATCCTGTATTTTTATTTGCTGAATCTGGCAACCGTATTCTGCTCCTCCATCTCCTCATCTGTACTCAACTCATAGGACTGTCACATAGATGAAATGAAATAGTATTTGTAAAGTGTATAGAATAGTTTCTGAACATCATAAGTGCTACATAAGATTTTCTTAAAATAATTAAATGCAATTTTGATTCAACATCTGTGGACTCTAGTATTTCCATTTTTCCCCCAAGATGAGGGTGGGAATTATTAACTATATAGTGAGTATAAAGGAGACTCTGGATTAAAGAAAGAATTTGATCAAGGATGGTTTGGAACAGGTGAAAGATCAGAAGTTGCTAATTATTTGGCCAAGAACAGAGGCCTTGTTATTCTGTATGAACCAGGACAAGGGTGACAGAATGCTCTGTGGGGCAGCAGACCGAGATAAGGTTAGGCATAAGGGAGAGATGTAGAAAGGGTAGGTGAGTGGTTAGTGCACAAAGGGGCTCGTGGTGGATGGTGTGGGACCTTAAGGAGAGCAGCTCATTTCACAGGGCAGCATAAGACAGACTGGCACATAGAAAGGCAGGGGTTGACCCTGGCCTGGCTGCAGGAGCCACAAAATGAGCAGCTATAGCAGGAATGTGGCTTTCAAGGACCACTCTCATAGCCATGAGGAATGGAGTGAGAGAGGACAGGCATTTGCAGGGAAAGAAGCCAGAGCAATGATACCCAAGGAGAGGCAGATGGGATGTTCTAATTAGGCAAACTCAGCCTCAGGGACTCTGATATAGACTTTCTAAGTTCTGCCTCATTCTGGCAGGGCTAAGAATTTGCCTCAACTTCCTCTGACAGTGAGGGATGATGAGAAGTGTGGACAATGTGGCCTATACAGGCCACTGTGGAGGGCCTAGGTGATAGAGGGCTGAGAAGATAAAGAAGCCTCCACAGGCCAGGGGTTCTGATCTGGGTCCACAGGTCCCCAAAGAATCTGTAAACTTGTATGGAAAAAAAATTACAACTTATCCAATAAGGGGTTAATATACAAAATATATAAAGAATTCATACAGCTCAACATCAAAAAAACAAACAATCCGATTTAAAAAATGGGCAGAGGACTTGAGTAGAGAATTCTCCAAAAAGGGCATAGAGATAACCAAGAGACACATGAAACGATGCTCAACGTCACTAATCATAAGGAAAATGTAAATCAAAACCACAATGAGATATCAGCTCACACCTGTCAGAATGACTGTTATCAATAAATCAACAAACAACGAGTGTTGGCGAGGATATGGAGAAAAGAGAACCCTTGTACACTGCTGATGGGGTTGTAAATTGGCACAGCCACTATGGAAAACAGTATGGAGGTCCTCGAAACATTAAAACTAGAATTACCATATTACCTAGCAATTCCACTTCTGAATATTTATCTGAAGAAGTCCAAAAGTAATTCGAAAAGATATATGCATCCCTATGTTCATTGCAGCATTATTTACAATAGCCAAGATATGGAAGCAGCCTAGGTGTCCATCAATATATGAATATATAGAGAAGATGTGATACACACACACACACACACACATATACATATATATGTGTGTATATATATATATATGTATATATGTACACAATGGACTATTATTCAGTCATAAAAGGAATGAAATCCTGCCATTTGCAACAATATGAATGGACCTAGAGGGTATTTATTATGCTGAGTGAAATAAGTCAGACAGAGAAAGACAAACACCATATGATTTAACTTATATGTGGAATCTAAAAAACGAAATAAATGAACAAACAAAACAGAAACAAATTCATAGATACAAACTGATGGTTGCCAAATGGGAGGAGGGTTGGAGGGAGGGGTAAAAAAGGTGACAGGGATTAAGTACAAATTGCCAGTTACAAAAACAGTCATGGGGATGTAAAGTACAGCATAGGGAATATAGTCAATAATATTGTGATAACTATGTATGGTGCCAAATGGTACTAGACTTATCAGGATGATCACGTCATAAGGTATGTAAATGTCTAATCACTGTGTTGTACACCTGAAACTAATATAACAGTATATGTCAACTGTGATTGGAAAATAACATTTTTCAAAATTACATCTTTATCTTTCCTCACCCCTAGATGAAATTAAGCATTTTATTCATTTAGGAATATAGGCCACACATCTCAGTGGTATTAACCACACCTGTGACTTTGTCACCAACAGAAATCACAGACACATTACATTACAGTTGTTGCAGATATCCTAAAATATCATTCTTATACTCAACACCACTTAAAAATTACAGTAGTTATTGCTGCTAGATCTTATTTAAAGCACTAACAAAGACGTAGATATTATATTACAAATTTGTTTAACATTTTGATAACCATATTCAATATATTTGGTTTCCTTGTAAACGTTTACATTTTGTTTAATTCATTTAAAAACAATTTTCTGAGAAATAAAGTATGCATAGTCTTCCCCAAGCTGCAAAAATTTCCATGTCTCAAAATAAGGTTAGAAACCCTTAATTTAGGCCAGCATTAATAAGTGTTATGGGGAGTGGTCTAAAATCTAGAAGGGCCTCTTAGGTATGGCTTTTGTTTTATTTTGTTTATTTGTTTGGCCTACAGTTATAAAAACATCTGCATTTTTAACGTGCAGAAAAAAGAAAATATCTGTATGGGGGTGTGTGTGTTGAGAAAGGGTTTGTTCTTTGTTCACTATGTTAATTTGGAAGAGTGAATATTGGGGGCTCTTCCTCCAAAGAATGAATAAAGATCATTTTATCTCACAGCTCACTTAAAAGTAAATTAAACCATGTTTGAGAGGATATGGAGAAAAAGGAACCCTCACACACTGCTGGTGGGACTGCAAATAGGTACAGCCACTATGGAAAACAGTATGGAGGTTCCTCAAAAAACTAAGAATTGAGCTACCATATGATCCAGCAATCACTCCACTGAGTATCCACTCCAAAGACTTGAAAAGCCATACCCGAAAAGATATCTGCACACCGATGTTCATAGCAGCATCATTCACAGTGGCCAGGATATGGAAGCAACCAAAGAGTCCTACGATAGATGACTGGCTAAAGAAGCTGTGGTACGTATATACAATGGAATATGACTCAGCCATAAGAAGAGATGAAATACTGCCCTTTGTGACAACATGGATGGACCTCGAGATAATCATGATAAGAGAAATAAGCCAGACTGAAAAAGTTGAAAATCACATGATATCACTTATATGTGGGATATAAATCTAAAAACAACAAATGAACAGGACAAACAGAGACTCATGGACATGGACAATAGACTAGTAGTTACCAGATGGGAGCGAGGAGGTGAGAGGGGAGAGGTAATAGGGTAAAGGGGGTCAAATATGTAATGACAGAAAGAAATCTAAGTATGAGAGGTGAACACACAGTGTAAATATAGATATGCCTTACTGTTAAAGTGTACAGCTGAAATTTATTGGATTTTGTTAACCTATGGCACCATTAAAAATGAATGAATGAATGAATGAATGAATAAAATAAAAAGTAAATTATACCATTACCCAGGAAACTCCCTTTCACCTCTAAACATGGAGAGAAAAGGAACTCCTCTCTCTCTTACTGTGTCAAACACCATTCTGTTAGCTTGTTTAGCTGCAAGTAGGACAGGTAGTTGAAGGGTTTGAGATGAGAGTAAGTAACAGAGAAGGATTGCCAGGGCTGCTGAAATAAAGAGAGGGCTCTAACCAGGATGTCTTCTTCAGTGGCCCTTGTTAACACTGGGGAGCTCACATCCTCTGGTCTCCACAAGCCTCTTTCCCCATGGTGGGGTGAGCTCAACAGACAGGATTGCAGCTCAGAGTATTTATGGGGTTGTTCCAGCCAACCAGTAGAGAAAGGATAACAGAAGATGCGCGGTAGAGAAAAGGCAGCAAGGAAACTAGAATTCTGCCTTTTGGGCCTGTGAGATTGGGTGGACAAGGAGAATTGCAGATACAAATGAGAGAGGCTCCATAGCCCTCTCTTAATCCTGCTGCTGATGAGATATCCACACCACATATAAGCTCCATTAAATCACAAGCGACACAGTTAAAATAACATTACAGGTGTGGTTAAACCTCCACAAGTTGCAGAATTTAGAGTTATAGCTCTAAAACTAGGAGGCTGTCCCAAGCTCCCTTGCATTTGTAGTCACGGCAAGAATTTTAACAAAAGTATGGCTTGAGAATTGCAATCTAGGCCTAGGCCAGCCAGCTATTTCCTCTGGCTCACCTGTTTGGTGGCCAGCATCTGAACTGAGGCTCTGTGCATGTGTTAAGAGTGGAGTATCTTCATTGAAAAAAACTCTCCCTTTCTTCAGTAGCATTATAGATTGAATTATGTTCCTCCAAAAGATCTATTGAAGTCCTAACCCCAAGTATCTTAGAATATGACCTTATCTTGAAGTAAGGTCATTGCAGATATTATTAGTGAAGGTAACATGAGGTCATACTGCAGTAGGGTAGACTAATCCAGTATGACCAGTGTCCTTATAAGAAGAGGCAAATCTGAACACAGAGGGAAGACAGCCATATGAAGGTGGAGGCAAAAGCTGAAGTTATGTTGCCACAAGCCAAAGAATACATGGGGCCACCAGAAGCTGAAAGAGGCAAAGAAGGGTCCTCCACCAGTCTGTGGTACTTTGTTATGGCAACCCAAGCAAATGAACACAATTGGCTTGAACCTTTGCCTTGGCTTACTTGCCTCCTGCCAACATTTCCAGTGACCATCCCCCAAACCATCAGAGGTTCAGAGCTAAAAGAGAAGAACCCCAGAGACCAAGATTGATCTGTAAGCACTGAGCACATAGGTGTCCTCCCTCCTGACACCAAATATAGCCAAAGCAAGACTAGTCTGTCTTCCTGGTACAAGTCTCTAGTTGCTGAAGCAATGTCCTCACAGGTAACCCTGACTGCACAATCAGAACCAAAGGTTCCACCTAACCATCTCTCCCTGTCTCCCTCCTAAGCCAACTTAGCATTTTAAGGGAGGACTTGATCCTACTGGGCTTAGCACCCTGGCCTTGCGTCGAAGGCCCAGAAGCCCAAGTGGGGGAAGGGAAACCAGGAGATGAGAATTGGGCTCCAGTGTTCCTGTTTTCTCTCACACTGACTATTGGACCACTGTGGTGTAGGGAAGAGGGTAAAACAAAAATTGCTGCACTTGAGGGATTAAATACTACAAAATGTTTAAACAACCCAACTGTACCTCATAATTGTGTAGCAAAGGCTGTAAAATGTAAAGTCAGGAGTCTTGGCTCAAATGAAAGGTTCTCTCTGAATAACAATTTATTTTAATTTGAGATTTCTCATACTGTCCATATGGCAGGTCTTCATGGGAAAGCAACTGTCTCACAGTTGATGAGGACATCTGAAGTACGCTTTTTTGGCATTCAGGAGACTTTTTTTTTTTCATTTAAATCAGTAGCTTGGTTGAAGAGAGTTTGAAAACATTTCCCTAATGTTTCCAGCTTTTTTACCCCTGGAAATCTATCATCCACTCTTAGAAGTTACAAACTGAACCTATTTTACAACCAAGTTGTCACTCTTTTAGGCCAACACCAGTTTGTAATTGTGGAGTTCTGTGGCAATCCGTTTGAAAATGGAAAGTCCTATACACATGCATTTTAAAAAATTAAAAAACAACAACAATAACAACAACCCAGAAAGCATGTGGAGAATGTTACAACCTGAAGTAGGACTGCCTTGCCAAGTATCTCAGGCTCATGTTATGGAGGAAGTCTTAGAATAATCTGTCATCTATCTCTGGGAGAGAGAGAAGATTTTCAGCCAGCTCTGGGTAAAGACCCTGGTATCTCTGCAGATATGGTGACAGTCTCTACTCTTACAGAGCCTTCTAACCACATGCTAAATCCCAGGGGTATGATGTAGGGAAGGGAGTTAGTTTGTTGTCTCTTTTTAGCTTCATCCTCTGAGGCCTCTCATTAGTTGCTCCTCTGAGAAAGAGAAAGGTCTGGCAGAACCTCAATTTTGCTCACATTTGCAGCTCTGCAGGGAGAAGGGAAATAGGTGAGGTATCATGAAGTAACTAATCATATTGATAAAATGAAGTCACATCTTTCTAATGAAACCTCACTATTCAAATGTCATCCTCAAAGAGACCTTCTCTGACTGTAGCATCGAAAATAGCATCCCCGCCATCCTCAGTCTCCTAAACCTGCTTTGTTCTCTCTTTACAGCACTGTGTATATTATCTATTCCCAACTCCGTGTTCAACAACCTCACATCTGTAGCTTAAAATCATCTGTGGTCAGAGAATTTACACCACAAAAATTGGCAAACACTGTTCCCACCCCAAAGCCAGTTGGTCACCCCTATTAGTACAACACTGCATATCACTATCTGGTATTACATTATAGATGTGGTTTGGACATTATCTAAGTTGTATGTATGTCTGTATATACATAGCATGCATAGGTAATACATTATATTGTATCATTAGTTGATTAATGATCTTTCCCTCCCTCCATCAGAAGTATATCAGCCCCCATATACCCTGTTATATTCATTGCTGTTTTACCATGCCTAGAACAGTGCCCAGCTAGAATATGTTAAGTATTTGCTGAATGGATGATGAAAGATATCTTCAGAGGCTCCCTTTATTTACTTGTCCTACCATTAGTTCCTCTGTGGGTTTCAAAATTCCCTTCCACTTTGCCTCTGCTCTCTTCCCCATGTCTTCTTGCCTTTTACCACCATCTTTGTCATCATCCTCACAAGCTAGAAAAATCTACTGACTTTCTTTATTAGTGATTCCTGATTCTTTTTTTAAACAGCCCCCTGGGCATCTGGGACATTCTTTGAACTTTTCCCTTTCACATCTTCCCCCAGAAAAGCATTTCCTATATGCCTAGCCAAGGTTATGTCCTTATAAGGCATCCAGAACAGGTATTCATAGAACAGTCTCTCTTTCCACAAGATACTTATTATCTAGTTGAGCAGCCAAGATTAATCTTAGCTTAAAGAAATTATGAGCAAGTAAGACTATTATTCAATTAACTACTAAATCAGAGAGTAGAAATCATAAAAATCTCTGATAGAGTGCACAAAAACATCAAAGAGAAGTAGTGGGCCTTGAGTCAGCCCCAACTGATAGGTAGGGTTTATACAAATCAGAGTTTTTCATCTTGACACAATGGACATTTTGGGTCAGACCATTCTTTGTTGTGGGGATTGTCCTGTGCACTGCAGGATTTTCAGAAGCATCCCTGGGCTCTACCTACTAGATACCAGTAGCACTCCCTCCACATTTGTCACAACCAAAAACATCCCCAGGTTTCGCCAAATGTCCCTGGGATGGGTGCAAAATCACCCCCAGTTGGTAACCACTAAGCTAGATGGAAGAGAAAGAGGATATCAGAACTTAGAGAGTAGTGAGAAATAGCACAAAACCACAGCTCACTTAGCTCAGAATCCTGACTCGATCCACAACTGCACCCAGTCACAAAATGGACTTCTTTAGGGCACGTTAATCAGCTTCTTATGCATGCTTTATACGTGTTCTATTAAACCTATACCCTGAATTAAATTTAGATCAAATTATTGATGTGGTTTTCAAATGCTTTAGTTGTGGAACCCTGTGTTCCAACAAAATCTTAACCAGAAACACAAATGCTAAGAACATAAGAAGCATGATTTTTGTTGAAGCCTGAATAGAGAACCATCATCTTGCCACATGGACTCCAGCCCTGCACAATGGCTCAATAGCACAGCAATTCCTGGTGTGTTCCACTATACCATAAACACAATAAAGGCAACAGTGACATCATACCTTGCAACAATAGCTTTAATATTGTGGCACAGGAAAAGGAGCAATGGGTTGGGAGTTGCAAAACCTCGGTTATATCTGGAACTTTTTACTAACCACCTGTGACTCTGGACATGTCATTTAACCACTCTGAACTTGTGTTTCTTCTCTATAATCTCTAAGGCCTTTCAGCTTCAAAATGTTATCAATATATAATCACAACCATGTCATATAATCTGTGAGCCCAGAATAATGTTGTTGGTGATTATAGAGAAGCTGATTATTGATAATGTCCCCCCAAATTCCATTTTACAGGCAAGGGGGAATGAGGAAGTGAATCTGACCTATAAGGTTCTCTTTGAATAGCACTTTGACCTTTGCTTAATTTAATTATGCTTGAAATTCTCAAGTGTTCAGTCTGGTTGGTCTTTGCTCAAAGCATCATGCTAAATGGGGTCAAATATGGAGGTGTAAATGGATATTTCAAAAACTGAATGAAAGTGAAAAATCTGGGACACTTGCTATGAAATCCATAAAGTTACAATAGGACTTTTTAAAATGAAATGCAATAGATTCTGCTCTGGACAAGCAGAATCCCAAAATAAAAGTCTAAACTTTGCAATAATCACATGTGCATAAGCTGTGGAGCCTGGAATCATTTCTTTCCTGCTCCAGTGGTTCCACTAGCCCCTCTTAGAAAGAGAGGGTCTCACACAGCAAGCAGAGGCAGAGCAGACAGAACATTCTGTCCTCCTCCTTGAAATGACTTTATGACTTTCTTCACTGCTACACACAAGAGGGACAGGAATGTGTGCCTGTACTCTGTTTTTGCTCCTTCTTTGTAAAAGAAAAATTGAACCTCCCTGCAACTATCTAATACCACACAGAAATAGCACAAAACCACAGCTACCAAACAATGATGCTGAAATCCACAGCTATCCAAATATGATACTGTGTTTACAAATTCCTGATTTGGTGGAGTCATTTTGCTCTTCTATTTTAAACATAAATGAGATGTTATGCTAGTCACAGATAAATGATGACCTTTATTTTGAATAGAAAAAGTTTTTTTTCAAATATCCAGTAACCCGATTCTTAATGAGAACATGACAGACACATGAACTACTTTGGTGGTTTAAAAAAGCCACACCAATAGTGTGTGTGTGTGTGTGTGTGTGTGTGTGTGTGTGTGTGTGTGCGTGCGCGCGCGCACACACACACACACACACACACACACACATACACACACACAAAATCTCCTTTGAGGAAGACCTCTCTGGTCAGTGAGGACAACTCAAAGTTATCCAAAGCTATTCAGTATTAATAAGTGGCAGAGGGAAAGATTTGTTTCATGGAATTGCTTTTCCAGGAATGATTTCTTCTTATTCTAAGAACTGCTGAAACATTAATATTATTGCTAATTCTTTACATTTTTATTTATTCAATTTGAATAAATAAAATGCAGACATCATAAAATAATTATAACAATACAGTTCACGTACAGTGAAAATTAACTCAATCTCTCAGCTCAGTCTCCTAGTTCTTCTCTCCATTACTAGTTTATGTATCTGTCTAAAGATAGTTATTGTTTGCAGTATGCACATATACACATTTACACATACCAATATGTATGTGTTATATACACATGCTGTTTTAGATATGTTATTATATATCTGCAAGTACATATATACATATAACAGCTCCCTTGTTACAAAAATGGTAACTGCACATTTTTCCCTCTCTACTTAACAGCGTGTGATGGATTAAAGATGCATGCAAATTCTTTGCCATTCTTCCCATTGAGAGTTGGAGCTTTTTCTTCTCCCTTTGAATCTGGGCCTGCGTATGACTTGTTTGATAGATAAAATGTGGCAGAAGTGACTGTGTAACTTCCAAGGTTGGATCTTAATGTGTTTTGTAGCTTCTCCCTTTACACACTTGGGGTACTCCTTTTTAGAACTCAGATTTCACACTATGAGAATCCCAAGCCATGTGGTACTCTGGACAACAACCCAAGCCAGCATCAACATCTATGCACATGAGTAAATCATTTTGGAAGTTCCAGCCTCAGCTGGAACATAGCCTGGAGCTCTTGGATGACTGCAGCCCTAGCTGATACTACATAGAGCAGAAGAGTAGCTCAGCTGAACCCAGTCTACCCTCAGAATCATGGAAAATAATAAATGGTGATGGTTGCTTTAAGTCACTAAGTTTGGGGTGATTATTTCACTTCTATAGAGTATATAAATCTGCTTTATTATTAAAAATAATAGCTAACATATATTTATATGCTTTCTTGGTAATGTATATATACATACATACACACTCATTTCATTCCCATCTACCCTAAAGATTTTTTACAGATATATAACATTCCCATTTTACAGATGAGCAACTGAGCTATAGAGAAGTTATGTAACTTGCCCAGTACCCTAAGTGAGTAACCATTACTGGGTTTCAACTCAGGTCTTTGGCCTCAGATACTCTGATATTAAGCACTACCCTAACCACCTCAGTTGTTACTTTATTCAATTAGTACTCTATTGGTGGGCACTCCAGTCACTTTTAATATTTTGCGTATAAAAATAAAGTTACAAAATTTCTCCTTGTGTGTACTTTTATGTGTGTGTGCAAAAAGAAACCATTCTTTTTAATGAAATGGGGGAATGAGAAGATTTAGTTCTTTTTTCTACATAAATGTCATAAGAAATATGTTGAGTACAGAATGTCAGGTACATCCAGTCCAGTCAAAATAGAGTTCCAGCCCATCTGCCTTTGGCAGCTGGTGCCATAAACTATATCAGGAAACATGAAGACTTGGAGATCCCAAAGAAAATATTTATCTTATTTTCATTTGAGGTCCAAGTGAAGCAAGTTATAAACTAACTTTCTTCAGAGTATGCTGTAACATACATTTTATAGGAATTTTCAGGTACCTGAAAAGGATATTTGAAAAGTGACCTGGTTTATCTTGTACTTAATTATTGGAGAGAAGGCTTGAAAACCCGTCTTCCTCTTCTTGAATCCTGCAATAGCTTTTTGCCACTTGAAGGACATTTTTGCACACTCCCAAGTTTGGAATTCTGTTCTAGACAATTGAGGCCATGAAAAGCCTGATCATTGGCAGGTGACCCTAACCTCTCTCTCCTCCATAAAGACTCTTTTGGCCTGAGCAGCACACTCCACGCAAAGAAGTTTGACCAGAAAGAGGGAAATACCTAAAAAAGTGGTAATTAATTGTGTGTAGAGCTGGTAGGGTCCACACTCCATATCCAATGGGTCAGACACCCATAGTGCAATGACAACACCATCAGAGGTAAGTCCTACTGCCTGTTGGCCACTGTAAACCATACTGGGGGTAAACATAGCCTGGAGCCAACATCATATTCACATCTGTAGGTGCCAAACTTCCTTGGCTGGATACCACTAATCAGAGTAACAAGGAAGAAGGTAGTCTGTTGGAAAATTGAATTTCAGCAAGTCTAAGATGCCATCGATTATAAGATTTATTTCTTCGTGGTACATCGATTATGTACCATGAAGAAATAAAAACACTGGCATCTATATAATAACACAATACTTTTTGAACACTTATAATTTTCTTTTATGCTTATTGAATGACCCATTTTGATTTCATTGATGTGGATTTTTTTTCATATACAAAAAGAGTTGATGACACAACCTTTCATAGAAATGTGCTCTACTGTTGTCTATGATGTTTTCTTGCGAGCCACTGACACCCATTCTGCACATTCTAATGCTTGTGTGCTTTCTACATTTTTACCTGGAGGAGGCACAGAATGTTTTCGGTTCAAGTTTTCATGGAGACAGACAATGCCCATTGCCTGGCTGATAACAATAAGGCGTCACTGACTAGATGTATCTTGATTTCGGAGATGTTAAAATGTGAACAAAGAGTATCTCCTAGAATTGATGAATTCAGTAGATCTGGAATATTTAGATCTCTATAAGTTTGTTGTCAAAATCTCATTAAAGGAATTAAAGGTAGTTTTGTTTTTTAAAAATGATAACTAGGTATAAATAGATATGTTCTTATGAGGCCTAAGTTGGGTTTTCTGTTTATTTGTTTGTTAACCTTGTTGAAAGCATGTGCAAGTAAGCTTGAGTAACATGTTTTCTCTTGAGAAGAACGAGAAACATGGTTAAAATTAGAGGTAAGTTTTCCTTTAAATCCCCTCTCTGTGATCAATATCACATAGCGTTTTGGTCTAATTTTACTCTGGTCAATAAATATTGCTTTCCTATTTTGTCAGGATTCAGCAACCCTCTCCACATTTTTGAAATGTGGTAAAAGAAGAAATTGATATTTTAAAAGACTATTTTAAAAACTAGTCCATGCATTTTCACAGTGTTTTCTAAAAACCCAAACTTTGAGATTTCAGTATAAAGCTATGAAACAATGAAAGATTCAGAAGGAAAGGCTCTGGACACGCAGGAAAATTTTTTTCAGTTGAAATTCCATAAAAATGTATGGAATTTATCCTGTCACCATGCATCTGACACCCAACCTTAGCTAAGAACAAACTATTTTCAAGGATCAGGAACCAGGCACCCAATAAATCACAAATTTCGTTTTGACTTGTCATTAAACTTTAAAATTATCTGATTTCTCTCATGGACATACATGCTTCATCTTCTGGGAAGAAGAAATCAGAAGCCTGAGATGGATAAGAGAGGACACGAGGAAACTAAAGGATCAAATGGGAACCAAGAACGTGCTCACTTCCTACTGAAAAAGGAACCTATGTTAGTAGGCTGTCAAATTGAACAGCTGATTTAAAGGGATACAAAATGCTTTAAGGCAAACTCAGACCAGATTTTCCCAGGGCACACATGGTTAATCTTCACCTAGGGATGGGAACCAGGGCAAGGAGACAAGAGCAGCAGCAGGCCTTTGAAGTAAAGCAGAGGCCAATATATTACAGTCAGAAGCAAGCACCCTTTCCTTCAGGTGCCGATTGGAGTTTATTAGCTGTGATTTTTATGAGCTACTGAGAGAGATTGAAATACTGCTGCATAGCCACAGAAATGTGTAGTGTGGGAGCCAAGAGTCATTACCAGTTGTTGAGAAGTTGACAATGAGGGCTTCCTAGAAGATTCTTGCAGTCTGTGTAGAACAGTAACACAGAAGCCATGTTTTTGCTTTAAACTAAAAAGCTTTGCCTTTATAAATCATGAATTATTGCCCGAGATATTACACATTATCCCTTCTTAGCAGGTCCCTGGCTCCCAAAATACTTTCTGGACCTCTTGGGGAGAAGTACCAACTAAAGAAGTTAGTTTTCTAGGTGCATATTTTATATCCAGTATGGAAATAAGGAAATGGAAATTTCATGACGAAGAAGTTTGATTTTGTCTCAAATGCCTTGGACTGAATTTCTAATAAACCATTTACATTCTTGGAAGGTTTGGAGCACGTGGATCAATTTTTCAGTGAGGGCATTCATGTTTCAGGTCACATGGCAAAGTAGGTCTTTGGATTTCATTGCTAAGTAATATTAAGAATGGCCTGGAGTATAGTGCACAATGATTAGATTATGTCCATTGTTTCTAAGACAAATCTTAAATTAAATTCCTCAGGAAAGAAAAGTATGGTCTTTGGAGTTAAACAGACCCAGATTTGAACGTTGTCTCTTTCATACTGGCTATAATATTACAATATATTTTAATACGTTAAAGGACCAATTCAGTTAGCTATCGCTGTATAACCATCCATCCTAAAATTCAACAGCTTAAAACAACATTTATCATCACTAAGGCATCTGCAGACTGATTGGGATTCGATTTAGTGGGTGAGTCTGCTCCAGGCTGTGACAGCTGGGGAGATCTGCTGCTCACAGCAGGTCTATGAGTTGCCTGAGATGGCTCTGCTCCAGGTGTCTGTCATGCTCCTCTAACCAGCAGGCTAACCCAAAAAAATGCACTTTTCCCAGCTCAATGAGAGGCACAAGAGAACAAATGGAAACCTGGGCAGACTCATAAGGCCTAGGCTCAGAAAGGACTCATATCATTCCTGCTGACATTCCACTGGCCAAAGCAAGTCACATGACTAAGCGAAAGTTAAGGGCCTTTAGAACTGTAAAGTCACATGACAAAAGATGTAGCTACAATGGGAAGGTGAAGAATTGGGGCCAAGATAGGAATATAGAAATCTACCTTAAGGGTCAACCTTTCACTTATTACTCTTCTTTTTCAGATTTATCCTGGATGTTTTTGCTCATTCATTTTTGTACATAAAAGTTAAAACAACTACATTAAATTATCAATAATGTCCCAAGGGAATTTTGATTCAGATTGTGTTAAAGTTATTAATTTGGGTAGAACTAATATTGTTATAATATTAAGTCTTCCCATTCAAGAACATAGTATGTCTGTATAAATCAGCCAGGTCCTATTTTTGTGTCTCTCAGTAAAAATTGTTTAGTTTATTTCAAATAGGTCCTCTACACTTATAAATAAAAATATTTCCATGTGTTGACAACACAGACCTGTAGTTCCTTTCTGTCCATTAAATTTTTAGTATTACCACTACAAAGTGTTAAACTCACTTTCTCTCATGACCATTCTAGATGATGAACTTTAGGTCTGTTCCTTTTGAAGTATACACAAACAAATAAGCGTTTCTTTATTTCAATGACAATTATCCATTTAAGAGGAACCATATAAGCCATATTAAAAATAAGGACAGTATGAAAACAATTTTACTTTAATAACAATTTATTTGCAGAGCATTTTAGAGTTTACAAAGCACTTTCCATATGGTATCTAATTTGGTCCTTGTTGCAATCCTATAAAAGAGGCAAAGTATATAAACATCATCTTGATTTTTTCAAGTAAAGGCAGTGTGAGATCCAGAGAAATTAAATGATTGGCCCAGTGTCTCAAAGTCAATGATAAAGAGTTCAATGCTTGGCTTTCAATCCAGTTCATTTTCTTCCTTTTCTCCCAATCTTCATTGAGTTTCTCTTTGCCCTTTTAGCCTTAGCGGTGAGTCTTCCCACTTTGAGGACCTCTCAGAATCTAGAACAGAATTGAACCCCAAGAGCAGACCCAAACCTTCAATTTATATTTAGAATGTTTTTGGCTCTAGAACAACTCTTGCTCCATGTTTGAAAAGCAAGCAATGAGTTCTGGAGGAAATAACTTTGACTTTGAAGCCAGAAAGACGTGTTTTCAAATCCCCAGTCCATCTACTGCTGAGTAGCTTTGAGGCCTTGGACAAGTTGCATAAGCATTTGAATCTGTTTGTTCATGTTTAAAATTGGATAAAAATACCTATCATACAAGAATATGGTAAGAAATACAGTTTATGTAAATAAGGTACTCAAAATCTAGAAAACAAAACAAACAAATATAGTCTCAGATACATAAAACAAACTGGTGGTTTTGAGAGAGAGAAGGGGTTGGGGAGCAGGTGAAAAGGATTAGGAGGTACAAACTTCCAATTATTAAATAAATAAATTATGGGGATGCAATGTGCAGCACAGGGAATATAGTCAATAATATTGTAATAACTTTGCATGGTGACAGATAGTAACTAGACTTATGGGGACCACTTCGTAATGTATGTAAATATGGAATCACTATGAGGTATACCTAAAACTAATAAGATATTGAATGTCAATTATACTTCAATAAAAGAAGGAAGGAAAGAAGGAAGGAAGGAAGGAAGGAAGGAAGGAAGGAAGGAAGGAAGGAAGGAAGGAAGGAAGGAAGGAAGGAGATGAGAAGAAAAGAAAAGGAAAAAGAAAGAGAGAAAGAAAGAAAAAGAAGGAGAGTAAAAACCCAATATGCAGGAGGCATTCAGCAATTGTAGAAAATGTGATTCTGTAACTAGATCCAAATACACATGAGTATCAATTAGGAATTTCAGTGGTAGGTATTTTTCTTGAAAAGAGATTTACACCTTATAAACTCTCATAAAAGAAATCTAGACTCTTTCAGATAGTGTGGAAAGAAAATGGATTTACACTGAAGTATTTAATTAGGACTCTGTCATAAGTTTGCCATCTTTTCCAAATTCATTTAACTTAGGTTAATTCTTTCCTTGTCTAAAAATTTCCCATAAAATAAAATATCTATATGCATATTTCAGACTTTCTCATGTAATGACAAAATGGTCTTACAGTTTTTCCAAATAATTGAATGTCTCAGATAATGTGATTTGTTCCATACAAACTAATAGAGCACATAGGGATGATCACAATCATGTCACCATGAGTGGAGGGCTGGGTGAAAGCTGTCACAGAGGCTTCATTGCAGTCTGCCTCGAGTTACCTATTTAGTAAGTATGCCACTGTACAACCTGTTTTATAATGCATGTGCCCTCCCTGTGTCATCTCCACAAAACTTTCCTATGTCTCCATAAAGGAAACCCAGGCCAGCAAATAAAACATTTACAAGAATGGATGAGTTTTGGTTGTCACAGTTGGCCAGACATTTAAGCATCATGCTAGCCCTGATTATATCTAAATCAGTGCTATCTAAAAAAATATAATGCATGTCACATAGATAATTTAAAAATTTCTAATAACCACATTATAAAAGGTAAAATAATCTTAATAACATAACATTTAATCTTAATCACATAACATTTAACCAAATATATCTAAAATATTATTTCAATATGAAACCAATACATTATTAATAAGATATTTCACATTCCTTTTTTCATACTAAGTCTTATAATGCAGCATGTGCTTTGTTCTTATGTCACCTGTAAGTTCAGACTAGCCACCTTTCAAGTGCTCAATAACCACACATGGCTATGGCTGCCACATTCAACAAAACCTCACTAAATGGACCATTCCTGTAGAGAGCAAGGTAGCATGCAGCATTCCTCCAGCCTCCTAGTATGCAAATTCTATAACAAGGAAAACAGAGGTGCAGAACTTTAGCTAGTTCATTAGTACAGAGAATTACCATCTTTTTGTTTGTTTGAACAAAGGGGAAAGAACTAGCTTTCTCAAAATGAAAGTGTGCTATTCCAACATATTGTAGGGCTTTTCATCCTTTCAATAGATTTCTCTTTCAATTAAAAAGATTAAAAAAAATTTAGGGGACAGAATGAGTACAAGAGAGATCTACACATTTTCAACCTACTTAGGTGCCCTAATATGTCTGAAAAATCACAACTATTTCCATGACAACAGACATTATAATGGCATCTACTTCTTGAAAGGAAGTGAATATATAAACCCTTGATTTATTATCTTTGTATCATATTTTTAGAAATGCATCAAATGAGACAGGCATACCACACTTTTATGAAATAACTCACATAGTTGGCTGTCAGTTGAACCAGGAACTTAGTAAAATACCATGCTTTATTATTCATAACATTGTTGTCCCACTAACTATTCCTCGCACACAGTTGGATTTTGACAAATGAATAGCAGATATCTATTGCAAACTACATGTCATTTTTCACCTTTGAATTTAGTGGTTTTACTGAATTACTAGTATTTGGGGGCAGGCAACACAAGTTGCACAGAATGAAAACATTCAGGTAAGCACCCTGGTCTGATTAGTCACTGGCAGGCTTACTGTGTTTTGTTGTAGAGATTGTTTACCACACAAGGGTCAGTGCTTGGTCGAGGGGGTAAGAGGGGCCTGAAATCCAACTCTATAGCCTGCACACCAAGCCATGCACCCTGATACAGGCTGCTCTGTCCAGAGCAAAGCATCCATTTTTATAATACACAAAGATGGCATATGGACCAAGAGCAGTCCTGGCCCCCTGCCCCTTAGCGTCCTGTTTGATAAATATAAGGGATAAGGTACAAGAAGTAAGAAAAATCCACGTCATTCTCTGTAAAGAAAAGCAAAGGAAAATGCTTTTCATAAAAATATTTTGTGACGTAAAAAATAGGTTCAAATGAAGGCAAAAACAACATTAAAATAAGAATCCATAAGCTTTAAGATGGGCCGTTGCCTCTAGAAAGCAGAACTCCTTTCCAAGGCGTCTTTGCAGCCCTAGTCACACAGACTGACTCAAACACAGCCAGTGTTGGGAGCTCTGGGGGAGAAAACCCCATCTCCTGTTTCTATTACTCTATCCATAGAACATCAATTCCAATGACCTTGTCTGTATGCTCTACTTTGAAACCCACTGCTGACACATAGTAGGGGCTCAGTAAACATGTCAAGCAACGAGGCTCTTGCTTCTTTCTGAAGCAGGTTGTGCTCTTTATAGACAACTCTAAGCATTCACATTGTTAAGATATTAAGGTGTGATAATAGTTTTATGGGTTTTTTTTAAAGAATCCTTATCTCTTACATATAGAGACATTTTTTATTTGTAGATGAAGTGATATGATGTCTTGGATTGCTTTAAGTAATTCAAGAGGGGACTGGGCTGGGGATAGAGATAAAGCAAGATTGGCTATGAGTTGAAAACTACTGAAGCTTGGTGACAGATGTTACAGTTAATTATTCTATTCTCTCTATTCTTGAATAGCTTTAAAAAAGGAACTTTAAAAAAACTTATTCATTCAGCAAACTTGTAGTGAACACCTACTATGTAAGATGTGCTAGAGATTTAGTAGTGAACATGATAGACAAATTGTCTACCAATATGAAACCTATATATGGATGCAGGTGTCAGAAAATAGATGATAGATAGATAGATAGATGGATAGACAGACAGACAGATAGATGATAGATAGATAGATAGATGATAGATAGATAGATAGATAGATAGATAGATAATAGACAGAGATAGAAACAGTTAAAGCAATTACACTTATATTAGTGCTAAGACTAAAATATGTGGGTGTCATGAGAGACAATAAGTGACAAGTGGTGTGTATTTAAAGTGAATGGTCAGGGAGCCATCCATGTGGAAGTGATATTGAAGCTGAGCCCAGAAAGATGGAAAGGAGCTAACTTTAAAAAAAAAGAGCCTTCCAGGAAAAAGGAACAGGAAATGCAAAAGCCCTATTGCTTAGAAAGGTGAACATGCCTAGAACCAAGTGAGGTAGAAAAGAATGGCATGAAATTTAATTGGAGTGGCAAATATAGGGTCTTGTGGGTCATGGTCATGAGGGGCGTTTTATTCAAATTTTCAGAAAATTCTTCATATTCAGTTCAAATCTGTGTCTCTGTAATGTGTGACCATGTGACTTGCTTTGATTGACAGAACAGAAGGGGTGTGTATTTTCTGGGGTAGAAGCTTTAAGGGCAAGTGTGTGCTTTCTCATATACTCTTTTCCCTCGGCTACAGTGTGACTTGTGATGTTCTACATGGTGACTGGCTCTTTAGTCTGGGTCCAATGATGACAAGAAACAGAGCCTCAATTGATTCCTGATGGACACATATAAAAAGTAAGAAATAATCTTTTGTTACTTTAAGCCACTGACATTTGAGAAATGTTTGTTCTTATGGCATAACCTGTCTTATCCTGATTGATACACTAATTAATAAAAGTTAATCAACACTTTTATACCACAGTACTTATCTGAGCCTTTAACCAACTAAAAACATTGTTAAATCTCCAAGAGAGTATGCAGTATTTTCCAAACTAATTTGACCACAAAAACCTTTGTGGAAAAAAAACTTTGTAAAATACACAAGGAGATGCTAAGGTTGAGTTTGAGGGCAGTTTTCTTTTTTCTTTTTTATCCCTGTTGGCTAATTTTGAACGTTTGATTAACAAAAGTTTCTTAGAATTTTTATATAGGCTATTGTTAAGCCAAGGCTCCATCCTTTATTTTTGCAAATGATTGTTTTACAACTGAAAACAGAATTTTACATTCATTACTATTAAACATTTTAGTTCGGTTCCCCAACATGTTGGAATCTAAATGTTGCCATTCATTCTGGACATCTTTTTTCCTTGAAGGCTATAATCTGAGAACAGCTGGTTGCCTCCAAAGGGACTTCCAGAGGGGCTTTCATAGAATTAGGCCCCCTGACCTTTTGTCCTATGCAGCAATAATGATTTGATCTTGTCTTGGGATTTCTGATCTAGATTAGGCCTTCCCTTGCTACTCTCATTCAGCTTATCCCCAAATGCCTCCTCCAGCTATACCCTCCCTGTCAGCTCCTCCTGATTGATGCCTCCCAGTCCCAGCTCCACCACATTCCCTGCTTTGATTAGGATTTTCTCCTGGACTCTACAGCAATTCCTCTGTCCAACACCCCTGCCCCCTGCTGTGAAGGACACACTCAGCAAAGCCCTTGTCACTCAGGGCTTTTCTTAGACAATTCACTAGACTTTGGCTAACCCCAACCATCATCTTGCAGCTGTAGTGATAACCTCTCAGCTGATATTTATTGATCGAACTGACATCTGGTGGGTACTTGGGATCCCTCCCAGTCTCAGGTCAGGTGCATAACTAATATTCATGTCTTCTTCATTTTCAGCCAAAATATTAAAGCAGAAGAGGCCCCAGTGGCCAACCCTTGGAGCCACCCTAGTGAATTCCTTGGGGATTGATATTTCTTGGGCTGTCTTATAGGATTACAAGAATTTATCCTATCTAGTAAGAAATTTTTATTCAGAAATATTTATATTGTGTATGTTTAAACAGATTAAATTTAAGATACATTCATTTAATTGTACATAATAATAGTAAAGAACTTTGAATTTATCTCTATAGGTTCTAATTGAGAGACTTACTTATATATTTTTAAAAATATATACAAAACATGAAATTTTAATGTTTCAGTCTTTCAAAAAGCAATCTAAAATTTATTGTCTATCCCCATTGAATATATAAACACCAGATGTCTAAAATACTGGAATCATTTCATTTTCCTTGATGATTTATAAGTATAACTTTTCCCCTCAGGGAGAAAAAAAATCAAAGAAATTAATACATTAAAGATGAGTTGACAAGTCATTCAAAACATGCTGATTGAAAAAATGAGTAAAGAAATGAGATATTTAGCAAAATATTTAAAGTGAGATTTGAATGAATCCTCAGCTTAAAGTGCTAAAGGCTTAAAAGATGTGGGACAAAATATCATTTTGAGATCTGATAATGAAGGGATTACAATTAGGAACAAATGCAATGGCAGGCATATTATCTTGAAATTCAGAAGGAAAGAAATAAAATGACTATCATATAGAATGGCTGAAAAGCAAGAATGAAAGGAGAGGCAAACAGTGCTTCCTAAACATTTGTTTTCTAAGGAAATGCACTAGGAACAGAGAGACAGGTTGACAGACTATTAATATGGTCAGTAAACATGGGAAAGGTAGCTCTTTATTGCTTTGTATTGCCAATCGTGTTTAATAGGGCTTTATAATGTGATCTCAGTGAGGTCACTTTCGGCTGAGTTGGAAATGCTAATGCCTGTCAGAATACTAAAAGATGAATAAGGATTTGCTGGCCTGTTGGGAGACATTATGACTGAATTTGATGCTGAAAAGCACACTTAAGTCCATTGGGAAAGTCAGACAAGACAGAGAGAATTTTCAAGAGAAAGGCATCAAGGGATTGTCCATATTTTAATTCCTCTACAGCACTCAAGTGTCAATAATGTAGCCTTGTCACTTGTCTCATTTGCCGGATGACTAGATAGATTGGGAGATAAGCTAGGGTTTGTGGAAATGTCAAATTCTTGAATAGGAAACTATATTCCTATTAGAGCACATTGGATTTCAACTAGAAATCTCTCAACCTTTTGTTTTTTTATCAAGAGACAGAAAATTCTTTCTGTAAAGGGCCCACAAAGATGTCTATGTCCTAGTCCTCGAAACATATAAATATGTTACCTTGAATAGCAGAAAAGACTTCACAGATGTGATTAAGCAAAGGATTTTGAGATGGGGAGTTTATTCTAGCCTATCTGAGTAGGTCCAATATAAGCACATAAAAAATCAGAAAAGCTTTCCCAGCAGTGGTCAGAGAGAGATGTGAATACCAAAGAAAGGCACAGAATGATGTAACATTGCTGGCTTTGAAGATGGAGGAAAGGGGGCCATGAGCCGAGGAATGCAAGCAACCTCTTGATTGCTTTGTATTGGGAAAATTGTGTTTAATAGAAAAAAAAGCAAAGAAACAGATTTTTCTCCAGAGCTACCAGAGAAGAATGTCACCCTTACCAACACCTTGTTTTTAACCCAATGAGACCTTGTCAGACTTTTGACCTATAGAGCTATAAGATAATGGATTTGTGCTGTTTTAAGCCACTCTATTGGTGATAATTTGGTATGGCAGCAATAGCCAGATAGTAAATATTTGTGGCTTTGTGGACAATACAGGCTCTGCCACAATCACTCAGTTCTGCCACTGTAGCACAAAAGCAGCCATAAACAATGTGTAAATGTATGGGTGTGACTGTGTGTCAATAAAACTTTATTTATAAAAACAGATTGTGGGGCTTTAGTTTGCTATCTCCTCAGCAGAGGTGTACACCAAAATGTCATAGCAGCACTGTTTGTAGTAGCCTCAAATGGTAAACAGCTCCAGATCTATTATGAGTAGAATGAGTAGCATATTCATACAATGGGATAACAGACCCCAAAAATGAACAAACTACAGCTATATGCATCAATGTGGATACACCTTACCAATAATAGTTAACTGAAACAAGTCAGACAAAAGAGAGTAGACTATATATTCTATTTATATGAACTATATGATCCAGCAATACCACTTCTGGGTATATACCCGAAAGAATTGAAAGTAAGGTCTCAAAGAGATATTTGTATACCTGTGTTCATAGTAGCATTTTCACAATAGCTAAAATAAGAAGCAACCCAAGTGTTCATCAACAGATAAATAGATGACTGTACATAACATATCCATGCAATGGAATATTGTTCAACCCTTAAAAGAAAGAAAATTCTGCAATATTATACATCATGAATGAACCTTAAGGACATTAGGCTAAATGAAATAATCCAATAATAAAAAGACAGATATCATATGATTCCAGTTATATGAGGTACTTAAAGTAGCCAGAATCATAGAGACTGAAAGTGGAATGGTGGTTTCCAGGGGCTGGGAGAGGTAAGAGTGAGGAGTTAGTGTTTAATGGGTCTAGCATTTCAGTTTACAAGATGAAGAATTATGGGGATAAATGGGCATGATAGTTGCACAATATGAATATTTAAATCACTGAACTGTACACTTAAAAATGGTTAATATGGTAATTTTTATGCTATGTGTATTTTACCATATTTAAAAAAGTACAAACTGCATTATCTATTTATATATATAAAGTTTAAAATCAGGCAAAAGTAAGCTAGAATATTTAAGGTTGAATATATAGAAAGTCAAAGTATAAACACAAGGAACTGAATACTTACAAAAGGAAATCAGGATAGTGACTTCTTTGCAGAGAGGGAGGGGGCCTTTCTGGAGTTCTGGAAAGCTCTCTTTTTTGACCTGGGTTGTTGGTTCATGTGTACTCATTTTATAATAATTTATTTAGTTATGCATTCTTGTTTTATGCCCTTTTCTATGTGTGTTGTATTTCACAATTAAGAAGATTTAAAATAAGAAGATTAAGTTGTACTCAGCAGAAAGCTCAGCCAATGCTTCTTGGATTTATACCGTTAGAGAAGACAGTCAGAACAAGCAGATATGTTTGAGTGTTGAGCACTTTAAGCACCAACCTACGTATTTAAGTACAGTTAAGCCTGGAACAATGTGGGGGTTAGGGGTGTCCATCCACCATGCAGTCAAAATCTGCACATAACTTTTGACTCCAGAAAATCTTAACTAATGACCTGCCATTGACCAGAAGCCTACCAATTACATAAATTGTTGATTAACACATATTTTGTATATGTGTTTTATACTGTTTTCTTAGGATAAAGTAAGATAGAGAAAAGAAAATGTTTTTAAGAAAACTATAAGAAAAAGAAAATACATTTACAGTATTTATTTTTAAAAATCCATGTATAAGTAGACTCGTGCAGTTCAAACCCTTGTTGTTTAAGGGTCAACTGTATTACTTCCCACCATGCTGTGGGGACACAAACATTTTCATACATTGCTGGAAGGGGAGGGGTATAGACAGTCAAGGAAGTACACAATGGTACAACTCCAATGGAAATAAAATTGACAATGTCTATCAAAATTTCAATATATATACCCATTGGCCAAATAATTTTACTACCAGAGTTTATTCTATGGATTCACTTTCATGTACATATAACAACACATATACAAGTTATTCATTGTAGTATTTTTTATAAAAGCAAGAAGATTGGGACCACCCAATGTCAATCTATAGAAAAATAGTTATATAAACTCTAAGATAGCCATACAAGGAATAGTATGTAGATGGAAAAATAAATAAGTAAAACCTCACAGTGAAAATCTGGTACTAACTCCAGACTGTATACCTAACTGAAAAACAAAATTTGAGGTAAAGAACCACATATATTCTATCTTTTGTGTAACAAAAAGGGATTTAAGAATATACTTTCATATTTGTTTGCATTGTATAAGAGGACATATAAGAAATTAATAAAAATGGTTACCTCTAGAGGATAAAGGAGCAGGTAACAGGATAGAGGAAGGAATGGGAATGAGGCCTCTCAACATATAACTTTTTATGTTCTGATTTTCAAATTATGTGAATGTATTATCTATTCAAAAACAAAAAGTAAATGTTAAAGAACAAAAAATAAAAAGAGAAAAATACATTCCTGCCACCAAGAAGAGCTCAAGATTAGTTTCTAATCAATGTCATTTGAAAGACTACCCAATGGCCAGGACATAGAAGCAACTGAAGTGTCCCACAACAGATGACTAGATAAAGATGTGGTACATACATACAATGGAATATTTCTCAGCCATAAGAAGAGATGAAATACTGCCATTTGCGACAACATGGATAGACTTCAAGACAATCATGCTAAGTGAAATAAGCCAGATAGAAAAAGTTGAAAATCACATGATATCATGTTATATGTGGGATATAAATCTAAAAACAACGAACAAACATGACAAACAAGCAGAGACTCATGGACATGGATAATAGACTAGTGGTTATCAGAGGGGAGCAGGGAGAGGGAGGTAGATGGGGTAAAAGGAGTCAAATATGTGGTGACAAAGAAATCTAACTATGGGCAGTGAACACACAATGCGGTGTATATATGACTTACTATTAAAGTGTACACTTGAAATTTACTAGATTTCATTAACCAATGTCACATAATAAAAAAGAAATTAAAAAAAAGAAAGACTACCCAAAAGGATTTTTTAAAAGTCTGTTTCATGGATGACCATGTGTTGATATGGACAACTTGGAATCAGGCTGCTTAGGACAGAAGGAGAACAAACAATATGAAAAATAGAGGTGAGAGAGAAAACTAAATGAAAAGAGACTTCTGTTTTGTTTATCAATATTTGATGTTACTTTATTGAGGAAACCCTATCTAATTTGATGTTAGTTTTTCTTCCTGGGAGATATACTCAGAGTGTAAATGTAAGTGGCTTGCTGAGAACTCAACATCCATGAAGATAGGAGTCATCAAAATAGAGAAATACAAATAAACATATACATATATAAAGAATAAATAAATAAAAGCCACCTTGTCTGCCATGCATGGTAATTGCTGGTTTACAGTATACCTCTAGGCTGTGAGCATTATTTCAGTCCATTTTCTAATTCAATCTGGATCCATTTAATTGAAAATTTGTATAATTTGCTTTCAAATCAAAAGAGTGTTTCTATATTTTTCTCCCTCCTTTTTCTAATGCCCCTCCCCCAAAGAATAGAAAGGACATAAAAGCTTTTGTGTCCACTTGAATCCTGATGTTTGAAATTCTTAAATTACTCAATAAAAAGATATATATTTACCTTACAAATTGAGATCTTGCCATTCTCTCTACACTCCCCACTTCAACTCTCAAATTCAAGAGTTAAAAAGCACAGTGGGTTTAAAAACAAGAGGAAACTTAGCCAAAAAATGGTTTAAGGGCCTGTGATTGTAGAGTTCCCTTTCCTTTGCTTTTAAATGGTTATTATTGCCTGTTGATATTGGATCTATTAACACTAATTTCATTACTAGAAAACCCATTACTAACCCTTAATCCACTAAAAGGAGAGTTTCTCTTTAAAATTAAGGAAGGAGCTATTATCTTTAAACCAATCAGATCAAATTACCTCTAATGAACTGTAAAACATATTACTAATTACATTAATGTGCTCATTCATCTATTTCTCTTTTGGTCATTTTTGGTAAAGTTTAAGTTATTGGGCTTAGTAATTTAAATTATAAAGGGTTTTTTGTTGTTGATGGTTTGGGATGGTGTTGTTTTATAAAGAATGAGGCCACTAGGGCTTCTTAACATGTAGGCATAGCTATCGGCTTGGGTTGGGAGCTTTCTATACCTTTCTATTACAAATATTCATGGTGTAGAATAGATTTTCCCCTCTCAAAATGAGAAACCCTATTGCTAGCAGAAAATCTTTGTTGCTATGAATTGAATCACAGACCAAGACAAAATATCAGAACACTTAACCTGAATTGTACTGATTTTGACGTCAGAGGGATGAAAATATGCAGAAAACCCCTGTTGTCAAAAGCAGGTTGATTTCTCTATTTCATTTGACTTATTTCAATGATAAGTATCTCAGGTAGACTCAGGTGATGGGAAATCCCAGACATCTGTCACAAGAGAACTATATTCCAGTCTTTATTCCATAGCTGCTCTCTCAGGTTAGTCAAATTCACCTAACTGCAATATGTCTGGACCCCTCGCACTTCCCTTGTCCCTAGATTCCTCATCTTGTAATGACAAATTCAGTAAATTCCCTTATAAAGTGCTTTAAGCTATTTAGAAGAAAAATTCCTGATATGGGCTAAATGGTAGACCTTTTAAAATTCATATGCTGAAATCCTAACCCCCAGTAGCTCAGAATACAACTCTTTATTTGGAGATAGGGCATTTAAAGAGATGATTAAGTTAAAATAAGGCCATGAGGGTGGGTTCTAATCCAATATGACTTTTGTACTTATAAGAAGAGATTAAACACACAGAGCAACACCAGGGATGCACATACGCAGAGAAAAAAAAAACACGTAATGATATAGTAATAAGGTGGCCATCTCAGAGCCTCAGAAGGAATCACACCTGCTGACACCTTGACCTTGTTCTTCAAGCCTTCAGAACTGCAAGACAATAGATTTCTGTTTTTTAAGCTACCCAGTCTGTGGTATTTTGCTACAGCAACCCAAGCACACTAATACAATTCTGTTGAGTTATTTTCTACACAAGGGCTCTCCAGCCCTCTTCCAGTTCCAGAAGGTGGCTTTAAGGCTTAAAATCCTTCACTCTTCCATGTCCCCATGTTCTTTGCCATCCACGTGACTTTGTGGCTCCATTAGAAGTGACGCACATGTTCTCACCCCACTGATGTTGATATTGGCCATGCGATTTGCTTTGCCAATAGAACGAGGGTAAAAGGGATGATGTGACCATTCTGAGCCTAGGCCTAAAAGAATGTCACATGTTTCTGCTTACTTCTTTTATAAATCTGTCATCAAAAATGGAAAAACATTCCTCTGGTAGCCCACTGGCCCAAAGAGGATGAGAAACACGTGGATGAGTTCTAGACTCAAATTATATCAAGAGACCAAGTCTGTCTAGATCTGCACTCTGAGGCAGAATTGTCCAACTGAGCCTAAGCTAGACCAGCCCATCCTCACTCAATTTACACATCTGTGAGACTAAGTATAAACACTACTGTAAGCAACTGAGTGTTGGAAAAGTGTTCTACAGCACAAGAGAATACACAAGAAGATACTATTTTGGTAACAGGCAATGGAAACAAACTCCAAAGTCTTAACAAAATAGGATTCCACTTTAAGATCTAAGTACACAAAATCCAGATGTAAAAATTAAACATGCCCATACACAACAAGGAAGATCATCCATATGCCATAAAGACTCCCTTCAACTACAAAATATTATTTGTCCATTTATAATATGATTTGCTGTTTATATAGTATAGAGTCCTACTGGTGGGTTTCTTGTTTGTTTGTTTGTTTTTTAGGTTTTTACTGAGATAGATGCAGATGTACTAATAGGATTGTTTTTGTTTTGTTTTGTTTCAGCCCCAAATGGGGTAGAGGCTATCTGGAGTCAACAGATCTAACAAGAACAAGTGGAGGGAGGAAGTTAGTCAGGAATTGATATTTTAATCTGACTTGAAAGACAAGTGAAGGAAACCACCTAAACTAGCAGGGGGGTCTGGTGAGTCTGGAGACCACTAGCCCGAGGCAGTTTTCATTCAGCAGCCTTAGAGGGCTAAGGCTGCCTTTCACAAAGGGCTAAGACTCTAGGCCCTGGTCAGGGGAGCTTATCTCTGTCTCCTGATCTCTCACTGCTCACCTGAGGGCCTTTGAACCAGCTCTGTTCTCTCTGCATTTGGATTCCTTGTCCCAGAAGCAGCCATCTTCCCAGGGATGTCCTGTCCCTGTGACGCAGACTGTAAGACTGCCCAGTTTCTGAGCCGGTCCACCCATGCGCTGGACCTGGCACGAAGCTGGCCTCGCCCATCGGGGTCCTCCTGCTCCTGAGGCGTTGATCGGCCACCAGGCCACAGCTCGTCCTCTCCAGGACCTCTCCACACCAGCCCGCCTGAGGGGCAGGCTTCTGGGCCTGTTTCTGTACTATTTCTGCCCACTGCAGTATTCCTCTACTGAGCAGAATTTGCCCAAGGCCTCTGCATCAACCTGGCTGATATTTTCTCAGGACCATATTATGGACCCAAGGTCTTCAATCCTCTGTCCGCTCCTCTCCTTACACAGGTGTCAAGTCTGTATTTTGGCTTAAAGTTCGTTCCTACACTTTTTTTCCTCTTTATCCCTCAGATAAATTTCTTCTGATACATCTCTTGCTCATCTAATCCCATCTTAGATATGCTTCTCGAAAGACTCAAATTGATATATTAGATTATTTTGACCATCACAAGAAGTTGAAAAATTTACAGTTCATAAAAAGATAAAAGTTTCATGGGTGAAGCAATTAGAAATAAACTCTGAGATTGGATATTTGAGGTTTCTCTTGTAAGAAATTACACTTTGTAGTTACATAAAACCTTTATTTTATTAACTTTTTATTGAAATATACATTCAGAAAAAAATACACAAATCATGAGTATACAATTTGATGGATATCTGCAAATTGAACAGACCCACTTAACTAGCACCCAGAACAAGGAATGGAATATGACCAGTACCACTGAAATTTCCCTCATGTCTCCTCTTAATTACTACACCCTAAAGATACTAACTATGGTGTCTGATTTTTAATACATAGATTAGTTTTACACCTTTTGGACCTTTATACAAGTGGAATCATACGTTGTTCAATAACATCTTTGTATCCAGCTTTTTTCACTTAACATTTCACTTAATGAGATTTATTCATGTGTTTCATACAATAGCTTGTACATTTTCATGGCTATAGTTCAAAATCTTTCTCAAGTATAAGCCTTGTCAAATACATCTTCGAGAACTAGATGGGAGATGCCCAGCTGGAGTGTTTTATCATGTTCAGTTTTCACTTGACTTTCCATGATTCAGTGAAGACAGTTTCTGCCTCTTCTCTTAGAACACTATTTCACAAGTCCTGACATGCAGAAAATGTTCTTGAGAGTCTGAATTTTCCTTCCCAAGAATTCTTTTTATGTTATCTAATTACTTTCCCTGGGTCCATTATATTCTTCCAATGATGGAGGACTATTATTGTTCCCTCTTAGTCATCTTTTGGCTGTAGTGCCTTCTTGTTATTGTAGAAAAGCTTCTAAATGTCTTCCTATCTTCTGCCATCACTGTGAAATTCAGGGTCCAAACCCATCAGCAAAATTCCAAGGATCATGTCCAGCCAATGGACACACACTGGTCTGTCCATAATTTTCATCTAAGGGAAGAATTTGTTCTTCCCTGAGGTCTCTTCTCTGGTGCCCCCAGATTAGAACCAGCATTGTCTTGCGTAAAAACACAAAGCTGCCTTTGAGAATGGGATACTAAGAGTAGAGAAAAAGAACTAATCCTTTATGACCATCTTGGTATAGAAATCACTTGGATCCACAATTCTGGTCTTTAGCAATACTGTCCCTGATCTTGTTTTCCTACAATTCTTCATATGAGCCAAAGGACAACTATGCTTTGGATTACGTTTTTTTCCCCATATCTAAAGATGTGATATCTCGCAAGTAGTTTTCTAAAAGAATTTTGTTCTGAACCTTTTCTAGCCGCTTTGTCTTAAGGCAGATTGTTTCTGATAACAAATTCCAGTTCAGGATCAAGACATCAGTCCTTTGAGAATTGTTGCTCTATTTCTTTGTAATAGACTAACATCTAATAATGACTGCCATAACTGAGTATCCACTCAGTGCTAAGCAGTTTATCAACTTTATCTATAACCAACAAACCTACAATACAGGTTTGTTTGGGTTTTTTTTTTTTGACAGAGAAATGAAGGCCCTGAGAGGCTAAATGTCCTGAGTAAAATCATGCTGTTAGCGAATGACGGAGCTAGGATTCACATGTAAGTCTTTGGCTCCAAAATTAATTCTTGTTTCACTGTCCCATCATACACTTCTCAGCCATCTACCAGTTTCCTCAGTTCTCCATCTGCTCCCCACATTGCTAACACTCATGTGTGCAAGCACACACAGGCACACATATACACACTGTGCTTCATTCTTTTCTGATGTAGTTACTCCCTTCCTCCACTCTCCACATCCTAGGGCCAAAATTATCTAAGAGCATACTCAGTGTCCCAGAGCGTTATGGCCTACTAAGTAAGAACTTAGACTCATACATCAGACCAGTTGTATATGAATCCTGGTTCCTCCACTTATTAGCTTGAAATCTTAAGCAAATTTTTTCTCTGAACTTCAGTTTTCTCATTTTTAAAAATGAAAATAATAGTATCTTTCTCATAGGGCTACTATGAAGACTAAAATAATGCACATAAAGCTCTTAGCACTGTGCATATAGTAAATGCTTGACAAACATTGTTATTATTATTACTTATTCACAGTATCCCATAAAGTCAGGGGATAGTGATTGGTCAATAGTGGTCAAGAACAGTGATTTTCAAACCTGTATCTCAGTCTGAGCCACCCATTGGCCCTTAGCCTAGAAGTTCTAATTCAATAAGATTAGGATAGAGTCCTGAAATCTGTATTTTTTAAAGCTTCTACAGGTGACTCATATATTCAGCCAGACTTAGAACTCTCTGACCTAGAGCAGAAATCTTTGAAGGCAATGGTTTCCGAAGTTACAATCAGGTCATCTCACAGGAATGCTTGGCATCTTTCAATATCTTCTCTCAGGTTCTGTCCTCTCATGACAAATAACACTGTGCTACCACTCACACATACACAGAGGACACACACATCCTACTCACACACCACAGCCTGGATTAAGCCATGGCCAGGGTTGGATTCCAGAAAGTGAGGATTAATCTTATTGACATGCATTAGAGACTGGCCCCAGGAAAGCCCCCATGTGATCGGGGGTTAAAAGCGGCCAACCAGAAGGCTGATCATGACCAGCAGCTATCATGTTATTTCTGAACCTAATTTCTGACCGAAGACATGCCTATCATATTTGTTCCTCCATCTATAAGACAGATCTTAAAACTGGCACCACTTCTGTAGCCAGTAGTCTAAAAATGTGTTGAAATTATGGGATTCCAGGAAACTGTCCTTTCCCCACAAGAAGAACCTGCTCTCCTGGCCTCTGGGTGACAGCTCTCCAATTTTCAATGTGTACACCATCAATCTCCATCTTAATACACGGGTAGTTCCGAGCCCATGAATTGCAGTTTTAGAAACCTGGAGAAAGTCTATGAGTCCTGAAGTAGTATAATGAAAAAAGGAATCTGGGGCTTCCATATTTTCCAGGGGCAACTCACTCATTTGAGACTAAAGATAGTACTTGGAAATGTAGGAGCTAACTTTCATTCAGAAATGACAGTTCATTTCAATCAATTTGAAGAGCAAGCAAGGCTGGAAAAATAGCTGTTGGACCCCAGCTGATCCGGAGTGCCAGGTGCTTTTATTCAGACTGCAGCTGAGATTTGTTTTCCTGTGAAGAGGCTGTAGTGACTGCTTTTAGCATCTCCTGTAAGTACAATAACAGCAGGAAACCAGGCAGCATAGGCAAAATGAAGCTCTGTGACAAATGATTTGGTTTCTCTCCATTAACAATCATGATTTGACCTGAACTGCCTCAATTAAGGGATTGGGGGTTGCCTTTGGTTCATTCGTTATACATGCAAGAGAGACAGAAATGAAGTAAGACAGAGAAATAGAGACAAGGATGGGATGAAACAGAAAAGATGACTGGATGTTAATTTGGTGTGGCATACGTAAGTATGTTTTAGACTAAGTAGATGGGGTACCGTGTAATTTCACTCTTTTCCGCCCTCCATTCCTCACTCTAATAATCCAAGGAAGATCACAAACACTGTATTTATGAGAGCTCATTATGCCAATGTGTCCATTTGATGAATGGTGTCACTGATTAATGAAGACTTGAAACAATTGGATTCTGACTCCAAAGAAGTACACAGCTCTTAAGGAAAAAAATCAAATAATTGACAGTCCTCCTGCCTTAAATTCTCTCTTCCATGTTGCAGCCTTTAAATACACACACACACATGCACACACACACACATATGTGTGTGTGTGTATATATATATATATGTATAAATTTTTTTACATCATTGGTATTTCCCTGTTCACAGACACATTTCTGACAAATAATAAAGCTTGAGAGAGGCTCTTCTCGATTTTATTCTTTTAGTCTTGAAACATGAAATATCCTTTTCCTAGGCTACCCATGGGACTGAAATGAGCTTCACAAGTTACAACTTGTAGAAATTAAACACAATGCAAAGGAAGATAATTATGCACCCCATCTGGTTCACTGAGGCACAAAGGCACTTGGTAGGGCAATATTATGCCACTTTGTGGTTGGGGGATTTTTTTTCCAGGAAACTTATTAACTTTTTATTTTTAAATAAGTTTGGACTTACAGAAAAGTTACAAAAACATGTACAGAGAATTCACATATACCCTTCATCCAGCTTTCCCTAATGGTGGCATCTTCTATAATCATAGTAGAATAATCAAAACGAAAAAATTAACATAGTACCATACTATTATGTAAAGTACAGACCTTATTCAGATTTCACCAGTCTTTCTACTAATGTCCTTTTCCTGTTCCAGAATCTCCTCCTCATTAGTTAGGCACCTTCTGTCTGTGAAAACTCCTCAACCTTTCTTTGTCTTTTCTGACCTTGACACTTATGAAAAGTACTAATCAGTTATTTTGCAGAATATCCCTCAGTTGGGCTTTGTCTGACGTTTTTCTCATAATTAAATTGAAGTTATGCATTTCTGGCAAGAATACCATAGAAGTGATAATGTACCCTTCTTAGGGCTACATATCAGAGGACACATGATGTTGACATGCCTGATTATTATGTTAAATTAACCTTGATCGCACAATTGTGCCTGTTATGCTGCTCCACACTAAATTACTGTTTTCCCTTTTCTAATTTTAAATACCTTGAGAGAGATAGCCTGTTTCTCCTGAAATGTTCCCCTACAATTTTAGCACCCATAGGTGAATCTTGCCTTTCAGGTAGTTTTTTAGGAACCACCATAGTTGTTGTCTAAAGAAGCTTCAGAAAGAACGTTCTGGAAGGGTCAAACATGCTATGGGAATATCAGTTTGCAGTTGTGTATAGGAGGCAATTCTCTCACTGGACAAATGTGTGTTGTTCTACTTCCTGGCCTGGTACAGATTGAAACAGGTACCTCTGAGCTTTGGGAGAACATGGACAAGCTTAGCTTTTGCTGGAGAAAATATTCTTGTACATCTCTCCCCAAACAAGAAATAAAATATCCCATTGAGTTTCCCCATATGATTCTGACCTCAGACACACCCCAAATGACTTCCCAATTGGCTTATGTCCTTTAGTTTCTAAGTTATAACCCCTCTCACCTCCATTACCACCGCCATTCTCATATGGGAAAACTTGAATATTCTTTTCTTTCATCATTCCAGGACTTTGAGCAATTCAAAGGTGCATTTTTTTCATTTTTAAAGAAATTGCCAATGTCAACAATGAACTCACTACCATCCATCTTATGAGGAATTCATAAACAGCTTCTTTGAATGGCTCTTGGGTTTTTATAGACATACTAAAGCTACCTTAAACCCAGAGATGTTCCTGAAAATTGATGCTTAATTGGGGAAGAAAATCCTTCATTAAAATAAACTTACAGAACTACACTGGAGCCAGAATGAAAAGGCAGTTCTGATAAGCCCCCAGCTTTAATTGAAAAATTCTCTCCAAGTAGAGAGAACACAATTTTGATGTGTTCAAAGGGGCAGAAATAAAGAATTAGAAATAAAAAAGATTTAGACAAAAGTCTTGGGCTCTCTTTTTTGACCTGCTCTTAAATGTGTCTATGATCTTGGGGTGTCTTCTCCAAGGTGATGACAAAATCTTTACAGTGTATTGCCCCCCATATACGCTGCTCCTTTAATATTCTCACTTGCCCTTAGACTTATGACTACGCATGAACATCTTCAGAGCAGATGCTCACTAAAGGGTACTTCTTATCACATAGACTGGTCTTGCCCAGCAAAGATGATGCTTCTGTCCATTAAGATGTGCTCCAAATTGTCATTTTAAGAATAGTGATAGGAAAAGACCCTCACTCAGCCTCTTGTCCAACCCCACTTGTAACTCATTTGTGATGTGACTGGCTGAACTGGCCTGAGTAAGACTGTCATCAAACATTACTTCTGTGGGCTTATTTGGAAAGCAAGGCTTTGACTGCCTAACTCCAACAGAATTTATTAGTCCAAACTATCTGTAAAATTTCAACACCAGTACTTAATAAAGGACACTTTGTTGATTTGGTCAGAGGATTCTTGAAAGGCAAGATTATGAATTACTATTTCCCTGGTGAGTTGTTTTTGTGTTTTCAATGTCAGGAATTAAAGACCATTTGCACTCCAGAGAGTAGAGGCTGTGGACTTTCTATATGAAAAAAACGGAAGGGGTAGGGAGGGTAAATTACACTCACCTAACCTGTCCTAGTTAATTTCACTTAAAGAACCATCTCATCTTTGTGGCAACTCTGTTAAATAGTACTGGTCCATTTTATGAATGAGAACTGAGACTTAGAGAGGTTGAGAAATCTAGAATAGTTAAGTGATATCCAAACCCAGACTGGTTTAACTTCAAAGCCTATTCCTTTTACATTAGCACATCTTGCCTTTATGGAGCTCCTCTGCATCTTCCCCATGACTTCAACAATGATGAACCAAGAGTGAGTTTTCAAAACATACTTTCTATAGATGTTGACCTAGTTGGGGTATCCTTGTAAACCATGGCTCTGGTTGGAGGACCCACTGTTGGAAATTGCCTCTGGTCCCTATAAGCTCCTCTCTCCCTCTGCTTGAAGCGGAAGTATAAATGCACTTCCTGGTTGTATTCACACATTCTCTGAATAGTAAAATGACTTGTCCAGCAGCCTTTTTGGCCTTCTGTGTGTCTCCTGACAGCCTTAGGTAGAACTGAACACTCCATGAATTTTTCTGAAAGCTGATACATAAAATCAACACCCAAAGAATGTTCCAGTGATGACTGGGAACTCAACAGACATGAACCATTTAAAACTTCACTGAAAAGCTAAGAATTTGTGTTTTCCCTCCTCTCCTTTTTACTCCTATTTTCATCCTCTCAAGTGAATAAACAAAATCTTTTATTTTCTCATCAAAACACACATCATTAACTTCTAATCAATTCAAGGCTCAGAAATCCCTGAGCAACCTCTCAGTTTTCAGAAATGCCAGTAAGAAATTGGAGCCTTGGCTAATGGGACCAGGTCAGTCTTGGGGCTCCAGGTGCCGAGGACAGGGCCATAAAGTTAGGTAAACAAGTAGGTCCTCTGTCTGTGGGTCATGAAAGACAGACAGAGCTCCCTGGATCTTAGGTGTTAATTCCTCCAACTGCCAGGGTCACGAGGGTTGGGCTTGCCAAGAAAACAGGGTGGGGAGACCAGACCCCCCCAATCCAAGGTCAGTTGGAGGCCAGTGAGTCTGGAGAAGGAGACTCAGTGGTCTGGGAAGGACAAATGAGGTCCCTTAAATGAGCAAGAAAAGTCTGATTGACTGCTTGATCACGGTATAAAACAACTTCAGGTCTAGTTCTGGCCAAGAAAGAACTGGATCTCTAAAACAGAGCACTGAGCTTCCCTACCATGAGTGAAGGCAACAGGTTTGGGGGCTTTTATGTATATAGTAGTAGGCCCTCACTCTGGCTCTCTGAGCTGGAGCAGGTGTGGATTTATGGAAGGAGGTTCCATGTGATAGACAAGAAGAATGCAGGAGGGAAATGGGCCATCCCAAGGCCACCCAACAGGTCTGGAATTAAGAGGAGGGCAAGACAGAAGGACTTTCCCAAACTGCACATAGAATGTCAAAAGGCTTGGCAATCCCACTTAATTTAATTCAACAAGTATAGATTGGACCATGCTATGTAAAAGTGTAAGGATACAGGAGTGGGGGACACAGGAGACTCTTAGCAGTCCTAGATTTTATCATTCATGGTTTTGATACTAATGGGGGCCCTGCTATCTTTCTGAGGGCTAAAATTGAATTATGGCCATTTCAGGCTGGTGTGGAGAGTGAAACATTTAACTAATGACTGAGTCTAGCTGTTTTGAAGGATGGCAACATCTCTGCTGTTTCCTAGTGACTACTGAGAGGCAATGTGGTATAGTGGCTAAGAGCATGAACACTGGGATTACACTGTCTGGGTTTATAGTCCCAATTTAGCCCCTTACTAGCTATATAACATGGGGCAAATTTCTTAACCTCCCAGTGCCTTTGTTTTCCCATCTGTGAAATGGGGTGAATAATGCTAACTACATATTAAGGTTGTCATGAAGATTAAAGGAGTTAATGCAGGATGACCTGAAAGTGTTAGTGCCATTTTAAGCTTTACTCACTTCAGAAGTATAAATACTACAAACTCACCAAAAAGTTACATTATTTAAGTTTATTTTATACTTCTTTAGCTTTGTGAATTCATTTTGTATATATGGAAAACACATGGAACAGTGCTGAAAACAGCAAATGTTTGTTGTTATCCTCACATGCATTGATGCCTGGGAAGCTATACTTTACTTTCTTTTATGGGGAAAATGAAAGGCCTGGGAATGCCTCCTTGGCAAATGTTAAGAATTTGCTCTATTTCTACCAAAGTCAGGATTCCCTTAAGTGGGGATGAATCTGCACAAGAAACTTGTCTACATCTCTATAAGGCAGCATCTATGGGTGAAGTTCACACAATAGCTCAAAGAAAGGGCAGATTGATGTGACCCTGGACAAAACTTTCTTGGGACAAGTAGAACTCTAAGACCTCTTTCTAATCATTTAAAGCCCTGAAAGAAAGGCCTTAGGCAAAATGTCATTTTATGAAATCCTTTTATACCAGCTCCTTTAACATCTATAAGTGGTATGATCTGAGTGGAATCAAAACACACCAAAAATTATATCCCCACCAGTCTGTCACACCACCTGATATGCCACCATTACAGGCGCAGGGTCTCAGCTGCAGACACCCCTGGGAGCCTTAAGCACTTTTAGTCATCAACACTGGAGTGTGACTTGGTTTAATCAGCTGCTTTCCCCTAACAGCTAGCTGAATGGCTTGCAGGGAAAGAAGAGTGATTCTGATTGTAGCAGAGGCAAGGTGAATTTGCCCACCTAGGCCATTGCTGTACGGAGGAGAAGGGTGTCAGTCTGAGTGGGCACTCCAAGAAGGACACCAGGAAGATTGGGGCCCTGTGAGAACAGAAGAGACAATGCAAGGAAGAAGGTAGCCCTAGAAAGGGAAGCGCAGCAACCCTGAACCTATTCAAGCTCTCTTTGTAGCTCCCCCAAATCGCAGCAAAAATGCTTCATGAATGATTAAATTACCGACTGCAATATTCTAATACAAAGGTTTTTATAAAAGAGTTACAACCAGATGGAAATTTTAAACTTTACTATTGAATGCTGCTGAATTCTAATTTAGTTGTTTGTTTGCTTCCCAAAAGATTACTAGTCTCTTACCATAAACTTGCACAGTAATTTATATTCTGCACAATTAGGCTCCCTTAAGAAGAATCACTCAGTAATGTAATTAAAAATGAAAACCTTAACTCCTCATCTTTACAACACAATAGTACCAACATTTCCTGGGTAGGATATAACATTTCAAGCTTCTTTTTAATTTTGTCCTATGCATAAGATGGTTCTTTGGTGGTAGACATTAATTGCGCTAAAATGGTAATGCAAAACCACCAGCAATTTGCAGCCATATATCTTATACTTGCTGAGATCAATGCTAGGATTATAATTGAGAATGCATGCTTGTGTCTGGGATAAATCTTCATATTGTGACATGTAAAATAAGATTTAAGGTAATTATTTTCTTTCTAGTCTACCCCTAAATCAAAGGAGAATGTGCGAAGAGAGATTTTGTGGAAACTAAGGATATGGTGACCTGCCCTTAACTAGACATCACTTATCTGGCTCATGTAAACCTGGGAGAACTGCCAACAATATAGGTCTGACGTAGCCAAATTTACATATTAAATTACATGTGTAAGAAAGAGGCTAAAAAAGTGTCAGGTGCCTGACTATAGGAATTGGTGGTGTTCATGAGCACCCCCAAATGTGAGTGTGCAGTTTGGTGGAAAGTTCTGGGAGGTATTGTGAAAATGACAGAAGTGATAGTGGTGGTGTATGAGGAGTTAATGTTAGGATGAAGGCTCTGGCACTGCTTAGACATGTTCCCCCTGGGGCTGGGATTAGGGTGGGGTTGATAGAGGAGCCTAGAAGTTTAGCGGAATGCCAGCTCCTTACCTGAGGAGTCCCTTCCAGAGCAGAACAGTCTTTTCCTTGTTGCATCTCCAGGGCGAAGCACCCGTTGGGCACTCCTCAGGTATTTGCGGACCAACTAAATGACTCACTCCCCTCACTAGGGTCCCAAGGCTGGAAGATTTGGGAGATGAGGTAGATACTCAACTACCAAAGGAGCCTCTAGGATCAGGAAACATGAGTAGAAAGTAGAGTGGGGAGTGCATGACAGCACTATAAATATCTTCTGAGAGAAAGAGGGAAGGATTAGAGGGTTCTAATTGGACTGAGATGAGAGGGGGGTGATGCTAGGAGGGACAGAGCGAATTTTTAAAGGGGGTATCACTTTAGGTTCTGTTCCCTCACCGATAAACTGGAAAGACAACTGTGTGGGCTGGAAAAAGCCAAAAGCAATTAATGCATTTTGGTGCAGGCTTGAGATGGTGAAACAGAAAATGGGGAAATGGGCAAAGCTCATTTGGAATTTGGAGCCTGTGTGTTGAGGTCTGACCATCACACTGAACATCTGAATTCTTAGTGAAGGCTCTGCTTTGCCTCTTCCCGGTATGGTTTGGATTATGAAGGGTTGGATCTTTCTGTCCTGCTTTCCTTTTAGGAGAATTAATAAGCAAAGGAAGATGTGCACATGAGTAAAATCTCCTCAGGCTGCTCAGTGAACACATAACACAGATACTACTCTAGTTTTTATAAGAGGTTGGGAGCAAGATAAAATCCTCGCCAGTCCTCTGCTCTCCACCCAGTGAGGAACTGAGTTGTATGTCATCTGAAACCCAACAGACACAGTTTTTTAAAATCTACCCACCCTCCAGATTTGGAGTTTAAAAGCCAACCTCCATCCTCTGCTTTCAACCCTTCTTCCCATGGAAGTTTCCAGAAAAGCTCAGCAAGGGAACCAAAAACTGCGAATGTCTACAAGATTTCCAAAAAACAATAAATCTAATATATATATAAAAAAAAACTCACTCAAACATTTTAAAGTTAAAAATGCCAGTGTTTTCCTCAGCCTGAGGCAAAAATGACTTTTTTATTACATGGGGGAAAGGAGCATGAAATCTCACAGACCTTTGCCAAAGCTGAAACTCTTTGGGTACGCTTTGAGAAGGAGCAGGACGTTGAACGGGCCATGGAAGGCATGCTGTTTAATTGGAATTGCATGGGTCTCTTTGGCTCCATCTTCACAATAGTCACCAAGATCTCCCCCTGCTTCGTCCTCCTTCATTCCCTGAGGGGAGGGGGAGCTCTGGCGTCAGCAGAGGTTCTTTTGTGGGGAATGCACAATGAAGAGGGCAGGCTCACCAAAGCTGACCAGAAAGGCTCCAACAAAGCAGGCCTTCCGTTTCTTGCTCCGCAGTCCCTCCATAACAACTTTCTGTGGATGTTCAGATTATAGGAATCTCTTAGTCAAGAACCAGATGCTCTCCATGCACAGAAGTCTTTGGGTATGGACTGTGAGGCCAAGATTGCCTGGCTTCAAAGCTGGATCTGCCACTTGTTAGCTGTGTGTCTTGGGCCAGTTAATTAGGTTTGCTTAATGTAGCTTCTTCATCTGTAAGATGCCTCTAAGAAGGCCTATCCTGCAATGTGGTTGGGGAATTACAGGAAATTTATGTAATATATGTTTTTCTTTTGACTTCAATGGTGAATTCAGTGATATTGTCCCATGGGAAGGGTCCCCTTACTCATGAGTTTAAACTTTTGATGACAACAAAGATGTTAAGATGAGGTTTAGCCTCTCCAAATTTCATAGACACTTGGATATTTTCAAATTTCAAGTGTTCAACTCAAAGCAGATTTACTTCTGACTTTATATACTTTGTAAGGACAAATTGTCACATACTGCCTCTCTTTAACAACACAGGACATATTTGCTTGACAACTAAATTGTTCAGCTTTGGTAGGAGACAGGGCAAAAGCTGGATGGGAATCAGCACAGAAAAAGCCCATCGGGATATTGGTTCAGCACAGATAGTCATACAGCCTGGAATGTTATGTTTGTTAGATGGCAAACAAAATAACCCAATGACATTGTCCTGTATTAGTCAAGCAATTACAACTGACAGAGTAGGAACTGTTCTGGGTGTTCCCATTATGCTCTGCACTGACAAGCACATTGGGAGGGAATTAGGTTCATGGCCCAGCACAGAACCTACTGAAGGCAGCCAGACCTACACAAGCAGGAATACCATCCACTCCTCTACTTTCTCTCAGACACTGAACATTGATACTACAGTGTTGCTGTGTAGTTTCCCCCAGAAGATTCTTTCTTAGCATTAAAAAATTGCATTAATATAACTTGCAGGCAAATTAAGGTACAATGAATAAGATAAATGACTAATAAATTTGGAGGAACATATACAAGAATATTAACGTCCATTTGAAACATCCAAAGGGATCATTGCTTTTTCTCTTTTTAAAAAGTTCGATCTTTTTCTCCTACAAGAAGACTTTGCTTTCTCAGCAATGAGATTCTTAGAAAGGAATGGGCAATGCTGGGCTGTAAAGCAAAGAGTTAACCATTGAGGTTAAGAGCATAGGTCTTCTAGAGACACAAGTTTGAATCTGTCTACACTGAGTGACTGCAAGCAAATTCCTTAACCTCCCTAAGCTTCAGTTTTATCATCTGCAAAACGAGGATGAGAAAGTATCTCCTTCCTTAGGTAGTTGTGAAAATGACCTGGGAGTAATGCACACAATAACAGCATATCATGAGCATTCAATATTATATTTGCTATTATAAGACTTTAAAGGGTCCAGGAAAGGCTTGGGGAACTCACAGTATGAACACCTATGATCAGGCCCCGGATGATTGAAGAAGTTGATCAGGTCATGTCCTGAGATATTATCTAGGTAGTGAGAAACAGTCAGATCAGCAATATGACATATTGCAGGGAGTCAACAAAATCTGAGCGCTCCTACACCCCAATTTATATAGCTGAGCAGTACAGATGCTCCAGAGCCCCAGCTTCACATTTAGCAGGAAATGTTGCTTGGTTATGGAAGAAACTGAGGTACCTGAATGGAAAGCATTATATTAGTTACCTATGTGAGCAAGATCCAATAATAATAGCAGCACCTTGTATTTGTATAATTATCTACAAAGTATCTGATTTAATCCTTTGATCTGTAAAATGGGATAAGATGCTTATCTTATTATCTCCATTGACAGATGAGGTTATAGAGACTCTGAGAGGCTAACTTGGCCAAGGGTAGACAGAAGGTAAGACAATGAGCCAAAGGTATTGGCATGACAGAATATTTGTTAAAGTAACAGTTGCTACTCTAAGCAACAACAAAATCTCAGGAACATCATACACAGACATGTATTTCTTAGTTCCAGAATAATCCAATGTGGGCATTTCTGTTTATTGGGGAAAACAGGAGTCTGTGTGGTGATTCAGGAATCCAGATGCCTGGCTCCCTGTGGCTCTACCACCAACGTATGGCTTGTCTGCCAGAAGGGAAAGGAGTATGGCAGAACACGTGACAGGTTTCTATGAGTCAGGCCTAGAAGTGATATATATATATATATATATATATATATATATATATATATATATATATATATATATATATACACACACACATACATGTGTGTGTGTATCTCAATAGATGATATATAGCTAGATAATAGATAGATAGATAGATGATAGACAGACCAGACAGATGGATGGAGAAATGATAGGTAGGTAGGTAGGTAGGTAGATAGATAGAGAATTTCTGCTCACATTCTGCTGGCTAGAGCTCGGTGACACAGCCACACCTAAGTATGAGAAAGCCTGGAAAATGAAGATTAGTTGAACGTGGGTGTGATGAACAATGTTGTCCCATCCCTGCCACAGCCAGAAATCTACATCGCCTGAACTTAAGTCTGGTATTATTTCTATTATGCCAGGTTCACACTGTAATGGGTTCTTAATAAGTTGACAGATGTATATGGCACAATCCAAGGCATAAAGGACACCTCTGCAGACTTTAACACAGAGAGGCATGGAAAGTCAGGATAATGCAGGCTAAAAAGGTCAGTGACAGGTTGAAGACAGGATAATGGCATGTGCTGACCCTAAAAGAAGGTTTCTTAGCTCCTGAAGAGGTTTGGGAACATGTTTATATATGATGTCAGCAATGTTTTGGGCCACTGGGCTTAAGCAAGAATCACAAAATTACCAGAAGGGAATTTCTCTGCCTTATCAGTGGCTTAAGCAAGAATCACAAAATTAGCAGAAGGGAATTCCTCTGCCTTATCAGCACCTGAATTAGGATAAAACATGAAAGGGTACCATTAAGCAAGAGGAAATGGGCAGTGGCTCTTGAGTCCAAATATCACATTTAAGTTTCTTTTGTTTCCGCATTCTACATTATCAGGCTCAGCACTCCACTTTTGAATCAGTGAAAGCTCTTGAATTCTTACTAGTGTCAGTAAGTGGGTACCATCCATGTCCATTTAATGAAAAATTGAGAATTAGCAATGATCCTAGTCAATGGTGTTGAATCATGAAATTAAGTTTTCATGTTTTGATAAGTGAAGTTTAATGTGAATTATTTATTATATTTTGTGGTGTGTTTTGTAAAAGTGATGAAGATTTAGTAATGTGAGTCACTGCCAGATCTTTGCTGGCAAATGCCGTTCCATGTCTACACATTCCCTTCATCACTGACTTTCACATGCTTTCCTGAGGTATGGCAGTGTGGTGACACAAAGAGGAAATACTGGCACACAAAGACTGGCAATGTTGGAAAGAAGTGACCCACCTGGAGTACTGTTTGCTGTGTTGACTTTTACTCTACATCAGAAAACTGGGAACTCATTTTGCAATCTGTGTTAATAAAGGTGCAGGAGTAAAAATTCCACTACAATGAGTCTCTTTGGAAGCCAAGCATGATATTTTGTGGCAGGAGAATGTTTAAATAATGACTGCACTGTTTGAAATGATATTCTTAATTAACAAAAGTAAAATTGAAAATTCAAGTAAAGTTCTGGCCCAAAATGTATAATCCAAATTCAATCAGGAGGAAGCATCAAACAAACCTGAATCAGAGAACATTCTATAAAATATGACTTCAAAATAAGCCAGCGTCATGAAAAACAAAAACAGATTAAAGAATTCTTCCACATTAAAGGGAACTAAAGACTGACAACTGAATGCAATATTTGATCCTGCATTGGAACATGGATTTTTTTAATTGCTCTAAAGGACAGTACTGAAACAATCAGCAAAATTTGAATATAGTCTCTATACTAGCTAATGGTGGTGTATCAATGCTCAATTTCCTGAATTGGATAATTGCACAGTGGTTTTGTAAGAGAATGCCATTACATACTGAAATATTTAGAGGTAAAGGGTCATGATGTCTGCAAGTTAGTCTCAAATGGTTCAGTAAATAATGATAACTCCGTGTGTGTGTGTGTGTGTGTGTGTGTGTGTGTGTGTGTGTGTGTGTGTGTTGAGAGCAAGAGAGGGATTTGGAGGTCTGTTAAAGTAGCTAATGTTACCTTAACTAACACTCTGTCTCATTAATTACTTGACCTATTGTCTTCTAAAAATATTAAGAAGCAAATCTAGGTGAAAGTTTATAGAAGTTCCATTATACTACTTCTGCCATTTTTCTCTCAGTTTAAATTTTTTTTCAAAAATAAAGATTAAAAAAGTCACACACACATTAGAACCACATTCCAGCTCTGTATCAGCAAGTGTTAAAGAGTAGAATAGGTCTTTAACATTCCTAAGGTATTAACCTTAAGACCTTCTTGAATTGGGTAATACTCACAGAACATAGCATCCTTCATAAAATGCATTATAAGTTAACTTTCTGAGCAAAAATGTGTATATGACAAGCAGAAAAAACAAAGACACCTTGAGATGTGGATGCCAACAACTGGCTAGACTTCCCTTAGTAAAAGACTGGCTGCAGTGCTCAAAATTAATGCCCAACCAAAAATAGGAATGACTGTCAAGGTCACCCATGAAGAGTAGGAATGGCAGTTGTTGAAACTTCAGATGCCAAGAATCCACCTTATTTGGAAATCGTCGGGGGTTCCTTTTTGAGCTCCAGATATTTGGGATTAGAGTGTTTTGTTTGGGAAGTTGGGTGGGTGGTTTTAGAGTCTCAATGAGCTTTTCTGGATGAAGGGATTGGGATGTTTGTGGGGGAGATGGTAAAGGGAGTCAAGTAATAGTTGGGGATTGACAGTTGAAGAGAAAAACTAAATGGAGTTCAGCTACAGTTCAACTCAGCCTCCTCTTCCTGCCTGTGGTCCAGCAGGGTTGCTTCCCTTCAGAGAGGGACTGTTATGTGTGCAAGGAACAAAGATGGAATTTATTGCACTGGGTTATCCACTGTATATAAGTTATTGTGACTAAATAAAAAGAATATGGTGTTTCTACACCTTCTGACTAGAGAGAGAAATAGCCATGTAGCAGGCAGTCTTTATATAATGATTTTTATTGTAATGGGATTTTTTTAAATCGATGGTCAGAGCTCAGGTGATCTACCATGTTTCCTGTTGAATTCTGAATTTCTCCTTCCATAAGTCATTTTTCTAAAGAGATTGGACAACTGAGTTATGTTTACTAGTTGATATGTGCCCAGCAAATTAAAAAATTTATTAATCTGGGAAAACAGCCACACCACTCCTGCCAGAACTCATTGTTTTCTTTTTGCTTACAGTGTTTAGCTTGAAGTCCTTAAAATGCTAGTTAGAGCCTTTTGATATCTCACCCTGAAGCATATTTCCAGTCCATACCCTCCAAACCCTGCCACCACCCAGTCCCATGCCTACACTGTAGTCACTGGGATACTTACAGTTCTCCAAACACATCATACCCTTGTGACTAGGTCCATGCTGTTTCTTATTTTGTCTTTGGGAACCACTCTCCCTGCCATCGTCACCTAGTGAACTCTTATCCATCCTTCAAAGCCCATCTCAAAAACTACCTTTTCTGGAATGCCTTCCATGGCTCAACGCCCTCCTTGATCCCAGGCACAATAAATCACTTTCTTTTCTGACCTCCAATAGTACCTCATTCAACTTTCTGTCATAGTTATTAACACAGTCTTATAGAATTAACTCTCCAACTAGATTTTTAACAACTTGGGGATAGAGACCCTGTTTAATACATTTGCATTCTCTATACCAAGAACAACTGATGCTACATAGTAAGTACTCAAAAATGTGTGTTGAAGGAATAAATCAATCAATTAACCAATCAATGTCTGGAAAAATTTCAACTCTGTGCACTGTCTCACCTATAAGCTAAACACTCAACACGTATGAGCACAGCGTGATAACAGCCTGTTTATTGAGTGCCTACGTCCTGCTGGCATGATGCATACATTTTCTCTCATATCAACTCCACTACATCATTATGATGTTTGTTTAACAAATGAATAAACCCAGTTATATAGGAATCCCCTGTGGCTGGGTTCCTATCCTTTGCATATTTTTGAAGGATATCCCTCAACACCTTTGGGACAAGATAGATGGAATAAGAAATCTGGCATCCAACCCACATCAGCCTATTCCTATGGCTCTTCCTGACACCCTTCTGCTGACCAGTGGCCACCACTGGCTACAGAAGGTAGCTTTGACACAATAATGGTACTCTGCATTCTCCTGGTATTGATAGTTCTTAGAGTCACTGTCTTTCCTCCCCTGAGTTGGCCAGATTTGTCAGAAACATTTCTAGAACATGCTATATATATATATATAGACCATTCTGGAAGACTTGGCCATCAGACTGTGGTGTTTGACTCAGATGTAAACTCTGTGGTGATTCTCTATAAGTGCTAGGGAATGGTTTGGGCTTTTCAGTAATGTAGGCTTTCCTGCTAAGCCTATCAGGACCATACTTCAACGTTCTAGGAAGCATGTTGGCTCCCATCCATCAGCCCCTCTCCATTATCCCTAATACCATTAGCTCTATGTGCTATCCCACTAATGATCTATTGCTACTTGGTAGTCAGAGATTTATTCTTACTCACTATGTGCCACCTATATTCTTCATCCAAGAACGTGGCAGGGCCCTTCCTAGTGGTATCATTTGTTAATCAAATTCACACAAGTGAAAATTGTTTGGAATTTGCAAAATCTCTTGGCAATACAGGTATTCAGAATATAAAGGAAAACAAAGCATAAACAATTGAAATCTCCATCTTCTAAAATATGTACATATCTTAATAATAGCTAAATAAATCCAACCTTAGCTTGGCAATTTTTTTCTACAGAAGGTTAACTTGCTTTGAAAAAAATAAGGCTAAGAAGAGGAAAAATGTATTCATGGAAAACATATCAAGCATTTATTTTAAGTAACACACTTTTCCTCTGATTCAGCAGTTTATAGAGTTGCTCCTTGATCCCCAGGTAAAAAGAGTTAAAGTGACATAAAAAAGCAATCACCAACTGGAATAACTTGAATTCACCTTGGAAAGATTCCTGTCTGGGTTCCCAGAAACAGGGAGAGGTGGTATACACCTCATATCTACTTATACTCACAAAAATTTTATAGATTTGAATAGACGTTTTTGCAGAGAAGATATATGAATGGCCAACAAGCACATGAAAAGATGCTCAATATCATTAGTCATCAGAGAAATACAAATCAATATCACTTCACACCCACTAAAATGTCTATAATAAAAAAAAAACAGACAGTAACAAACACTGGTGAGGATGTGGAAAAACTGGAACCCTCATTGCATTTCTAGTGAGAATGTAAAATGGTACAGCCAGTTTGGAAAACAGTTTGGCAATTGTTTAAACTTGAAAACTAAATTTATCCTACAGCCCAACAATCTTACTCCTAGATGTCCATTCAAGAAAAATGAAAACTTATGTCCACACAAAGATTCATATGGGAATGTTCACAGCAGCCTTGTTCACAATGGCCAAAATGTGGACCAAACATCCACCAGTTGATGAATAGATAAAATGTGGCACAGCCATAACAACAGAATACTATTCAGCAATAAAAAGTAATGAAATGTTAATAGATGCTAAAACTTGAATGAACTTCAAAAGCATGATGCTAAGTGATAGAAGTCAGATGTAAAAGGCCATTCTATTTATACAAAATATCCAGAAAAGGCAACTTTATGGAGACAGAAAGATTAGTGGTGGGCTGTGGGGTGGGAAGATAGATTAACTATAAATGGGCAAAAGATCTTACAGAGGTGCTAGAAATGTTCTAAAACTGGATTATGGTGATGGTTGCACAATTTAGTAAATTTCCTAAAAAATAAATTGTACATTTAATATGGGCGAATTTTATGGTATGTAAAATATACCTCAATGCAATCATTTAAAAAATAAAAATTTCAAGAGTTACATTTTACCAGCACAAGCCCCTCCTTCCTCAGCTCCAGTGACTGGGGTTCCTTTGTGATGCTAAGCCCCATGAGGCCCCTGGAATCCACTCATTTCCCTGGAGGTGTGGCATGGGTACCTTCAACTGCACTGGCCAGGTTTCCATCACTCTTAAACCTGAGTGGATATCTTGCAGAGATGCTGGTCCATCCAGGGGACAATTTCCACCATGCCTGCTGCATCCTTCCACAGAAGACAGACAGTTCTTACACATCTCCAGATTGCCCTGGGTTAGGTGCCTTGGGGGAAAGGATGGGCTTGCTGGGAGAAGGGATGGGATTCATGGTCAGGGGTGGTGAAGGTTCTCTTATTCTCAAGCAGTTGACATCCTGCTCTTATATCAGGAATATTGATTCCCTGAGGGTACTTCTATCTCCTTTCCCCTATCATCCTAGTTTGCTCCATTTTCTTTCTTATAAAATCTTCTCTAAACAGTCACTCTGCATACCAAGTACCACATTATTATTATTATTATTATTATTATTATTATTAACAAACACATGGCACTTAATCAATGCTAGATACTCTTGTGTTTTACAAGTATTAACTCATTTGACCCTGTAACAAGATGACATATGTACGCTGTTACTAGCCCCATTCCAACAGATGGAGTGACTTATCCAAGATCATCATTGCAGAGCCTGGATTTAAGCCCAGACCATGCTCTCCATACAGTCTGTGCTCTTAACCAGTATATCATGCTGCCTCTCCAAAATACCACTGTGCTTAATTCTGCAAATTATATAGTGAAGTTAGTATTTCCATCTCCATTGAAAAACTAAAAGGACAGTGAGGATTGGATCACATATTTTCCATTTTCCAGCTGAAGCCTTTTATTCCATTGTACTATAACTGCCTCTCCCAGGCTTCTCTTCTACACCAGCATTTCCCAAACTTGAGTATGCATCGGAATCCTCTGGGAAAAAAAATCCCCTATTCCTAGGCACTACCCTTAGAGTCTCTGATTCAGCAGACATAGGGCAGGGCCTGAAAATCTGCACTTCTAACAAGGTTTAATGCTCCTGGCCCAGGGACCGTACTTTGAGAAGCCCTACCATATTCCAAGACACTCAAATTAACCTCATCCCAGGAGATTTTGTAAAGTGATACTAATATCAGAAAACAAGATTTTATTATGAAATTAGCCATGGGCTGTTGAGGCCAATGCCAAGGACTGAATAGTTTGGCCTCACATATTCTTTGTTCTTCCTGCTGCACTTATAGGTAGGGGTGGATCATCTCCAAACAATTCCTATGCATGTTCACACTTGAGTTACATTGCTCCAGGTCACCTCTGAGAGCCAATATTTCATTTTGGAAATCCAAATTTCCATTGAGCTCCCATTCACTATTATATACTTAATAAAACTCAAAATGCCTGCATTTGCATCAACTCCTATAAGGCTTAATGCAAAAAGGCCAGGGATCTGGGATCACAAAGACCAGGAGAAACCTCAGGTCCTTTCATTGAGACGAGACTAAGTTGTCATATGTAAATATGGTGGTGATAAGTGTCTACCTCAGGACTTTAGTGTGCTTTGATCTCAAGCTTATAGAAGTGTCCAACACATATAGACACTCAGAAAGTGTTATGACATGACTAAAACTCTGTTAGGGAAGAAATGAGTTCAACCACATGGGAAAGAGACCCGAAATGATGGTGGCCTAAATTAAACAAGACAGAAGTTTATTTCTGACTCACACATAAGTACAAACTGGTGTGGTGGTTCCATTTAATGAAGTCAAAGAAGACCCAGGTTACATATCTCTTTTTGATCCATCTCCAAGGTGGCCCCTCCCCAGACTCACATTCCAACAAGCAGGAAAAGGGACATATCACTTCTCATATCCCATTGGCCAGGACTTAATCTTATGGCCACACCTAGCTTTATGGAAGGCTGGGAAAGGTACCTTACTGAAAACCAAGAGTTTTGTCATCACAGAAGAAAGGGAGAGTAGATACTAGGGGACAATTTGCAGTTTCTATACATGTATTTCTTTGCTTGATCTAAAATAATCCTGGATGCCAAGGAAGGAAGTGAAGAAACTGAGAAGACAAGTACAAACAAAGCAGAGTTCTGGTCCTTAGGAGGAACATAGTCTTGAGCGGGGTTAAGCATGTTGGGAGCAGGAAATGAGACAGAAAGAAAGATGAGGAATATCAGGTCAAGGCTGGATGGCAAGCCACAATGCTGATCTGATACTCAGCCACAGAGCACTGATGGACAAGCACTCAAGTGTCTTCAGGCATTGACGTGCTGAGCCATCCAAACTACAGGGAGGAGGGAAGTAACTTAGGGCCTGGATTTGGACCAGGCCCTGACCTTCCCATGACCCAGATCTCCCAGATCAACACCTTAGCCTAGTCACCATCAACTTTAACCTGAACCTAAGCAATGAGTCCCCCAATTTGTCTCCTTGTCACCCCTTTCTGGACCATCTTCAAATCTTTTGTGACAGTAGTGCTAGTGGACTTCCAACTGGTTCTGATCTGGTTCCCCTTGCTTCAGAGAAAAAATTTCCCCTTCATGACCCATTTCCACCCAAAGTGGCCAAAATCCACAACCTGCCATTTGGGAGGTAACAAGAGTCCAGGACTCTCCGTCATTGGGTTGGTGGGGGACTGCTCAGTAGTGAGCCCTCTCCTCAGAATTCCTAACCTTCAAGATGCAGGATCCTTTTACCACCATCACTCCTCCCTTTCATATACAGATACCCCTCTTCTGCCTCCGCTCCCTTCTTCTCCCAGTTCCCAGGTTCTTAACGAGCTGCACATTAGAATCACCTGAGGAGCTTTTAAAACTCCTGTTGCCTGAGCCTCACTCTAGACCAATTGAATCAGAAGTTCACCCAAGCCCCACAGTCGGACTCAAGTGACCCCAGATGGGGCCTGGACATCTGTGTTTTAAAAGAGCTCCTCAAATGACACTAATGGGCAGCCAGAGTCGAGAACCACTGCCTTATTAGAGAATAAGTTACTCCCAAGGGCCAGGAAACAGATTTAGAGTTTCACAACTAGGCAATTGTTAGCAGAGGGGAGTTAGAACTCTGATCTCCAGGACGCCTGTGTGCTGAGCAACAAAACAGCCCTTTTCTAACTTGAAAATGCAAGAGTAACTAAAACTAGGGGTTTCTGTTAAAATCTAGATTCTAATGCAGAATGTCTGGAGTGGAACCTAAGAGTCTGCATTTCTGACAAGCTCCCAGGTGCTGCTGGTCTGCAACCATACTTTGAGTAGCAAGGCAATAAGCTATGTGGCTTTCAGAATCAGAGGAAAAACAGAGTAACCATGAGTGACACTAATGTCACCCCAGTGCATAATTAGCTTTCTAAGTTCAGCACCCACAGACTCTTTATTCCTTCTCATGAATTTGGCACCCCTTAGCACTTTGAGGGTGTGAGGCCTCTGATACAATATGGGGCAGGGACTCTGGCCTTGACCCATTTGTGTTTGGGCTCCCCTGTAACTTAGCTTCCATCTCTGCCTCTGGGTTTCTGAGACCCAGACGGAGGCAGTGTTTCCTCCTACCTTTGACCCTGTTCACGCTGAACTGGAGCTCAGGTTTGGGGTCCAACCTCCCTCACCTCGTCCTCAGTGCTGTATAACCTCCTGTTCTCATGCCTCTGTTTCTAATTAGGTCTATGGAACTCATTCTTTTCCTGGTTTTTCAACCTGCCATCGACCTTGCCCTTCAAACCCAGATTCTGGCCCTAAACTCACCTTGTTTTAATAGAACGACTCAATCAATTTCAGAATTCTGTGCCTTTAAGACCAACAGAGACCTTTCAGAGCCTTCAAAAGAGAGTCCATGCAGAACCAAATACTGTCCACCCAAATTCACTGGCCTGACCTTGTCAGTTCCTTCTCTCCTATCTCCATCCATGTCAGTGTTCATTCCAGAGTCATCCCAAAAACCTTGCTTCCCCTATTCAAACTTAATTCTCCTTACTTCTACTTACCTAGGGTCCAATGACTTGGCTTGGCCTTTCTGTCTCTCCGTCTCTTGTGTCTCACCTCAGCCCATTCCCTATGTCCGGCGCTATTATTCCCCTCTTGGCATTGAGTATTTGAAGCTCACAGCTGAACAGCAGTAACACCTATCACCATGTGAGCCATGATGCCTCCTCCTCCTTGCACCTGGCAGCACCATCTCTTTACCTACAGAATTCAACCAGGTAGAACAAGACATTACTGTGGCCTGCAACCCAAATAAGCACCACCAGATGCACTAGCTTTCAATAAGTAAGCTTAATGGTTTTGTAGTCTTATGGAGAAGTGATACAATACTATAATTACTTAAGATGTAACACTGGGGGAAACTGAGTAAAGGGTAAAATGAGATCTTTCTATACTATTTTTGATACTTCCTATAAATCTGTAATTATTTCCAAATAAAAAGTTTTAGAAAAGGTGGGGGAGGGGAGAAATATACAAACTTTAATGTACATACAATCACCCGAGGAGGATTATTAAGCTGAAGATTCAGACGCAGTAGGGCTGGGGCAAGATCTGACTCTGCATTTTCTGACAAGCTCCCAGGGTATGCCAGTGCTTCTCACAGACCTTCCTTTGTATCAAGGTCATAGAACATGCTTTTTTAATGAAATGTTTCAGTCAGCCAAAAATTAATATGCTTTTGTAACCACACAAACTTCATTTCTTTAATATGGGTTCTTTTCTCCGATTTAAGCTACTTTGCCCAGATAATGGCATTGTGACTCCCTTCTTTTTCTCACCCCCATCCTCTATATGCTCCTTTAATTGTTAAGCCTTAGGACATAAGATTGACCAAGCCTCAGGACTTTTATCATGAGAACAATAGGTTTGAGTTGGACTTTAGACTAAGAACGTCTTGGCTTTAGATAGTGTTTCAGCCCCAGGCCCATCAAGGCAGAACAACAATCCTCCCAGTCATGGGGACCAGACCACAGACCACGGAGACCAGATGGGATGGCACCATGGCTGATTCCAGATCCGGACAATGATCAATTACCTCATCTCTTTTCAATCATCCAATCAGTAGTGCACTCGACCCTAATCTCTCAGTTTCCACGGCTGTTGATTTTTTCCCTATACAATCTGTACTCCTGAGATACTCGGGGAGCCAGGCCTTTGAGCAAAAGCTGGCCTGTTTTCTCTGGGACTTGCAACTTTCTAATACACTTCACTTTCTTTTCTACAAAACCTACACACATCGCTTTTCAGTTTAGATGCACACATGCAAACGGACTCCTTTTTATCCCAACAGTTTCAGTTTTAAGAAATAGATATCTAGGTACATTCAGTACCCTTTGCACAACTACTAGCTGGGCATAGTTACTGTCTAAATAGATCCTACCTCCCCCAGTTTATCTCCATTATCAAGTATAATAGTTCTTTCACACTTGCCCTGAAGTCTTACAATGGAGTCAGTTACCTCCCAGTTGAGTCTCTCCCTCAACCAGAAGTGGCCCAAGCACCCCCACTTGACACTTTGCACCCAAGAAATGGGTTATCTTGACACTCTCTTGGTCCTTGGCCATAGGAATAAGGCTCTACCTTCCAGTAGTCTAAGCCCTTGTGATCTGAAATTTTCCCAGCCGCCTATTCCTTTGGGAAAAGGGCTATGCACCCCTATGCAGCATTAACTGAGGCACTAGCCAAGCAACTGGTGTAAGCCTGGCATGAGGGGCCAGACCTAGACTCAGCCTCCTACTGTGCCAGACAAGATGGGAGGTCAGAATCTGGCGGGAACCTCCAGGAAGGGCCATGACCCTCTTCAAGCTTCAGGTCTGGCAAATTCAGAAACAGGTGAAAAGGACCCAGAAAAGGGATTGCAAACAGCCTTTGATTGGTTGTTATCTACAAGTGGGTGACAGGTGTGATGGGTGTGATGGGTGTGTTGGGTGGAAATAACAAGGAGGCTGCCCCTCATCTGTTCTATATTCTTCCTAGATTTTGTATGAAGTCATATGTGCATTCAGTGCCCCCATGGGAAACTATTCCTGTGACAGTTTGCTGCTGACATCAACTTTATAATTAAAAATATCTCAGACACCTAAAGAGCCCATCATTGCATTAATGAATAAAAAAATGTGGTAGCCCAGCTATAAAATAAATAAGTCCTAGGAATGTGATGCACAGTATATGGAGTACAAGTAATAATACTGCATTGTATATTTGAAAGTTACTAAGAGGGAGAATCTTAAAAGTTTTCATTACAAGAAAAAAAATGTAACTATATACAGCAATCAATGTTAGACTTATTGTGATGATCATTTCACAAAAAATACAAATGTCAAATAATTATGTTGTACTCCTTAAATTAATATAATGTTCCATGTCAATGATATCTCAACTTTTTAAACATAAATAAATAAATTAGAAATGTATGTGAAATGCTCGGCACATATTTTTAAGTGTGCAATTCAACAGTTTTTAGTATACTGGAACATTTTTAATGCTCAAAAATGTTAGATGCTGTTATTATTGTTGTTATTATTGGTGTCACGTAATCATTAGACTGTGGGCTCCAAATCTTGTGCTTATTCATCTCTGTTGCATATTGGTTTGATATGATTTCAAATCCTCTTGTTTATGACTTAAGTGAAGTTGTTTTAATCCACCTGTTTATGATGAAGACCAAAACAAGTTGTTTGTAGAAGTGAAGGTGTCTTGGTATGAGAATGAAGTAAGTCCTGTCAGGATGCCATCATCTCATCTGTTGTCACTGAGAAGCAGCCAGCAGCTCAGCTGCCACAGGCCCCCCGCCCCACAGTGCTTATCGATAAGACTATGTGGAGAAGGCGCTGTGGCAAGGGGTCACTTACACAGTAGCTACCGAGAGCACGGGAGGACTGCTCACTGGCCTGGGCAAGGCCACACTTTGCTGATGGAAAACAACTCTGAAGATCTTGAGACACTTGCTCTGCGTGGCCAAGGCGACTCTTTGGTCAGCAGTGGTGCCAACCTGGGCAGGACTCTCAGGCAGAGAAGGGGCATCCGTTCCAGCCTGGAGGAGGCACTCCTCGTAGGCAGCAGCACAGCCGAGCACTGGTGCCTGGAGTGATAACCCCCCAGCCGCCAGCCTGCCCGCCAACGTGGCCCCTTGTTTCCTAGCAACGTGCTCCAGCAACAAAGGACACTTCATTGGCTCGAAGTCAGCTCACAGTTGGTTAAAGCCATTTCTCCTGAGAAACCAAACTCATAAAAAGGTACACCTCGAACTAAATTTGGACTTTATTCCTTTCAACTTCCCTTGCATGGAACAATAGCATGAGTAAGTTATCATTGCTTTGGAGTATGTTATTTCTTAATTGACTTATTAAGAGACATTATCTAGTATGCTTTTGGCTTGTGAAATTCCCACAGTGAATCTGTGTTAAATAACATGCCGGCAAAGACAGAATCAATCTCTAAGCATACCTTTGCTGCCCAAATTAAAATCAAAACAAATTCTGAATCCTCATAACACCTAGCCTTGTCCTTTGTACATCAAAAGTGCTAAATAAATGAAGTGATCTGCAAAATAAAAAAAAGTTGTGGTGTATATATTATGTAATATATACAAATACACATACACAATGAAATATTATTCAACCATCAAAAAGAAGAAAATCCTGCCACTTGCCACAGCATGGACGGACCTGAGGGCATTATGCTAGGTGAAATAAGGTGAACAGAAAAAGACAAATAGTGCATGGTATCACTTATATGTGGAATCTTAAAAAAGTCAAACTCATAGAAACAGAGAAGAAAAGTGGTTACAAGGGTTGGTGGTAGGGGAAATAGGGAGAAGTTGGTAAAAGGTATAAACTCTCAACTATAAGATGAATAAGGTTCTGAGGATCTTATGTATAACATGGTGACTATAGTTAATAACACTGTATTGTATAATTGAAATTTGCTCAGAGAGTAGAACTCAAATGTTCTCACACACACACACACACACACACACACACACACACATTTTAAAAGATAAACATGTGAGGTAATGTTAATTAACTAGATGGGGGAATCCTTTCACAATGTATAAACATATCAAATCATTGCGATGTACACTTTAAATATCTTACACATTTATTTGTCAGTTATACAACAATAAAGCTGAAAAAAAATATAATCTCTGCTCATACTTGAATTTTTAAAGGCACCAAATCCGTAGCAACCATTTATAAATTACATTTAACTAGAGACTAAACGAGAAAGTTTAAAGGTAATCTCTTGGCAATCATAAACACAGAATTCATTTATATACATATTAAAAATCATGTGTGCTTATTCAGTAACCTCTTATTTTAGTACCACATCTGGAAGAAAGAACCCAAAAATGAAAATGCAAGCAACTCATTTAAGCTTTTGAGACGCAGATCCCCCACAACTCCAAGACATCAGTGGACACTAGATGGTGACACAAAGAAATTAACCTACAAATGAACCAAATCTTTGGCAAGCCTAATGCTCAAAACCCATTACAAGAAAACCAATTCTGGAAGTTTTGGAATGAAAATTAGAAAATTAAAAAAAAAACACAGAGGGGTGGAAATGATCTGGGATGGGGCTCCTCTTAGCAGTTTAGACAAGGTTGATTGATAGATAAAAATCTTCCCAGCCCAGCTCCCAAATATGCTACATTAGTAACTATTTGAAATGCAGAAAATAAGCTCTCAGAAAATTACCACATAAAACACCACCTCTCTCTGAATGTCCAAAGTAAAATTAAAAACTTCAGTTAGAGAATAGCTTAATACTGAAACATTGGCTGAGCAGGGAGATTTAGTCAGCAATTAACTTGATTTTGAGAGGCCTAGGCTGGCCACATAGCCATGTTTACATTTTCCCACATTGTACCATGCTATGAATTCCAGTTAAACTCTAGGTCCCCTTGGGGACAGGGGCACAACTTCCCTCTTCCCTGGCCTGAATGCAAGTGAAGGCCGGGACACAGAGCCAAGCATGGAACAGACTGGTACTGAATAGCCACTCACTTCCTCCCCAATACACGCCCTCCAGAACCCTGGGGGCAAAATTTGCAGCCTTTGTTATTGAAAAACTCACTTCACTACCAATCAGAAGAAAGAGAGAGACTGTAATGGAAAAACAGCTTCTTCATCCTTGCTGGTTCTTAGCTTTTACAAGAGTTTGTTTATAGTGGAGTATAAATTAACCCAAGAAATTGAAATCGGATATAGTTCAGGATTCTAAAGGCGACCTGAGTGGGCGGCAGTGATCTGAGAAAGGCTGCCCTGTCTTGTCACAATTCTTGGAGGGCCTAGGCATGGGGAAGACAAACTGAAATGCAGCCAGCATCCTGCTCCTCCCAGTCCTCTGGCACCCCAGCACTGGGGCTGTGGCCACGGCCTGGATGAAAGTGGTGGCGGGAATCCTGACAGCACTCCTGCCCCCCGCCGCTGAGATCAGAAAGACTCTTTGGAATTGCTAGTGCCAAACTTCTTCACAGAGAGATAGAATTCTGAGTCTGCCACAGGCAAAATTGTCAAGCACACAGAATTTGTCTCTTTCAAATCCATCTCGCTCTTTCCCAGATAACATTTGCTTTCTAATAGCTGCTTCCAAGGCCTGCCCCCAAGACCTCCCCTCACACAGGAGGACACTACTCCCTCAGTCTCCAGTGGACCCAGCCCTGGAGCAGTGATTGCTGATTACCAGAGCCCCTTGCCTTACGTTCTGCAGGGGAGCCCTGTCGAGAAGAAACAGGGTCCATGCACTTTCTTGAATGGGCAGATCTCCGAAATGAAATCCTCTGGTGTGATCAAGTGAATACATTCACTCATATATTAAACCCCCAGAACTCAAAGATAAAATAAATTTTGCCAGATAGGAAAATGGATATACTTTCTGGGATGCAAACCATTTCTTAATCTCAGGAGTTCTTCCAAAGAGACCCTAGCAAAAGTAAAAAGTGAAATCTACTTGACAGACAAGAGAATGGGCTTTTACTGCTGGGACTTCTACCTTAACAGCATCATAGAAGAGGGCCTTGAAGGAACAAATAATGCCAATCAAGGCCATTTAGGAATGAGGAGATGGGCAAACCCTTTAACTGATGCATATTGGTTCTAATGAACTCTTGGAGCTGAAGACTGTCAACTTGTTCCTTTTTCCTTCCTCCAATATTGGTTTTTGAGCCTTTTATTTGCCAGGTCTGGGATAGAGTTGTCAGCAAGTTAGACCCAATGCTTGCCCTCATGTAGGTCATGACCAAGCTGAAAAGACAGATAAGCATGAGGATAGGTTGGGGGAGCCAGGAGGGTCACCCCCAAATCAGAAACTCTCAAAGTGGGGCCTCACATCTGTGTTATGACAAGCCCTTCAGGATTCTAATGCATACTCAAGTGTCAGAAACACTGGTCTACGTGGAAAAGTTCAGGACTTTTCAATCTGTGAGTTCCTTAGTCTCTTAACATGGGCTTTACACATATGATTTCATTTCATTGTCCCAGGGGTAATAATATCCTGGAAGGTAGATGTATTGCTTAAGATAATGCTAGCTGCTATAATGAATAAACCAAAAATTTCAGTAGCTTAACACAATAGAAATTTATTTATGGCTCATGTTATATTCCCATACAGGTGTCCATTTTCGGCAATGAGAAGAGGAAGGACTCTGACTCATTCAGTCATTGAGGGACTTGGGCTAATGAAAGTTTTACCATTTTCATCACTAGGCTTTCAACATGGAGCCAGCAGATGGGAGAGGAGAGAGTGGAGAATGCACTTCTTCTTCAGAGATATCTTAGCTGGGAAGTGACACACATCACTTCTACTCACATTCTATTGGTAGAAACTAGTCAGATTGGCCTCACTTACATGCAGATGGTATTGAGAAATGTGGTCCCTGCCTGGAAATTTGCTTCACAGTCACAACTGCATACTCTGGAAGAGTTGTGTAAATTTTTGATAGACAGCTGTCATTTCTTCTATGGTAGGGGATACAGTTTTGCAGATGAACAAAGGTTTGGCTGGATAAAAAAATTCACTGCAAGTCACATAGCTTGTAAAGCTGAAGTAGGAATTCAAATCATAGTCTACCTAACTCCAAAGCCCTGCCCTTTAGAATACCTCATCACCATGTCCATGGTCACCCTCTGTGCAAAGCTGAATAATGCCTTCCTTCTCAAAAGATGTTTGCATTCTAATCCCTGGAACCTATGATTACATCACTTTATATGGCAACAATTGTGCAGATGTGATTAAATTAAGGATTTTAAGATTATCCTGGATTATTGGGGGGGGGGGGCAATGTAATCACTAAGGTCCATACAAGAGAGAGGGAATAGAGTTAAAATCAAAGAGAAAAAAGGATATATAGTAATGAACCAGAGGGTGGTGTGATGTGTTTTGAAGATGGAAGAGGAGGTCACAAGCCAAGGAATGCAGGTAGCCTCTAGAAGCTGGAAAAGGCAAATAAACAAATTCTTCTCTGAAGCCTGCAGAAGGAATACAGCCCTGCTAACCTTGATTTTAGGCTCTTCTGCTCCAGAGTTGTAAAAGTTTGTGCTGTTTTAAGCCACTAAGTTTGTGGTAATTTGATACAGCAACCATAGAAAACTAATAACCCTCCCAGCACCATAGTTTTCTGTTGTATAACTTGGTAACAGACACATTTTGGCAAATCCCTGAGATCTCTCCCCTCCATTTTTCCTCAGTTCCATCTAACAAGAAGTCCTACCCTCCCCTGTGTCCTCCCAGCCCTCCTAGGGGAGACAGAACTGACAAGGAGAATGATGTCTCCTCATTATCAGAATTTTACACATAAGTCAATATACCAGTCAAGCATCATTTAAAAAATATTAAGAAAAGATAACTAACATTTTAAAAGTTCTTGAAAATACCAATTCATGATATCTTTAAAAAGCTCAGAAAACTAGGAATAAAAGAAAGGTTTTCAACTTGATAATCTATCAAAAACTTAAAACTAACATCACACTCGATGGTGAAAGACTAAGTGCTTTCTCTCTAATGATGATGTTCATTCTCACCATTCTTATTCAACATAATACTGGGAGTCCTAGCAAGCACAATAAGGCAAGAAAAAAATAAGATGCAGCTTGGAAAGAAAGATAGAAAACGAATTCCTGTTAATTGATGACATGATTGTTAATAGATGACATAAATAGAAAATTACAAGGAATCTACAAAAAACTCCCAGAATAAGTAAATTCAACAAGTTTGCAGATACAAGATAACCATAAAAAAGACCATGCTATTTATATATACTAACAATAAACATATGAAAACCAAAAAAATAATATAATAATAACCATTTACACTTACTGCAAAGAAAATTAAATACTTATATATAATCTGAAAATTACAAAATGCTGATAAAAAAAATCAAAGAAGACTGAAATAAATGGAGAGACATACCATGCTCATAGATTAGAATACTAAACATAGCAAATATGTCAATTCTCTCCAAATTGAAGTTTATAGGCTCAGTACAATTACTATACAAATCGCAGCAAGGTTTTTCGTAGACACAGATAAGACTGTTCTAAAAAAAAAATATATATATATATATATATATATATATATATATATATATATATATATATAAAGGCAAAGGACCTAGAATAACTAAAACAAAATTTTCAAAAGAATAAAATGGGAAGAATCGCTTTACCTGGTATTAAAACTTACTATACAGCTACAGTAATTGACAGTGTGATACTGACAGAGAAATAGACACACAGATCAATGGAATAGAACAGACAACCCAGAAATAGAGCCACACTAATATGCTCAATTAATTTTTGACAAAAGGTGCAAAAGGAATTCAATGGAGGAAAGACAGACTTTTAAACACATGGTATTGAAGAAATTAGACATCCATAGGCAGAAAAAAAAAATGAACCTCAACCTAAGTTTCACATCATAGGCAAAAATTAAGTCAAAATGGATCAAGGACTTAAATATAAAATAGAAATCTGTAAAACTTTTAGAAAAAAAAATTAGGAGAAAATGTTTGGGATTTAGGTTTAAGCAAAGATTTTGCAACAAAAGCACCATAAAACAAAAAACGTATAAACTGGACCTCATAAAATTAAATACTTTTGCTCTGTGAAAGACTCTGTTAAGAGGATAAAATGACAAACTACGTACTGGGAGAAAATATTTGCAAATCACATATCCAACAAAAGATTTATACCCAGAATATAGAAAGAACTTTCAAAATTCAACATTAAAAAAATAAACAATCCAATTTGAAAATGGGTAAAAGACATGACAAGACAATTCACCAAAAAGAATTTTCAGATGATAATTACGCATATGTAAGGATGTTCGACACCCTTAGCCATTAGAGAAATGCAAATTAAAACCACAATGAGTTATCATTACATACCTATCTATCGGAATGTCTAAAATAAAAAGTAGTAAAAACACTAAATGCTGGTGAGGATAGAAAGAAAATTGATGACTCATGCATTACTGGTGGAAATATAAAATGGTATGACCACTATGGAAAAGAGTTTGGCAGTTTCTTATAAAGAGATATGTATTTACCATACTCAGAATTGCACATGTCCCAAAGAAATGGAAACTTATGTTTATTCAAAGACCTGTACACAAATGTTCAAAGCAACTCTATTCATAGTAGCCCAAAGTGGGAAACAACCCAAATGTATTTCAATAGGTGGATGGTTAAAGAAATTATGGTGACTTCATACCATGAACTACTCCTAAACAATAAAGAGGAATAAACTACTGCTACAGGCAACAACTTAGAGACCTCAAGGGAATTATGCTAAGAGAGAAAGCCTATCTCAAAAGACTGCCTACTCTGGTTTGATGTATATAACATTCTTGAAATAAGAAAACTATAGAGATGAAGAACAGAGTGGTTGCCAGAGGTTAGGAATTGTGAGGGAGGGGTGTTAATGGAAGAGCTCTATATTACGATTTTGATGGTAATTACACAAAGCTACACATGTAATAAAATTTCATGAAGACAGAGGCACACAAATGAGTACAACTGGTGATATCTTAATAAGCTCTGGTTTTAGTACTGTACTATAGTTAAGCAAGATGTCAGCATTGATAGAGATGGACTGTAGGGTGCACAGGACTTCCCTGTACATGTCTTTGCAACTTCCTGTGAATCTATAATTATTTCCAATTAAATGTTTACAAGTAAAAAGAAAAACAAGAAAGAGTTTTTGACAGTTTATAAAATGATGTTATGACCATCATTTGATCTCATATGAGTCTCACAATGCAAGAGAATGCATAGGGCAGATTTCAACCCCATTTTACGCATGGACAATGAGATGCAGATGACCAGTTACTCATGGTCACCCAGTTGCTAAGTGATAGTTAAAACAGGTAGTTAACCTCACCTTTGATGATCACCCAATCCAATGCCCTCTCTCCCTTCTTCCCACAGAGCAGGCATGAATCTTAATGTCAGAAATTCAACTGTACCAGAAATGCCTCCACTTTCTTATATTCTTTGAATCAAAGTAAATCCAGCTCTAAATACCCATTCTTTTGTGCTTGTAGGAAGGCCAGTCTTTGGCATTCATTATTGGGTTCCCTCCCTCCTCTGCCCTGGAGTCAAACAAAGATCTGAGAGGCTTCTGTAATAACCCAAGTAACAGGCAAACAGTATCTTCAGTTTGCCATGATAAGAGCTACCATCATCATTATCTTAGTATACATGGTACAGAGAACTCTGAAGTACCCAAGGTGCCAAACCTCACTAAGGCACATTGCCCTGGGGTGTGAAAACCAAGATGCTAAAAGAAGAGACAATCCAAATAGCACTATTGGCTGTTTCCTTTAATGAAGAAATCAGTACCTCTCCCACTCCATCCATCTCATTAAGAGACAAGTTTCTAATAAAATGTTACTTCTTATATTTAATAATTATTTATGGTCACATGAGACAAATTTTAAGCAAACTTGTATACATGTCTTGTTCTCAAGATATATGATAGAATGTTCAATAAAAGATTTTCAAGAATAAAAATATATTATATCAGGATAAATTGTGCGAGGAAATGGAATGAAAAAATAATTTCAAAGAGTAAAAGGAATGATGCAATTTCTGATTGTTTAAAAGTTTGTCTTATACTTTTAAAATGGGTGATGGTGGCTATCATATCATAATGATATTTGATCCCAGTAGATATAAGAGTATGACTTTTAAAAATTGATACAATATTCAAACATAAAAATTTCAAGTACCAACATTAAAACTATGAGGGAGAATGCAGTTTTTCAAAATTCTTAGGGGATATGCAAGCAAAAAAAAAAAACTTTGGAAGACCACTAATTTAGACCAAAATTTTCCTTCACTATGGTACATAGACATCTCTTCTCATAGAAAACAAGACAATTTTGAATGGAACGGTGATGATTCATCAACTTCACTTGCCCAGCATTTACCCCTGCCTGCTTCTCTACTATCTGCCCTTCACCCTGTCCTACTGTGAAACTCTTCAGCATTAACTCTGCATCCCTCCCAAACAGCCTCCTATCTCTACCTTTTCCAGTGCCCTCTCCTGGTCCTTAACACTGCCTTCCATTGGCTTTCTTCTTTAACCACCACTCCACTTTAATTCCAGCCCATCCCCCAGCCACCTCCAGCCTCCTCTCTATAGCTCTTTCCAAGATGCTTCTCTTAGCATCCCACGGTCCTTTATGAGTTACAGTCTGTTATCTACTTGTACATTGAAATGGACAACCTTCATGAGGATGGTTTAGAAGTGACTGAATCTCACTGCTTTAAACATAAGTCACGTGGATCTCAATAAGATGCTTGACCAAATCCCTCATTACATTCACATGGACAAAATATAGAATATGGTTAGATAAAAATACAGTGAGGTGGGGTCATTTATCTGGAGAGATTTAGAACTAGCTCACTATAAATGTGGTGGTATTTGATCAGAGCTAAAGGAGAATACAGGCAATTAGGTGAGGGGAGTAGAGGAGGAAGAGATCTCTGTGGGCTTGGCCATTTAGAGAAGCTTACCTGGAGAAGATAGGCTGATTCAGGCAGGTATCACTCACTGCCCTGTTGTGATTCTGTCCCAGATGTCTTCAAAGGTCACCCAGATACATTGGCTTATTTCACCACTTCTCAGAACTTGCATATGCCAGTCTGGGACATGTAGATGTTCTCCTGATACTCTTCACTGTAAAACCTGGAAATGATAAACCCCATGGTATTTAGTGACAATCCCTGTATTGTCAGCTATTGCTGTATAACAACAAGCACAAAAATTTTGGTGTTCACAATATGCATTTATTTCTCACATACTGGTAGGTTGCCTGGGTCTCTGGTGAACTAGCTTCAGTTCGGCTAGGAGGCCCTCCTTCTAACTGTAGATCCAGCTGGGATTGGTTCCTTGCAATGGGCTTGGCTCTAATCTCTTCCACGTGGGTTAATTCTTGGGCCAAGGCTGAATGACCAGTACCCAGGGTAAGCTCTTTTTAGGAAGATGGCAAAGGCATGAAAGGGAAAACAGAAATGTGTGATGTCTCAAAGTCTTGGCTCAAAACTGGACTTGTGTTGCTTCTTTCCTCATTCTGTTATTTAAAGTAAGTCTCAAGGCCAAGTTCAAAATTAAGGGGTAAGAAAGAAAGCCACTTTTGCCTTTTGTAAGAGAAAATGCAAAATTAAAAGGCAAAGGGCATAGATATAGGGAGGGGCATAGAATTGAGGCTAATAAGCTAATCTCCCACAATCCACTATCTGCCTCCTTGGGCCCAGAGAGACCATCTAATCATCTAACTTCATTCTGCCTGGGTCTTGACAGGACTTGATGATTCTTGCTACGCCTTTCCTCAAACCCCATTGCACAGTTCTTTTCATGCCAGAGAATTTAGCTGCCAGAGACCTGACCCCTCACCAGCTCTTTCCAAGGACTATACCTTTGTTTCTGATCCCTTCTACATTCCATCTAACTGAAGTCCCAGTTAATTATGCTCTTTGCACCTAACACTGAGTATTAGCAATTCCCACAGGCCAAAAGCCAAGCCATTTCCCCATCTAGGGTATAGTTTCCTTATTTCCTTGCATGTTGCTAAAAATCAGATCAGGGATGATTCTGTGATACATTCTACCTTCTCTCTTCCCCGAAGAGACTCCATCATATTTTGTGTTTACCACATTTTCTTTTGCCTTAGACCCTGTTGGACCTCAGCAATCCCCAGTGCCTTTTTATAAAGTACGTGTGTTAGCTATGGTCTGTTGGCACTCGGCATCCACTCCCACCTCCTTCCATTATGTCTTACTGTAGTAATAAATCTGGAAAGCTAAACACTATATTTTCAGACTCTCTTGCAGCTAGGCTTCTGTACATGAACAGGTTTCACCAATACAAAGGCATACATGAGGCAGAGACCATCTTCTTGCTACTTTTCTACCTTTGAGCAGAGATATAGAGCATTTCTAAAGCAGATTTCTAATGTTTAATTTGCATCTGTGGGATGTCAAGAGGTGCACCAATCATGACTTCCTGGCCCCTAGATAGGGTATTTCAGTGGCAGCCTCTGATTTCCCACCTTCCTAATTGTGACAGGTAGGATTTCTTTGGGTCAGTCAGTTCTGTGATGTACTGGTAGTCATTCCTGCTAACCTAGCCTTTCCAACAATATGATAAGCACCTGGTTCTCTGAACTCAAGAACTTTCTTTTTAAATACCTAAAAGAGTTTGTTTCCTGCACTGAACCCCAATAGACACTGTATGGTATCTCTCCTGGGTTTGAACTATAGTAGCATCCAAATAAGTAGAGCAGGTTTTCCAAAAAAAAAAAAAATGACACTTGATGTACTCCTGCGAGCAGAGGTTTTCTAATGAATGTTGTCCAGACCGCATTCTTTACTCAGATGGGCCAAGGACACAAAAAGCAAATGCAATCAGAGCTTCAATTAGCAAAGAAGCAGAATGCATCATGACTAGGCCTTAAAAAGCCAGCCTCAGGCTGCTCCCATCCCAACATCTTCTCTTTCTTCTGCTTGGCTGCACCTTTCAATGGGGCCTCCTCTGATATCCTTGAACTCTCCGGGCTGATGCTAGGAGACTCTAGACCATTCCTCTCAGACCACATGGACAATGTCAAAGGTTAGTCACCACCCACAGATAGTCCTCAGAAATTACAAGAACAGCTTCTCTGTAATAGACATGGGAAGGATGGGGGGGTTGAGAATGATTAATGGCCCCTTCATAGTTGATGGAAAGCAAGTGTGATCTGCATTTTGGGTGTTGATATTTTCTCACAACACAACATTCCCACATGGCAGCAACCTGGGAGATAAAAACAACAGCCTTGTTTAAGGGAAAGAAGGAGGTCTGTATTCTTCAGTTGCTTGGGAAGAGAGCATGCATGTGGGGAAGTGTTGCCATGGGGGGCCATGGGTTCCTGTGGTGTTTGGCAAAGTTAGAGTCTCTGGAAAGTCCAAAGGTGATATCTTTAATAGGCAGCTCATTTTCTTTCATCTTCATGGTAAGTATCCAATCCCAAAGGCAGTTCTTAAGGCAAAACACAGCAGGTAAGATGAAATGAAGTCCCTATCAGACTTTGCTGCTAAAACTGAGAAGGGAGAAAGGCTGAAAAATAGCAGCTTGGGCTTCTGCTTCTGTAAGAGGAACTGAAAGAAACACAATGAAGAGGAAAGCTGGTGGGGAGGAAGGAAACAAAGGAATAGAAGCCACAAAGCAGTAATGTATGAGCAAGATGCAAACAAGGCCCATGCCCATGGGACTCCCATGGGGAGAAGGGAAGTGCTCCAGTGAAGGGGCACAAAGCTGCAAAGCCATGAAGAAAGGTATTTCAAAATGTGCCCTCTCTACAGTCACATTGGCTGGAAGGCTCTTGAACACTGGGAGCACAAAATTCTGCTGAATACTTCCATGGCACTTAACAAAATGCCTAGAGGCAAAAAATTAGACAAAATACTTTTTAGATTTTTTTCTCTGGCTGTAAAAGTAACACATGTCTATTGTGGAAAATAGAATTATATAAGAAAGAACAAATATTCCATGCAGTCCCATGACTCAGCTATAACTGGTGCTTTGCTGTATTTCTGTATTTTCTTCTGTGTGGATTTTTCTAAAAAAAAAAAATGAGGTCATCCAGTCAGTATATGAAGTTATATATCTCAATCTCTTTACTAAACATTGTGTTGTTTTTCTCCTTATTACTAAATATTCTTTAAAAACATGCTTTTTAACTGACTAAATTAGTATTCTTTGCATATAAATATTTTGCAATTTTCTGATTATTTTCTTAAGAGTAAATCCCTAAAAGCTGAATTACTATGTCAATGGGAATGTTTACTTCTAAAGGTCTTAATGCTTATTGCCAATCGTCTCACAGAAACTTTGCACCAATTTACATTCCTAGCACATTGCATAAGGGTACACTCAAAACACTTTTTGGATTTTGTTTAAAAAAAAACAGCCTGTCTGAGGCAATGTGGTACTATTGTGGAACTCTATGAAGAAGTCTGAGGTTTTAGTCTCAGTTCTGCTATGTGTCTTTGGGAAAATCCATTCATCTTTGTATGCCTTAGTTCAGTTACCTTTAGAAACACTTCAAGCACTAACATTCTTTGAAATTGTGCTTTTTTAACTGAGACATCAAAAAGCATGTCATGTTTTGTCCAATTAGTAAAATATCGAAGGCATAATATTAAATGCATGCTTATATTATTGAAAATTTGTTAATACTCCTGGGAATAGTTGCTAGAATAAGCTATGAAGGGAGGGTTTTGCATCTGTTTTCTTCACTGTCATATCATAATGCCAAAATGCATGCTAGGAACATACTGAGTGCTTTATAAATACATGTTGAATACAAAAATTGATTCATGGGGACATTTTTATTAACTGGATATAGCCAACCAATATAGTTATTGGTGCCCTGCCAATATCCCCTTGGGTTAACTGAAGGTCACCCACAGCTTTGGTGGACATTTCCCATACACACTGGCAGATTCCAGCCTCAAGCACCTGGGTCTCTCTGCCTGAGGACTTTATCTTAGCCACAGTAGCATTCTCTGTCCATGGAAGACAAACCGGAAATGCTGGGCTGCTAACACTCTCAGGAGTAATTCTCAAATGATGAGGGCTGAGAGTTAGTATATAAGTATTCTGACATCCTCGCCCTCTTGGTGTGACAGTTCTGAGTTGCAATTTACACACTCTTTGAGAGAACCCTTAGTAGGACTGAGCCCAATTGCTCACAACAGTAAGTTGCTTATCAGCACATCATCTTTTCCTTGCTCCCTCCTAGTGCTTCCTGAGATCACCTTCCAAATCAACCACTTGCACCTAAATCTTGATCTCTGAGTCTACTCTTGGGGGAATGCAAACACTATAGTTGTTTGCAAAACTGTAGCATATGACTTCAGAAACATGCTCTCCATTTTAATTCCTGAGGGCAGAAAGTACACTAGTAAACTCATTCACCTGATGTAAGTGGAATTTTATGACTCTGTGTGTGTGTCCCCAGAACAGCCTTAGTCTTGAGGTTGATTTGAGAACAGATGCCAGGAAAGAAAGCAGGCAGCTAATTATATTAGAGAATTCAAATTGAAGAGTTTATTGTAGCTCTAAGCTAGGGAGGAATCAGAACTTATTTTCCTCTGTCTTGGGGAAGATGTTGCCACCAGAACCCCAAACACCACATATCACCTATATGAGTCATTGGAACAAGGATACCAAGGCTCATATTTTTCTGAATCTCTGAGGCTGCTATCACAGTGCTGAACACAAAATCAGTTCTCAAGTAAGAGTCAGCTGCCTGAAGCACCATTTGGGTATCTGGGAACTACTATATAGTAATATCAGCCAGAATTTTTGTTGCAGAAAACAGAATCTATTCTATCTAGGAAAAAAATTAGAAGAATATAGATCTCTGAAAGGCCAGAGAACCAGTTTAGAGGCCATGCCGTGAAGAACAATGCCACAAATTTCACCAAAGACCCGTCTGGTACAGATAGATGTTCCAGCCACCTCCTGGGCAGCATCACAACAGCTGGCATCACCCATTAATGTTGAACCAGTGTCTTGCTGCTACTAGAAGCTTGCTCTGCCGTCCTTACGCTCATGGATTCCATGTAGTAACACCAGCTGATTCCACGTCAAATGCTGATCTGTATGTATTTAACTGGATGAACCCTGATCTCCAGCTGCAAAGGAGGTTGGGAGAGTGAGAATGTTTCTTCCATTGTGGGGCATTCTCCAAACATAAGAAAAGTGTTCAGAAGTGCTAGGTCAAAAAGGATATCCATTGCACGTCTATACTCGTCACTCTCTAGTGCCCTCCCCAACTGCCATAATGCTGGTCCCAACCCTGACTATCTGTGAGCTCTAGCAATCGTCTGCCTAGTTGGTGGCCTCTTCATACAGGCTATATGCCAAGCACTCAGTCAGACAGCAGAGGTTGGAGGAAGAGCCACAGTGAGTGATGAAATTCCCAGGGACCCTATCATCAGGGTCCCTGATGAGCTCAGGGACACATCCCTGCTACCACTTAAACTAGTGTTGTCCAGTAGAAATATACTGTGAGCCACAAACACAAGCTACTCATGTAATCTTAAATTTCCTAGTCACCACATAAAAAAAGATAAAAAAAACCAGTGACATTTATTTTAATAATTTTTTTATTCAACCTAATGTATCAAAATACATTTACACAGGTAGTCAATATAAAACAAATTTTGAATAAGATATATGGCCTTTTTCTTCACACTGTCTTCAGAATCAAGTGTGAACTTCACAGTTAGAACACATCATAATTTGGACTGACTATGTTTCAAGTGCTCAAGAACCACATGTGGTTGGTGGTGGTTCCCATGCAGACCTTACTTTTAGGACAACAACACTCACATTGTGCCTTCACTGTCTTCAGCTATGAGCCACCTGCCATACTTGAGGTTAAGGCAGCCCTTCAGAGAGTGCATATTTCTAAAGTGCATTGTGGTTAAGAAGTGCTGTGTTATTGATTCTGTTTAGGAGTTGAGCTGAATCATGGAGTTTCTCCCTCCTAGTCCTCAGTCATCCTGGCTCCCTGAGAAGCCTATGATCTTATTCCCCGTCTACTCTTGCCAGCCTGCTGCTCATCCCCCGATGGGCTGAGGACAGGGGAAGACAAGGAAGGCACTAATCTCAGCTGCCAAATTTAACAGGATATCAAAAAATTCAGTGATCAAGATAAATATTTTAATGCAATATTTAAAAAGCTAAAAGTAATGCAAAAATCTATGACTAAGATAATATCAAAAATTTAAATGATGACAGGACCACCAGGGCTGGGATGAGGGTGAAGCAAGAAAGATGGGTCATGCAAGTATGAGGACTGTCCTTCGCTTTCCTTTTGCCTCAAGTATTTCTCAGTGTCCCCAGATAATGAAGCCAGTTTCCTAGCAATTCTCTAAATGCTCAAAATATATTGCTGGGTACATATCTATTTTTTTAACACCTACAGCACTTGGTCTTCCTAGGTGGTCTCCCATCCAAGTACTAACCAGGCCCGACCCTGCTTAGCTTCCAAGATCAACAAGATCAGGCATGTTCAGGGTGGCATGGCCATAGACTGCTTGGTACATATCTAAATGAATGAGCAAAAAAGTCCTTTCTGACTGGTTCTTTATTATTTCATCTCAAATTCAATTTTAATGAAAAGCAGTAGCATATTGGTTTGACCCAATTACAATCAAAATCCCATTGGAATTTTCTTAACTTGACAGATTGATTCTAGTGTTTACACTGAAGAATAAGCAGGTGAGAATAGTGAATAACATGCAAGAAAAAGTTCTTTTTATAGTCTGGAGAAAATAATCGCCAAGAAACCAAGCCCTGTTTGGTTTTGGCTTCTTGGCTGGGCAGCCCTTAGCCCTGGCTCCCACAGAGCTCCCATACAGCAGGCCCTGGCAGCAGCTGGCCAGGATGGGGCAACTCATACTGCCAGGGATCCTGGCCCTCTCCCAGAACTTGTATTAGCAAATAAAAAGGGGTTAAACAGTCAGTGAGGACCTCTAAAGGGTTAAGGAAGAAAATAATGTTCCCAAAGCACTGCCGTTGCCCCAAGGAGATTTTGAAATAGGGAGGCAAATGCCAGCAGTTTTGGCCTCCTAAATTTTCATCCATAGACTACCCCTCCACACCCACCCACTCCCAATTCCTGGTCACCCTGCCCCAGCCTCTCTTCTAGAAGCATCTGTTAGGTCACTCTCATGTCTCCCACCTCCTAACCACATCTGGCTGCCCACTCAGAGGGGACTTCAAAACCCAAGCCAAGGACAGAGCTCTGCCTGGACTAACTCTACCACTCAAGCTTTTTCCCATCCTAAAACCCTATCCTCTCCGTCATCACATATGTACATGCGCGCATACACACACACACACACACACACACACACGATTTCCCTTTCTCACGGTCCATCTGTCCCAGCTAGTCCACTTGTTGCTCTTTCTCCCTTTACCATCACACATGATGCATTTGCATTCATGAGCACACATCTGTCAAAACTCTGCACTGCAGGGCCCCCTTTCTGCAGAAGGGGGCCTGAAATGGAGGGGCCAGAGGCTGAGAATGGTGCCATCACTCACACCAAACAGGCTGTAAGCTTAATGAGCTAGACCATATAGGGAGGTACAAGGAGAGCTGTGTGAGAGCAGAAGCTTCACCAGATCACTGGTGAATGGAACTCTGAGCTGCCAAGGACCATAGGTATCTTTGGGTTACATGTGAGGACATTGGTGCTGAGCTTCCTTGTCAAAGGATTTAAGTGACCAAAAAAGGGGCTCTAGAAATCAACCTGGCGGAACTTTACTGCCATTCGTGACAACACGGATGGATCTTGAGATAATCATGCTAAGTGAAATAAGCCAGACAGAAAAAGTTGAAAACCACATGATATCACTTGTATGTCAGATATAAACCTAAAAGCAACAAACATGGCAAACAGAGACTCATGGACAGGGACAATAGACTAGTGGTTACCAGAGGGTAGCAGGTAGCAGAGGAGTGGGGAGGTAGAAAGGGTAAAAGGGGTCAAATATGTGGTGGCAGAAAGAAATCTAATTATGAAACATACAAAGCAATATATATATGCCTTACTGCTGAATTGTAATAAATAAATTAATTGATTAAACTAAAGGAAAAGAAAAGTTAGGACCACTACTGTCAGTGGAAGGCCATGTCTCAGTGTCTCAATGTCATACCACACCCTCATTTCCTCTAGCACCAGAGGTATAGATGGGACAGGAGACAAAGAGGTAGACTCTTTTCTCTAGGATGGTGTCTTAGCCTGTTTCAGCAACTTTACAAAATACCAGACTGACTGGTTTATAAACAACAGAAACTTATTTCTCACAGTTGTAGGGGCTAGGAGGCCTAAGATCAAGGTCAAGGTAATGGAAGATTCAGTGTCTGGTGAGAACCTGCTTCCTCGTTGACAGCCATCTTCTTGCTGTATGCTCACATGACAGAATGAGCAAGGGAGATCTCTAGAGCCAATTTTAAAAGGACATTAACCCCATGATGAGGACTCCCATCCTCATGACTTAATCTCCCAAAGGCCCCACCTCCTAATATCATTTTAGGATTTCAACATATGAATTTTGGGGGGACACAAACATTCAATTTATAGCAGATGGGCACTCATTTCCTTTTCTCCCTTGAGGTGAAGAGGCTTCCCCTTTGGGGGTGGCCTCCAGCTTCAAGCTTCCTTCAAAACGCTACTCTGCCATTCTTGTTTCTCTCCAGAAAACAGCCCTGGCCCAGAGATACAAAAGCTCTTGGCTGCATCTTGGGCTTTCTCTGACCCCAGTGACTGTGACCCTGGGAGTGAGGCCCAGTATCTATGTCTGGGTCCAGGAGCTCTGAAGATGACCTCATAAAAATGCCCCCAAGGTTTCTTCTGTCTCCTCCCACTTTCTTCAACCTCTCCCCCTTCTGTCCCCCTGCATTCCTCTTCTCCTCGTGCCAAACTCCAGTACACAGCCCTGAGGCATCTGGTCACCTTTCTGTGTCACCCACAACTAAGACAACATTTGTAAAAGAAAAGCTGACAAAAGGACAATTGGTAGTTAACATATATTACTGTGATTACTGAAGCAGTTCTATACTTTCAGGAAAGAAAGTGTCACTAGCTTGTTAAATGCGTGTTCTTGGTCTGATAGGATACATCTCTCATTGTCTTCCTTTTCCCCTAAGACAACTGGAACTTTCCAGAACTAAAAACTTTCTGATATCTTTGTTAGGCTTTTCCTGTGCCATCAAAGGTTCCTCATCATGTGTTCATATTGTCAGGATTTCACATGGTGCCTTATCAGCTGATTAAGCAAGCAATGATTTTCAAGCTGATCTATATAAAGATTTAATATGAGTTTCTTGTCTATATATAAAATGTTTCATTATTTAAAAAGTCTAACACATTCCAATAGTTGTAAACAGAGTGACACCACCACAAACATGCAAGTTGTACATACTTTTTTTCAAACATTAGAATAAACTGTCTCCTGCTGCCTCTGAGAGTATATCTGAGCTTCTTGCAAATGAGCCATTGATCAGAAAGGGAGCACCTAGTGAGTTTTAAAACCACTCCAGGCCTGCACACATCTGCTTACATACCCAGGGGGGCACAGAGCTGAGCCTGGGTGCTGTGCACTTAAGAGCTCATCACAAAATAACAAGTGAACACCAGGATTGGAGGCAGTGTGTTATAGGAATAATCGCTGGAAATGTTTTTCTTTTCTGTACTTCCTGGTAGGTAACTCTCATCTGGACGGCCAGGAGCATCCCCATTGCCTTGAGGATTATTGAAGGTGGAATGCAAAGAGAGGATACTCCGATTTTACTTTACAAAATAAGACTCGGAAGCCTGTGGTGAAAAGGAGGGGTGACACATCATGAAACATCATTTTGAAGGCAAAGGCATGATTGCTTGAGAGGAAAATCTCTCGATAGAAAGAGAAGGGCGGTTTGCACCTTCCCCAGAAGGGCAATTCTGTTACTGCAATAGAGCCTACCCCATCTTGACTAATATCTGGAGATAGAGGGCAAAGAGCCTAATGGAAGCAGAAGACAAGTGTCTATAAATGTGGCCTAAAAAAGTGTTCTCTAAAGTGATGAGATAGGTTTTGCAAGAATATGTTCTCAGCTCAAAGTCAAACACCTCAATTTATGAAGCTGCACATAGAAGAATTTGACCAAAAAAAAAAAAGACCAAGGATATCCTTCCTCTCAGGCTTTCTTATGTGTATATGGCTGAGGATTTAAATATATTTGTCATTTGTCATTTAATATTCTTTCACATGATTTAAATAAAAGGCAGGTTCTATTCCAAAGCACAAAACCAAGAAAAGCTAAAGCATAAAACCTATCTTTTTTTCTTAAAGAATTTTATATCAGATGGAAAGAAATTCTTAAAGCCCTAGAGCTATCTCTTTGTGCATATCGCAAGTCTATCCATTTTTTTCTTCTAGAATAAATTTTCCTTGCTCTGAGTCTATTCAGAGTCAAAAACACTATTAAATTCCATACTGTTTTCCTGATCAAATGTGCATGGGTTATAGAATGTGCCAGCTATGGAATGCACTTTGTTTGAACTTTAAACTCATTTCAGCCCCCAGTTTTGTTATCGTTTTTTCTCCATGTAATTTTCTCTAAGTTTCTACTCTGTTCAGGGAACAATTGAGAAGGTGGTGTGCAGTTAAAATTAAAACCTGCCACTTCCCACATAAAATATGTAAATAGTGCAATGCAGTTTGCATTTTTAAATGCAGCGACTTCAAATTCTCTTAAGTAGTCTAAGAAAAAAACATGGATTAATTTAACCCAGTGACCTCTGACCCTTCACATTCCACAGGATTTTAATTCTGATTAATAGGAGGATTAAACATCTGGATGTTTGGCCTCCCTCTAACATCTGCCATTCAGTTGACTTGGTTTATTATCTGCATATGGCTGAATGAGTCCCTTAATCTTATTCTTCAATTTCTATGAAAAGCAACCAAGATGGAAAATTTCTTCTGGCTCCTGCCTTGGTCAGCATTATCAGAATCAGATTATGAGGACTCAGGGAGATTGCAGAACTGAGGATTGTGAAATAACTGTCATTTTTCTGATATGGTTTTTAAAATGATAATTACTTATAATACATAATTTTAAATAGTAATAAATGTATTTTGTTAATTAGTATACATAAGCACTAATGCCTGCCCCTACATTTCCCCAAGTCTTCTAAGCTTCTAGAGCCACCCTATTCCTTAATATCAAATGTTCTAAGTCTCTGGATTGGTCAGATTAAGCTATGCTATGCCGCAGCAATGAATTAATTCTCAATTCTAAAGATTATTTTTTGTTCCCATGAAAATCAATGTGGGTATGAGAAATAATCAGTTCTAGTTGAGAAGCTCTCCAAGTTGGCTTTTTCTCAAGCAGTGATTCAGGAGCCCAGGCTCCTTCTACCTTATAAGCTTGCCATCCCATATATGCTTGGGATCCTCTGCCAGATCCTCTGGATTTGGCTGGCTGATGAACAGAGTGAGAGAATGCAGAAGATCACATGGAATGACTTAGGGGCCAGGCCTAGAAGTGATGTACATCACTTTCACCTATTTCATTTAGCCAGAACTGGTTATATGACCCCTACCTGGATGCAAATGGGGCTGAAAAATACAGCTAATTGGGTGCCTAGGAAGAAGAAATGGGTTTGATGAGCATCTAGCCAATCTCCGCCACAGCCCCCATGGCATGCTCCAACAGAAACCACAGTGTTCTATTCCACCCAAATCTCCAAGAAGTCTCATTCACCTAATTCTATTTTTATAGAATATATAATTAGATATTATTATCATTAGATGTAATATTTACATAATATAATAACAATGATTCAGAAATGAGGATGATTTTGACTCTTCTACAGAAGATACCTGACAATGTCTGGAGACATTTTGGTTATCACAACTGGAGGGGATGGTAAACTTTTGTTTTCTGGTCTGACATGTAAGAAGATTGGAAGCCATCATTCGAATCTTCACAATAAGAAAAAAGCTAAGGAAACTGAAAATCAACAACTCCTCTTAGAATCATCAGAATATTGAGTCCACAGGGCAAACCACTGCTCCAAAATTTAAAGAGACAGACAGATAGATACAAAGAATTGCAGCTTACTCTCATGAACAGAAACCACCATGGGAATCAGTATCAGGGTATAAAAAACTAAATTTTAATTGCTAAAATGCTGTGAATTTAAAATGCTGAAAGGAAGCCCACACTTTTATGAGTTTTACCTCCAAGTTCTCACAGTTAAGATGGCGGGGGGCAGTCTCACGTGCTTTGAGCTGGAGGAAGGGAAAAGTGGCCATTCTGAAATATGCCCAGAGCATTCTGTCCTTCTTAACAAGACCTACTCTCAAGAAAAACTGTTTTGCCAGGGCCTTAACAACAAGGATTTTACTAGAGTTTAACTGATATGGGAGAAGAGAAACGCCCAGCTCCAGCCCCCTCTAGCCTTCCTGTATCACCTAAGAAACAGTGAGTGGAGGTCAGAGCCCAGGGACACAAGCTCACTAAAGGACTAATACCCAATCACAGGGTTATAGAATGCATTCCATCCCCTACACCCTCCTGCCATGTCAGTAGGGCTCTTGCACAACAACAGAGCCATACAACAGAGAGAACTACACCTCTCAGACTTTATTTAAGAAGAAATCTCTAGAGAAACCCAAAGACAAGAAGAGATACAAAAATAAGAAAAAGGAAACCAGAGGAAATTTTAGCCTTTGATACCTACAGCCACAGCAAATGGTAAACATAGCCTAAACCCTGGCCAGATAAAACATAAAACCTCACGCTAAAAGCCTATTTATCTTAGTTCTTTTTACTCATTACATCATGTCTGGCTTTCTACAAAAAGTTAGAAGGCATGCCAAAAGGCAAAAAGCACAGTGTGAAAAGACAAACCAAGCATTAGAACCAGACGCAGATATGGCAGAGATTTTGTAATTATTAGACTGGGAATTTAAAACAACTATGATTAAAATGCCAAGGGATCTAATGGAAAAAGTGGACAGCATGCAAAAACAGATGGATAATGTAAACACAGAGTCAGAAATTCTAAGGATTGAAAGGAAGTGCTGGGAATCAAAAACACTGTAATAGACATGAAGAATATCTCTGATGAGCTCATAAAAAGATTAGACATGGCTAAAGAAGGAATCAGTAAGCTTTAAGATATGTCCATTGAAATGTCTAAAACTGAAATGCAAAGAAAAAATAGAATGAAAAGATAGAACAGAATATTCAATAACTGTGGGACAATTACAAAAGAGTCATATATGCATGATGGAAATACCAGAAAGAGAAAAAAAGAGGAAGAAATTAGAAGAAATATTTGAAGTAATGATGACTGAGAATTTTCCAAAATTAATAACAGACAAGAAACCATAAATCCAGGAAGCTCAGAGAATATCAAGCAAGATAAATATTTAAAAATTTACACATAGGCATACCATATTTAAAATGCAGAAAATCAGAGACACAGGAAAACTATTGAAAGATGACAAAGAAAAAACATCTTCACTATAAGGAAGTAAAGATAAGAATTACATCCTACTTCTCTGAAGAACTCATGCAAACAAGAAGAGTTAAGTAAAATATTTAAAGTATGGAAAGAAAAAAACACCAACCTACAATTCTGCATCCACTAAAATTATCCTTCAAAGGTGAAAAAGAAGTAAAGACTTTCTCAAGCAGAAATTGAGGGAATTTGTTGCCAGTAGACTTGTATTGCAAGAAATGTTAAAAGATGTTCTTTGAGAAAAGGAAAACAATATAGGTCAGAAAGTCAGAACTACATAAAGAAAGGAAGAATGCTAGAGAAGGAATGAATAAAGGTAAAATAAAATATTCTATTTTTCTAATTCTCAATTGATGTAACAGTTTGTTCAAGATAACAATAACATTAATGTATTGCACGAATGTAGTTTAAGGGTAAGTGAAATGAATGACAGCAATATCATAAGAGATGAGAGGAAGGAATTGGGACTGATCTGTTTATAAGGGTACCTGCACTACCAATAAAATAGTACAATACTATTTGAAAGTGGATTTGAAATAGTTGTAAACGTGTGTTGAAAACTCTAGAGCAACCACTAAATAAAAATTTGAATAACAAGTATATGTGATATACTAAGATAGAAGAGAAAATGGAATCATATAAAATGCTCAGTTAAAACCAGAAAAGAGGTGGAAGAACAAACAAATAAACAAAGGCAATGAACAGAAAACAATAACAACTCAGGGGATGCTACTGGAATCTAGTGGGTAGGGACAAGAGATGCTGCTAAACATCTTTAAATGCATAGGACAGGCCCCCACAACAAAAAACTATTCAATTCAAAATGTTGATAGTACTGAGGTTAAGAAACTCTTGAGTTATACCAATGCCTCACCAACCCCATGAATTACATATCTGAAAATTTTCTTAGTAAATGCGGCAGAGACAGCTGACTATATGATAAAATTCATGCACTTCTTTCCATGATATAGAATTGTTGCCAGGAAATGGCTTCTCATCCAGGTACTGTATTTCCTGCATCTAGGTGGAGCCACCATGGCTAGTTTTTGACAAAGAAATGTAAGCAGAAGTGATGTGTACCCCTTCTAAGTGTTTAGGAAGCTGGGGTGCCTTTTCCACCTTCTTTTTTTTCACTTGGCCACTAGCTGGAAGTAAAGGATTGAATGGTGGAGCCTGATATCCTAGGAGACAGCAAAGCCACAGGGCAGATAGAACTTTAGTCTCTGAATGACTGCACAAACACCGTCTGCTGACCAGGAATTCTCAGTGAACTGTTATGATGGCAAGAAATAAATTCCATGTGTTAAATTTGAGGGCATACTTGTTACAGCAGCTAGAACCCCCCAAATATAGTAGATATTTTAAAAGGTACTTGCTTCCAAAAGAATTCTGAATCACCAACATTAAAAACTTACTACTGAGGTAACATGTCTCTTTGAATCATTTTCTTCAATTGTTCAGGAGACACTACAGATTCTGTCACAAGAATTATGTTATGAAGACTCCACTTCCTTTGAAGCTTTTGAATGAGACTTGGTTATCATGAAATGACTATTGCACATTATTCTTCCTTATCCTATCCCCCCTACTCCAGGTTAGTGAGATGTATAGTACCTTTCTCTTGTAACAGCTCCCAGTTAAATGCCTGGGAACCCCAGGAGCTCATGGGCTAGTTCAGCTTCTAGCTTCTCCATACAAAGAACTGAAGGTGCCATCTCACTCGCTAGCAGACCACCATTTGTTTTTGCTGTTGTAGAGGACATGGAATCCAGTAGAGTCTGCTCAGTCCTTAATACTTTGAATATTAAAAGAAGTAAGACTTTATCTGTATCTAAACATACAATACTTAAAACTATGTGAACCATGCTAGACACACATACGTGAGAATCTGGTACGTACAAAGGTTATCATACTCATCAGTGGTAAACTAAAGGGTTATTAAACTCTCCCAGATCAACTAAATCAGAAAAATAAATAGCCCAGAAGTTGGATTCTTACCTCACGCCATACCATGACATAAATTTTTGATGGGTTAGTGATTAAAAGAGAAACATGAATTGAAAAACAAATGCTTAGGTCATACTGACATGATAATAAACTTTTAAAACACAAAAGCAGGAAAAGAAATCAATATAATCATCTAAAAATACCATAAATAACATTAAAAGGCAAATGTGCAAGCAAGTAAAATATGTGCACTATATTAATATTATTGATCTAAATATTTTAAAAATCAGTTTCTTTTAAAAGATGAAAATCTAATGGAAAAAATAAGTGAAGGTTATGACAAAAACTTCATAAAAGAAGAAATACAAATGGTTAATAAATGTGTAAATGTTCAACTTTCAACTAAATGAATGTAAATTAAAACAAGATATTACATTCACCTTTCAAATCGATAATTTAGAAATTATAATTTAGAAATTGTACTACCGTTTTGATTAACGTGCAGTTAGTTATATGAACATTCTCACAGCCTTCTTCAAATACTATAAATCGGTAAAACTTCCTGAAGGGCAATTTTACAATATAGATCAATGGCTTTAGAAAACCACTATAAACTTGATCTGATAATTCTACTTCTAGGAATTATACTAAGGAGATACAAATCATAAAAGTGGGTGATAATGAATGTACAAGGCTTGCCCCCCTCCCCAGCTTTGTCTATAATAGGAAAAAAAACCAACAGGAATGACCTGGAGGAATGGCTAAATAAATAATGGCACACTTATTTAATAAATCCTTAAGCATCCATGAAAGAACACGTTTTTATTTAACCACATGAGAAAATGCTCAGAACATAATGGAAATAAAACAAAATATAAAACTGCAGATTTCATATTGTAGTTTTATAGTGACTAGCATGGGGGAAAGCAGCAAAGAAATGTTAATAGTGGTCTCTATAGTGAGATTCTGTGTTGTTTCTAGTTTCTTCTTTATTCTTTTCAGTGTTTATCTCCCACATTTTCTATAATAAAAAGTTTTCATCTTTAAAATCAGGAAAGAACTAAATGAAATATAATTCTTTTTAGTTTTGCCGTATTTCCACAGTGAAATTCTACCTTGATTATTTGTAGAGTTGAATGCGTTTTTTCCAACTTCGAAGAGCCTGCACACATCAGCTCTCTGGATGGGCCTGGTCAACTGCCACCTTTGTCACTCAGGCAGTTTCCTAGTTCAGTGCTTTCCATACCAGTCTTTGCTGTGACACAACTTGAAAATTTTGAATTTTTGGAGAGCTCAGGTGAAATTCTTCAGAAAACATATTTGGTTGGTAGCTACACACTCAATGAAGCAGTGGGAGTAATGTGGAGTAATGGCAGGGAATTCTTTAGAAAGGTCTCATTTCACTTTGAATTATTTAGAAAGAAATGGAATGGGAGGAGGGATTCCCCTTGGTTCTAAAAATAAAAAACCAGTTCAGTGTCCATTTAAAGTCACTATTCCGGTCTGATGAGGCTGTGTGATGTTTTTGAAGCTACTTTAGGATAGGTTTCCTAGGATGTGCAAACAAACCTGATTTTTACCACCTACAAAATGAAGATATGAGGCTAAAAGAAATGAAGACAAATGCTTTGAAAACTAAAATAAATTTTGTTCTTTAACATTAGGGATAATTGCATCTACTTGAACCAAACAAACTAATTTTGGGGACAGCTCCTCTGATATGTGGACAAGACTATTACCAAGCAGGTCTGGTCCAACATGTCCAGAACCAACAAAGGCTGTACAGACGACTGCTTTGTGGGTATAATTTCAGGAGTGCCTGAACAGGATGTGGTGGTGTGGTTTTGGGGTCCAAGCTGGGGGAACTGCAAGCTTAGGGTTTCTGAGCTGTAGTGAAGGGCACCAGGAGGGTCCACATAAATGGGCACAAAAATGGGCACCATGTGGCAGCAAGAGGTCCACCACTTCTGGCCAGGGCCTGAAATGCCACAGGAGCTCCTTGATTTTAGGCTGAGAAGAGGAACATGATGAAGCTTATCAGTCACTAGTATCTCAGCATAATTTGGGGGTTTTAGCCCCTTCTGAGATTTATATGGAATATTTGCATAGAATAACAGAACAGTGGAATGGCAGAGAAGGTTCCATGGCACTCAGGTGAAGGGGTAGAGAAAAAAAGTCCTGAAACCTGGAGCACACAGACAACAAATTTGCTGAATTACACTTTTGCAGATGGCAGAAAAAACTTGGCTGATTCACAGTTTTTCCAATGGCAGGTCATTTGTTTTACTTAGGAAATGTATAGACTTGCCATATGCCAGGCATTGTTCTGAGTGCCTTACAAACATTTACTTATTCCCTTCAACAACCCCATGAAATAGGTTTTCTTATCATCCTTATTTTACAGATTAGGAAACAGATACAGAGCGGTTAAGAAAGTTGCTCAAGCTCACACAGCTAGAAAGTAAGGCACAGAGATGTTAAGTAACTTGCCCATGGTCACACAGCACATAAGTGGTAGTCAGGATTTGAATGAACACTTTGCGTCCAGGTCACATGCTCCTAACCACCATGCTCTGCTGCCTGTTACCACATTTCAGTTCCTCTACAGACTTGCTGCTAAATGTCCCCCAGTGGAGATGTTCCTCTCTGCAAGACGGTTTAGCCTAGGGCCTTAGTGAAGCTGGAGCAGATTTAAATATATGTGGTAGCTATGGGTGGTTTTTCTACCAGGTCTGGCCCTCAATCATGGGACCTTGTTTTGCCACAAATTTCGGTTCTGTGATCTTCAACCATCCTGAAGAACAGCCCTAAACTTTGGCTTGTTAGAAAGGGAGTTGATCACAAGAGACTCAGGCCAACCATTTTCTCTTTGCCTGAGCTTCCTGATATTCCAGGCCTCTGCCCATCACACACCCTCCTTCTTAAATACTATCATCAGTGCCGGGTTGTTAGGGACAAAAGCAATGAAGAGGAAATGATTATAAAAGTTACATCTGCTATTCAGGCAGCTGTTCTCTTTCTTCATTAGGACAATCAATCATTTTTCAACATCATTTTTGTAACCAGGGAAAGGCTTCATTTATTCTAAGAGTAAGGAGCAGGAATGAGGGAATTAAATCCCACAGGTCTTTAGCTGATGGGATTTTTTTTTAATAGTCTGTCCTCACCAATGACCTAATTAGGCTTTCAGAGAATGATAGACTCTCAGTTCCTGTCTCATCTCCATCTGTGCCTTTGCAGAAGGGGAGCTTTGCATCCCAGTAGCCCATGTCTTCTCTTCCGCCTTTCTCTGCAGTCTCATCTTTGTAAATTAAGCCCAGTTTTCTCTGACCTTCTGCAAGGGCTACTTGGAACTGTGTCATCATCACTAAAATCTTACAGCCAAGCTGTGAATTTTCATGGAGACCTTAAATCCTATTTCCATGGAACCATAGAACTGGAAAGCAGGAAAATCACCCTTGTAATGATGATGAGCCCCAACCACAGGGGCAGACTGCTCAGGTTCAAATATCACCATTGCCCTTACTAGCTATTTGACCTTGGGCACATTACTTAGCCTCTTGGCGCCTTGGTTAATGGAGATTAATAGTACATACCAATCTCCTAGGGTTGTCCTGAGGATTCAGTTAATTAATAGTACACGTAAAGCACTTAAAACAGTGCCTGGCCCATAGTAAACATAAAATTATAAGTGTCTTTATTATTGTTGTTGCTGCTGCTATTGCTGTGATCTAATCTATTGGTCTCCGATGCTTACTGCCCTCTTGAACATCTTCTTCTTCAAACTACCAAGCTCCAGATCAGCCCAATCATCTGCCTTCCCCATGCCTATGCCCTGGCTGTTAAGAGCTTGGGGAAAATCAAATAAGTGTGTCGGATGAAAACTCAGTCTTCAAGCTAAGCCCACTTCCCAGGTACTCTGTCATCTGTGCCTCCCTGCATCAGTCAAGGTCCAGGCAGAAAGATAAAGCACCACAGTGATTTCAGCAGAGGTAAAACAGGAATTGAAAGTGAAATGGCAGAAACAGGTATTGCAGGATTCAAAAGGTAGACAGAGAATGCTGAGATAACAGAGACAGGAGCTGCAGGAATCAGGGACCACACCTGGGGAATAAGGGAAAAGATTGGGGTATCAGCATCCTAATTTGATACCTCTTACAGCCAAGCCCTACATAGACAGTTTCTTAACATATGCCTTCCTACCTAGACATTTTAGGGGACTCTATATCAAGACATTTCATGACTCCTTCCAATACCAAAACCACTGGAGAAGATTTTTAAATTTCATTTATTTTATTATCTAACTTTTTTGAGTACCTACAATATGCCAATATGACTTACAAAGCACTTTGCGAAATCTTTTACATACAGCAGTTCATCCAATCTTCAAAACAACTCAGTAAAAGAAGTGGATTAGACTCATGTCACAGCAGGGGGAGCAGAGGGTGTACCAAGCTTGCTTAAACATAGATGTCCCAACTCCCAAGCCTGTGCACTTTACCGCAGTATTATTCTGGCATTATTTCAAACTTCATACAATAGGATTTTAGTTGTGGAAGGGATCATGGAAATTAACTAGAATCCAACCCCCTTCTGAGGTATCATTCTTGGTAATTTATGGCATGGTCTTGGCAGTCACACAGACCTGAATAGGAGTTCCAGAACTGCCATTTAACTAGTTGTGTGATCATAGACATTTAATCTCTTTGAGCCTCAGTCTTCCCAACTGTAAAATGGGTATAATAATAGATACCTCCTGAAGATAAGATTGTTGTGAGGAAGAAATGAGATCCTATATGAAAAGCACTTAGCCTGGTACTTAGTAAGTGTCTTTTAAATATTAGCCAACACTTATGTAGTATTAACTACATTCCAGGTACCCTTCTAAGTGTGTGTCACATATCGAATTCATCTTAGTTCCCACAATTACCTCATGAAGTAGCTGCTATTATAATCCCCATTCTATGGATAGGTTAACTGAGGCACATGCCAGACACCAAACCACGGATCCAGAAAGTTCAGGGAACAACACTAAGTGAGATAAACACACATACACACACACACACAAAAACTATACCTAGGCATATCATATTCAAAAAATCAAAGATAAAGAAAAATCTTCAAAGAAGCCAGAGGAAAAATACATCTTACTAATAGAGAATAAAAATAATAATTGTATCTGACTTCTCAGATGCAAGGAAGAAGAGAGTGGGATGAAATATTTTAAATATTAAAAGAAATAATCCACCAACCTAGAATTCTTTATCCTTTGAAATTATCTTTCAAAAATCAAGAAATAAATACTTCATAAGACAAAAATTGAGAGAATTTGTTGCCAACAGACCTGCCTTTCAACAAATGTTAAAAGAAGTTCTTCTGGAAGGAGGAAAATAATATAGGTCAGAAATTAGAACTGATATAAAGAAAGGAAAAGCATTGGAGAATGAATAAGAGCAGGTAAAATAAAAACTTTTTTCTTATTCTTAATTATTTTAACAGGTAACAGTTTGTTCAAAATAATAATAGCAACAAAACATTCAAGCATGTATATATACATATATACATATATATGCTTATGTATATAAGTGAAATGAATGACAATAATGATAAAAGGCATGGGAGGAAGGAATTAGGATTATTTTATTATATGGTACTTGCACTATTCATGAAATGGTATAGTGTTATTTGAAAGTAGACCTGGATTTGCTATAAATGTATATTATAAACTCTAGAGCAACCATTTAAAAAGTAAAATAAGAGATATAACTTATATGCTAAAAAATAAGAGAAAATGGAATCATATAAAATGTTCAATTAAACCCACGAAAGACAGAAAAATTGTACAAGACAAAAATAGGCACAAGAATAAAGGCAACAAGTAGAAAACAGCATCAAATATGGTAGACAAATCCAACTATACCAATAATCTGAATATCAATGGTCTAAATACGCCAATTAAAGACAAAGATTGTCAGAGTGGATTAAAAAGCAAAACTCAACTATACATCATCTACAAGAAGCCCACTTTAAATATAATAACACAGATAGATTAAAAGTAAAGAAATGGAGAAAGCTATACCATGCTAACACTAATCAAAAGAAAGCAGGAGTGAGCTACCTTAATTTCAGACAGAGAAGACTTCAGAGTAAGGAAAATTATCAGGGATAAAGAAGGGCATTACATAATGCTTAAAGGGTCAATGCTCTAAGAAGACATAAAGGATATGCACCTAACAACAGAGCACCAAAATATGTGAGGCAAAAATAGAACTGCAAGGAGAAATAGATAAATCCACTATTATACATGGAGACTTCAACACCCCTCTATCAGAAATAGATCCAGCAAGCAGAAAATCAGTAAGGACATTAATTGAACTCAAAGCACCATCTGGCATCTACAGGCAAGGTCATCCAACAATAGCAGAATATACATTCTTCTCAAGCTCACATGGAACATTGACCAAGACAGACCACATTCCATACCATAAAATAAACCATAATAAGTTTAAAAGAATAAAAATCGTACAATGTGTGCTCTCGCACCACAATGGAATTAAAGTAGAAATCAGTAACAAAAAAAAATAGCTGGAAAATCCCCAAATACTTGGAGATTAACAGTACACTTCTAATTAACATGAGTCAAAGTAGAAATTTTAAAATATTTTGACTTAAATAAAACTGAAAATACAACTTAAAAAATTTCGTGGGAGGCTTGGGAGGAAGATGGTGGACTAGGTAAAAGCAGGGTTTGCCTCCTGCCAGGTCTGCAGTAAAATTACAACCAAATTATAAAATAATCAACATGGAGAATCACCTGATGTCCAGCTGATGGTAACCTGCACGTTTGAATATAAAGAAGGAGCCACATTGAAGCAGGTACGAGGGGCAAAGTCGTGAATCAGGGCTGGACCTGTACCTGCAGGTTGTGGAGGATCACCTGGAGGGAGAGTGAGGCTGCAGAAGCTCCCCTGAAGGAGAAGGGGTCCTGGTCTCATCTGGGGGCTTAAGGGGACTGAAACCCTAGACGCCCCTTTGAAGGACACACACACAGGCTCTCTGACCTGTGGACACTCACCTGGGACACTAGTGGTGGGTCAGAGGCTCACATTGGATTCATTCTGGAAAAGTCTGCATTACCTGGTGCCAGAATGAGGGCTGGAAGGGCAGCCACCTTTGTGCCTTAGTCTGGCCACCCTACCAGACAATCTACAGACCCAACCTGCATGACTGTACACCCCTCCCACAGGGCAATTAGGAAGTGCTGGCCTGAGGGGATCAACGGGCCCTACCCAACCTGCAGATTGCCAGGAGCTTTAGTTGCTGGATGGCTGCCACACTCTGCGCCCATTCAGGGCCAAGCATTCACAGCTGGTGGCCAGTGCTGTGAGCCAGCATTTCCCAGATAGAGTCAGTCAGATCACTGCTGCCAACACAAAACTTGGGCCAATATTGGGGATCTTAGGGCCAATGCCAGACAGCAGCTGGTCTTGCTGTGATGTGGGACTTCTGTGGGAGCCAATGGTTACCGAAGTTGCAACAAGACCAAGGCTATCTTGATCGGATTGCCATTGTCTCTCTGAGACCTCACCCCACCCTACCCACAAATTGTCCCAGGTGGCGCATTGACAGTGAATTGTCACAGGCCTGCCCCTCCCCCTGGATCTCCCAACCCACACAGGCAATAAACTTTGGCTGGCACAGGGCAGGTACTACAGGGAAATCAGTGGTAGACACACCTCTGCTCCCTGCAAGAGTTGCAATATCATTTGCAGAGACCAATGGGGTCTGTAGGACAACCCCAGACAGCAGCTCGTCACACTGTGATCTGTGACTACAGCAGGAACACCCAGGCACAGAAGTTGCAACAAAACTGAGGCTGTATTGGACAGATGAACCTTGTTTCCCTAAGATCCCGCTTCACCCAAGCCACAAAGTGCCTGCAGCACATTGACAAGCAGCTTCCCCTACCCTAGTTGGCTCTGGGGTTGTGCAGTTAGCACAGGCAACAGACCTTGGCTAGTGCAGTGAGCACGTTTCAGGGAAAACAGTTTTGGTCAGACCACTGCTGCCTGTACGAGCTGCAATATCTCTTGAGGGGATAGCAGGAGTCTGTATTGGCTTGACAGCCTGGACTCCCTGAGCTCCTGCCCCATCCAATACACAGAGTGCCTACCACACATTGATAGGAAGCGGCCCCTGCCCTGGGGTGGCTCATTTAGGCCCAAGGTGGGCAGCAGCTGACCTTACTCTGACTGGAAACAACACAGAGACAGCACTGGCATGCACATTGATACTGCTGTGCCAGAGGGGAATTTACTCAATAGACCCAGGAGACTCCTGGGGTCCCTGCAGCACCCAACACTCACATCACCCAGAGGCTTTTCCAGTTTCAGAGACTTATGGACAACTGATGGGCAGGGTCAGACCTGGAGGAGCACTGGTCCCTCCGCTAAACTGCCCTAGGTCAGGGACGAAGGATAACCGGACCATTGCCTACAGAGTTATTTCTTCCACTTCCCTATAGATCCAACTTAGGCAACAACCATCTGCAGATCATTTTGTACTTCCCACTGGGTAGCCCTGAGCAATCAAAAGCAGCCACTGACCTTGGCCTAAGGAGGAGCCCCTCCCAAGGGGCCACAAAACCAGCGCATCTGGTGGCTGGCACCAGACCACAACAGAGCAACACCTGACTAGCCCCATTAGCAGTACACACATGGTTGCAAGAAGTACTCAAGTCTGCTAAGGCAAATCTCACTCAGTGGGGTCATCCCCCACACAGCAACTCTTACCCTGTGGGTGCAGCCAGTTCCCACAATTAGTCAGCCTGAGTGTTAACCACATTAACTGATGTACTAACAACAGTAAAGGCTTAACTACAACAGAAGATCACACAGATCACACACATAACCCATACAAAGATCATGTCCAGAGCCCTCCAACCCCTGCATAGGGGATCAGGGAGGGTACATCATTGGGCCACACAGGACACCTTCCACATTAGGCCATCTGGCCAAGGCTGAGAGATGAAACAAATATTCCTGGTGTATAGAAACAAACACAGAGAGGCTAATAAAACAAGAAACATGGCACAAATGAAACAACAGGAGAAAACTCCAGAAAATAAGCTAAATGAAATAGAGGCAAGCAACCTACCAGAGACAGAGGTCAAAATAATGGTTATAAGGATGCTCAACTAACAGGGGGAAAATGGATGAGCATAATGAGAACATCAACAGAGAGATAGTACACATAATAAAGGACCTACAAACCATAAAAAAGAACTAATCAGAAATGAAAAATACAATAATTGAAATGAACAATACACTAGAAGGATTCAATAGTAGAGAAGAATAAATCGGTGAATTAGAAGACAAGGTAGCAGAATACACCCAATCAGAACAACCAAAAGGAAAAAAGAATTTTAAAAATGAGGATAGTTTAAAAGACCTCTGGGACAACATGAAGCCTAACAATATCTAGATCATAAGAGTACCTGAAGAAGAAGAGAGAGCAAGGGATTGAGAATCTATTTGAAGAAATAATGACAGAAAACTTCCCTAACCTGGCAAAAGAATTAGACACATAAGTTCAGGAAGCACAAAGAGTCCTAAATAGGAGGAATATTCAAACAGACCCACACCAAGATACATCATAATAAAATGACAAAGGTCAAAGACAAAGAGAATCTTAAAAGCAGCAAGAGAAAGGCAGCTAGTTACTTTCAAGAGTACTCCCATAAGAATGTCTGCTGATTTTTCAATGGAAACTTTCCAAGCCAGAAGGGACTGGCAAGAAATATTCAAAGTTATGAAAAACAAGAATCTCCAATACTCTACCCAGCAAGTTTTCTATTAAAATGGAATGTGAGATAAAGTGCTTCCCAGACATGGAAAGCTTAAGAAATTCATCACCAATAAGCCAGTATTATAAGAAATGTTAAAAGGACTTCTGTAAAAAGAGAAGGGGTGAAAAAGAAAATAGAAATATGAATAATAAAATGGCAGGAATCATGTACCTATCAGTAATCACTTTAAATATTAATGGATTAAATGCACCAATCAAAAAATGTAGGGTAGCCCAATGGATAAGAAAACAAGACCCATGCATATGCTGTCTACAAAAAATCCACTTTAGATCAAATGACACTCACAGACTTAAAGTAAAGGGATGGAAAAAGATATTTCATGCAAATGAAAATGAAAAATAAGCTGGGGTAGTGATACTTATATCAGATAAAATAGACTTTAAAATAAAGGCTATAATAAGAGACAAAGAAGGGATTACATAATAATAAAGTATTGATAAATCAAGAGGACATAACCCTAGTAAACATATATGCACCCAACAAAGGAAAAGCTGTATACATAAAGCAATTATTGACTGACAAAGGAAAGATCAACAGTAATATACTCATACTAGGAGACTTTAACACCCCATCGACACCAATGGACAGATCTTCCAGGCAAAGAATCAACAAGGAAACAATTGGCCTAAAAGACACACTAGCCCAGATGGATTTAATAGATATTTTCAGAGCATTTTACTCCAAAGCAGCAAAATATATATTATTCTCAAGTGCACATGGAACATTTTCAAGGATAGACCACATGTTAGGTCACAAAACAAGTCTCAATAAATCTAAGAAGACTAAAATCATATCAACTATCTTCTCTGGTCACAATGGTATGAAATTAGAAATCAACTACAAGAAAAAAATTGGAAAATACGCAAATATATGGAGGCTAAATAACATGCTACTAAACAATGAATGGGTTATCAATGAGATCAAGGAAGAAATCAAAAGATACCTAGAGACAAATGAAATGAAAATACAAGGACTCAAAAACTATGGGACATAGTGAGAGCAGTCCTAAGAGGGAAATTCATAGCAATACAGGCCTACTTCAAATGATAAGAAAAAGCTTAAATAAACAATTACTATCCTTACACTTAAAAGAATTAGAAAAAGAACAGTAAAAAAAAGCCCAAAGTGAGTAGAAGGAAGGAAATAATAAAGATCAGAGCAGAAATAAATGAAATAGAGACTAGAAAAAACAACACAAAAGATTAATGAAACCAACAGCTGCTTCTTTGAAAGGAAAAACAAATTGACAGAATCTTAGCCAGATTTATCAAGGAAAAAAGAGAGGATTCAAATAAATAAGATCAGAAATGAAAGAGGAGAAATAACTATAGAAACCACAGAAATACAAAGGATCATAAGAAAATACTATGAGCAATTATATACCAACAAAATGGACAATCTGGAAGAAATAGACACATTCTTAGAAACATACCATCTCCCAAAACTGAGTCAAGAAGAAACAGGAAATCTGAACCAATGAATTGTCATCAATGAAATAGAATCAGTAATCAGAAACCTCCCAAAAAACAGACGTTCTGGACCATACAGCTTTATAGACAAATTTTACCAAACATTCAAAGAAGAATTAACACCTATGTTTCTCAAACTCTTCCAAAAAATTCAAGAGAAGGGAAGGCTCTCTAACTCCTTTTATGAAGCCACCAGTACCTTGATTCCAAAACCAGACAAAGACATTTCAAAAAAGAAAACTATAGGCTGAAATCTCTTATGATCATTGATGTAAAAATCCTCAAAAAATATTAGACCGAATTCAGCAATACATTAAAAATATCATTCACCATGATCAAGTTGGATTTATGCCTGGAATGCAAGGTTGGTACAATATCTGCAAATTAATTAATGTGATACATCACATTAACAAATCAAAAGACAAAAATTATATGATCATATCCATAGATACAGAGAAAGCACTCAACAAAATCCAGCATCTATTTATGATAAAAACTCTCAACAAAGTGGTAATAGAGGGAACATACCTCAACATAATAAAGGCCATATATGACAAACCTACAACTAACATCACACTCAATGGGGAGAGGCTAAAAGTGTTTTCCTTAAGATCAGGAACAAGACAAGGATGTCCACTTTCACCACTTCTGTTCAACATTGTTTTGGAAGTCCTAGCCACAGCAATCAGACAAGAAAGAAAATGAAAAGGTATCCAAATTGGAAAGGAAAAAGTAAAACTCTCATTATTTATAGATTACATATACTATATAGAGAGAACCCTAGAGATTCTAACAAAAAAAAAACTGTTAAACTGATTGATAAATTCAGTAAAGTAGCAGGATACAAAATAAATACCCAGAAATGCAATTGCTAGGTCAAAAGGTATGACCCATGCATTTTTATATATCAATGATGAACTTGCAGAAAGAAAAATTAAGAAAGGAATCCCATTTATAATTGCCTCAAAACAACAAAATACCTGAGAATCAAATTAACCAAGGAGGGAAAAGATCTGTTCTCAGAAACTGATAAGTCATTGAAAAAGAAATTGAAGAAGATACAAATAAATGGAAGCATATACCATGCTCATGAGTAAGAAGAATTAACATCATTAAAATGGCCATACTACCCAAGGCAATCTCTAGATTCAATGCAATCCCTATCAAAATACCAATGGCATTTTTCAGAGAGCTAGAACAAATAATACTAAAATTTATATGGAACCATAAAAGATCCTGAATAGCCATGGCAATCTTGAGAAAGAAGAACAAAGTTGGAGGTTATCACACTACCTGATATCAAACTATACTACAAGGCTACAGTAATCAAAACAACATGGTACTGACATAAAACCAGATATACTGATCAATGTAACAGAAATAAATCCACGCCTAAATGCACACTTAATATATGACAAAGGAGGCAAGAATATAAAATGAGGTAAAGACAGTCTCTTCAATAAATGGTGTTGGGAAAATTGGACAGATACATGCAAAAAAAAAAAGAAAGAAAACAAACCGGACCACCTTCTTACACTATATACAAGAATAGACTCAAAATAGATTAAAGACTTAGATGTAAAACCAAAACCATAAAACTTCTGCAAGAAAACAGGCAGTAAACTCTGATATTACTAAAACTAATTTATTTTTCAATATATCTCCTTGGGCAAATGAAACAAAAGAATAAATAAACAAACAAGACTACATCAAACTAAAAAGTTTTTGTACAGCAAAGGAAACCAACAAAACAAAAAGACAACTGACTGATTGGGAGAAGACATTTATAAGAGGTTAATATCCAAAATATATAAAGATCTCATATGACTCAACAACAACAAAAACAAACAATCTAATTTAAAAATGAGCAGAAGACCTGAACAAATACTTCTACAAAGAAAAAATACAGTTGGCCAATAGAAATATGAAAAGACACTCAAGGTCACTAATTATCAGAGACATGCAAATTAAAACCTCACACCTATCAGAATGGCTATCATCAATAAATCAAAAAACAAGCATTGGCCAGGATGCGGAGAAAAGGGAACCCTCATACATTGTTGGTGGGATTGCAAATTAGTACATCCACTATGGAAAATAGTATGGAGGTTTCTCAAAAAATTAAAAATGGATATACCTTTTGACCCAGCAATTGCACTTCTGGATATTTATCCAGAGAAAATCAAAACAATAATTCATAAAAATCTATGCATCCCAATATTCATGGCAGCACAATTTACAATACCTAAGATATGGAAGCAACCTAAAGGTCCATCAACAGACAATTGAATGAAAAAGTTATGGTTCATATATACAATGGAATATTACTCAGCCATTAAAAAAATGAAATCCTACTATTGGCAATGACATGGATGGACCTAGAGGTTATTATGCTGAGTGAAATAAGTCAGACAGAGAAAGGTAAATACCATATGATTTCACTTATATGTGGAATCTGAGCAACAAAAAGAATGAACTAATCAAAAACTGACTCACAAATAGAGAGGACAATTTGGTGATGGACAGAAGGGATGGGGAGTTAGGAGGCTGGGAGAATGGGGTGAAGAGTTAAAGAAGTACAAATTAGTAGTTGATAGTTGGTCACAGGGACGGGGAGCATGGCATAGAGAATGCAGTTAGCATTAATATATTGGCTTGGTAGAGAGCCAGAGCGAGAAAGAGCAATTAGGGGAGTCGTTTTATAAACTATATAAATGTCTAATCAATGTACTTTATAGTTAAAACTAATAAGAAAAATACAAAAAGAATTCGCAGGATGCAACAAAAATGAGTGCTTAGAGGGAAATTTATAACATTGAATGCTTATATTTAGAAAGAAGAAAAATCTAAAATCAATAATCTAAGCTTCCATTTTAGAACAGTAGAAAAAAAGAGCAAGTTAAATTCAAAGTAAATAGAAAAAAAATAATTTTAAAAAATAGTCACAGGGATGTAAAGTACAGTAGTATATGGAATATAGTCCCTAATGGTATAATAACTATGTATAGTGCCAGGTGGCTACTAGGCTAATTGGGGGATCACTTCATAAAGTGTATAAATGTGTATCAACTTCACTGCATACCTGAAACTAATATAAAAACTTTAATGTCAACTTTAATTGAAAATTTTTAAAAATTCAAGCAGAAATCAATGAAATTGAAAACAAGAAATCAATAGAGAAAACTAACAAAACAAAAGCTGTTTCTTTGAAAAGATCAATAAAATCAATAAGCCTCTAGCCAGGCTAACAAATAAAAAAGAGAGGAGACACAATTTACCAGTATCAGAACAAAAAAGGACTCATGGACAGAACTCATGGACATTAAAAGGAGATAAAGAAATAATATTATGCACAACTCTATACCCACAAATTTGATAACCTAGGTGAAATGGACTCATTCCTTGAAAGACACAATCTGCAAAACTCACACTCAATAAAAGTATTTTTAAAAGAAATCTAAAAATTCTCTTGCCATATGATCCAGAAATTGTGCTCCTTGATATTTATCCAAATGAAATGAAAACTCATAGCCACAGAAAACCCTGCACACAGGTGTTTATGGCAGTCCTATTCATAATTGCCAAAACTTGGAAGCAATCAAAATGTCCTTCAGAAGGTGAATGGATAAATAAACTGGTATGTTTAAACAATGTAACATTTATTTAGTGCTAAAGAACAAATGAGCTATCAAGCCATGAAAAGACATGGAGTAACCTTAGATACATATTAATTACTGAAAAAAAGTCAATTTGAAAAGTCTACATACTGCAAGATTCCAACTATATGACATTCTGGAAAAGACAAAACTGGAGACAATGAAAAGACCAGTGGTTGTCAGGTGCTGGGGGACAGGAAGGATGAATAGGTGGAGCACAGAGGATTTTTAGAGCAGTGAAACTACTCTGCATGTTACTACAATAGTGGATATATGTCATGATACATTGCTATAAACCTATAGAATTTACAACACCAAGAGCAAGACCTAATATAAACTGTGGTCTTTGAGTGATTTTGACCTGTCAATATATGTTCATCAATTGTAACAATGTCCCACTCTGGTAGGGAATGTTGATAGCGGGGAGAGGCTGAACATCTGTAGGACTAGCTGGTGTACTAGAACTCTCTGTACTTTTTGCTCAAATTTGCTGTGAACCTAAAACTTTTCTAAATAATAAAGTCTATTAATTTTTTTTAAAAAGTGGGACATTCTGCAACCAGCAACATAGTTCAAGCTTCCGCTAGATGTAAAATGAGAGGAAAAAATCCTGAGGCACAGAGTGTTACGTGTAATAATGGCAGAGACAGAATTTGAACCCTGGGAATGTATGTATTTGCCCACTACACCACTATGCCTCTCAACTGTTTGTTACTATTTTGCCAGTGGAAAATCTGAGGCTAAGAGGGATCAGCCACTTGCCAAGGTCCTAGATTGAGTGAGAAATAGTATAAGATTCCAAGTTTCCTGGAATCCCACTCTCATATTGCCTCAGCTTTCTCCCATTTCTCTCATCAATATCTGGGAATATCCATGTGTATTGTCCTGGAAATGGGAAAATTTTTGATCCAACTATCAGCTTTCAATATTCAAATTCTTTTGGAAGGAAAACTGTCTCCTCTTCACTTTCAACCTCGCTTAATCATCACATTGAGAAGATATTCCCTAATATAAGCAGTCAGAATAAATGTGGGGGTCCCATCTGCTTCGGGACCCCATGCTTGGTTTAGGTACCATTCTGCATGGATTCATGAGACACATAGGATTAGTAGAACACAGACCAGGATGAAATCCAAGTAGATATGTAGCTGGGAATGGCTGGTAGAAGGAGATTTAAGGGGGAAAAAATGTTCACTGAGAGCCATTAGAAAAGAGGAGGAAACTTTTTTTTTTTTTAATTCTTTCAAAGCTTGTCCATCGGGGAGAGATCTGCTTTGGTATAATTCTCTGATCCACCTTTTTTCCTGATAAGAGAAGACAGCCAAGATACCCAGATGTGAGGGACAGATGTGAGGGATAGAAGGACCTTATTTAATTAGACTGCACTCATTTTTATAGCAATTCATATTTCCAAGGGCATCTCTTTGTTTCACTTTACACCCCAACGCATATTTCCTTCCATAAAACCCAAGGATCTGGCAGTGCCCATGGCGGTCCTTGGATCTGTCGCTTGCTTCAACAGTATTTGGACAGAACAGACCCAGGAATGCCCCTTCTTCCAGCTTCTGGTTACCCTCCAACCTCTTTTCCAGTCGCAACCTTCGGAACCTTCCCAGCCATCCTTGGCCTCCAAGACCGGCCAACACCGTGTTTTGAGCTTAACCTCTTATTGCCAAACAACCATGAGCTCTCAAATCCATCAGAATCATTCCACCAAGGTGGAAGCCACCTGGTCAACCTGCATCTGCAGGCCTCCTACACCTACCTCTCTCTGGGCATCTATTTTGACCGCGATGATGTGGCTCTGGGTGACGTGGGCCCCTTCTTCCACGAGTTGGCCGAGGAGAAATGCGAGGGCACTGAGAGTCTCCTGAAGATGCAAAACCAGTGTGGCGGCCGCGCTGTTTTCCAGGACCTGCAGAAGCCGCCTCAAGATGAGGGCAGTAAAACTCATGATGCCATGGAAGCCACCATGGCCCTAGAAAAGAACCTGAACAAAGCCCTTTTGGGTCTGCATGCCCTGGGCTCTGCCTGCACAGACCCCCATCTCTGTGACTTCCTAGAGAACCCCTTCCTAGACGAGGAGGTGAAACTCAAGAAGATAGGTGATCACCTGACTAACCACCGCAGGCTGCCGGCCCCCAGGCTGGGCTGGGCGAGTATCTCTTTGAAAGGCTCACCCTCAAGCATAACTAAGAGCTTTTAGAGCCCAGAGGCTTTTGAGGGGCCCTTCTCACCCCCTGGTGTTGGCCTTGTGCCTGAGCCTCTCTCTGCAACCAATAGGCAGCCTTCTAAACACCCTGGAGCCCTCTCCCATGCCTTGGCTCAAATTGAAACAATAAAGCTTTTTGCAGCTAAGAAAAACAACAAGAAGGATCTGTATTTTCAAGTTAATACCACAGTACACCAGAATGCATGATTATGTGCAGCCTAATTTCCTTTAGGTCATGTTCACATTTGGTTATTTTTTACATATTGAGAATAGAGCTACCTTTGCTTTGAATTTTTAAGCTGTGAGTTCAGTCTGCTCTAAGATAAATTAGACATTATTCCTAAGGCTTAGTGAACTACCCTAAGGCCCTGGAGTTTCAAACAAATGTCTTTCTTTTTCTCTTTGCAGAAAACTAAGCTGGGTCTCAAAGTATGTCCCTTGCTATTATGATTTCTTATTATTTCCTTTCATCTCTAGAAGAAATCTCACAGTTCAGCATGATCCAATGCCTCAGTCACAATTGGCTGAGTGATGTTTGCTTAAATAGCAGCTCTTCCCAGATGGCTGGTACTAGCTTCAGGTCAAAACATAATGAATCTAAAGAGTTATCAGTGTTCAGAAATCATTGGCATGTTGTTGGGTGTGTAAGCTTAATACAATTCTATCAGATTCTTTGATTCATTGCAAACCTGAGAGAAGTTGGAGGAGGCATTTTTTTTAGTTTGCTTGTTTTGGGAGTTAGAGGGAATAGGAGCATCTGGCTGCTGAGAGTGAAGGGCCACAGAAAAATTTAAAAGGAGGTGTGTGTATATAGAGATGTTTGCATGTGAATAATTAGATGTCATACAGAACAGTCATAATAGATATTCCATTTCCAATAACCAGTCCAGAGAGAAATTTCAAAGATAATAGAACTTACCACCTATTATCAAACCTATGCTGTGTTTTATTGTCTGGGAGGTCATAAGCATATTAAGGAGCCTGGCAAAAAATTAGACTTGAATACAAAATAGTACTTTCCCTTAATTTCATCCTAGTATACTTCTATCAAGGCATTCAGATTATAAAATGTCAAAGGTCCATTTATAATCTCTATTTTCACCTCATATGAAAAAAATCTTATTAAATATACTTATACTTGGTATATACTGAGACCTACTATAAGGAGTCCTACCAAAGAAATAATTTTTCACTCCTAAAATTAGCATTCAAAGATAGGTAAGCCAAACAATAATGATTTCCTTACTATAAATATCGATTTGCAGTTTTCAAGGCATTTTCACACAGATAATTTCCTTTGATTTTCACAATAATTCTATAAAGAGGAAGGGCAGATAGTATTTTTATCACTTGACAGTTGAGGAAACCAGAACCCAGACAGTATGGTGGAGACTGACCAGTTATTTACCAAGCTGTGTCTCTTTTCCTTTTTGGCATAGAAGACTACATTTCCCAAGACCTCTTGCAGCTAGATGTGAACATGTGATGGCCCCTGTCCAATAGAATGTGGGAAGAAGTAATGTGTACCACTTTATGGCCTAACCCATAAAACCTTCCAATATATAAGCCGCCCCCACCACTATTCTCTTCCCTCATTAAATAGCTGAGTGAAGATTATTCCATGGACTTAAAGAATAACAAAGCTATAACATAGATGACATCTAAGTCACCACTTGGAAGAGAGTTGTCCAGGAAAGCCAGTCAATGAAGAATATGTATTTGATTGTTGTGCGAGTGAAAAATGACATAGAAATTTGGGGGTTGTTTGTTACAGTAATGACCTTACATTAATACAGAGAAGTTAAATGATTTACCGAAGTTTATACAACCAGTTAGTTTTAAAAGAAAGAGCCAAGACTAGAACTATGTTCTTCTAGTGCTTAAATAATATAGGCACCCAGCTGTAACCTATTGCTAATTCAGTAATTGAATAATTGAACTGTATGATGGTAAGTCACGTGCAGGCTCTTTATATCTCTCAACTCTGCAATGGTCTCCTTTTCCTGTTTCCTCCATGTGTTCTTCTAGCAGTTACTCTTTCAAATATCCCAACAACAACCAAATACACTGACATATACCAGATTTTACTGATCTCAAAGAACCTATATCTGAATTCCCTTCCTTCCTGATAGGACATCCAAGAGTTAATAAAACATATATACTCTCCTACCGAGATAACCTCAAATAGACTTCCTTTAGAAGGACCTGATGAGTGAAGCTGCCATTACATGCAGAGAACAGGAAGTGACTGAAGTATGGATCACAGATTGTGACTAAGAGTCAGAGGGCAGGTGGCAAGTACCAAGTCAAGCAGAGGTAGTGAATCTTTTTGGTGAGGGACACTAGCGAGAGGAAGTTTCTATCAGCTGGAGAGAGCTAGATACCGGCAGTTTTTCAGGACCCCGGAGAGCTCCTAGGGAGCGCCACTGCTCTAAGAATGTTTATTCTGAAACCCAGTCAGGTAGTTTGCCTTTTCCTCTGAACTCTCTAGTTGATAAAGGGGACTTGTTTTTTCTATGAATGTCTTAGTCTCTATAGAATAAGAGATTCATTTGCATTCTTTCTGAGGAGTTCAAGGCCTGTGTTCAGTAGATAGGTTGGAGCTCATCTATCCTTTCCAAAGAACACATGAGATGCTCACAACTCAGAAAATCTAGAAAGGGATCTTATCATCTTTGTTTATGTTTTAAAAGCTTTCTCTCTTGTAGATTAGAGGCTATGCTTCCATGGGCTTGGACTCCAAACATCTTGCCCAAGTGAAACCTTACCACTATCTGAACCACATCATTAGCTCTTAACCCTAACAGAAGGATCACCAAAATTATGGACCCCTTTCCTCCTGAAAGTATGTTCTCAAGCAAGTTACAAAATATTCTATGAAAAATGATTCTATAGAAAAATAAACTTGGAAAAGCTTGAATTAAAATGTTAGATATGTAACATGCTTATATATGTATATTTTCTCTCTTTTCCTTTCTCTAAAATTCAATGTGATGAACATCTTCAGGCACATAAATTTTTTAACTCTCTTGGGATATTTTTTTCCCTTTGGAGATATGTCCCACAAAGTAGAATACTTGAGTTAAAGAACTTTGCACAATGCTATTATTTGATAGTTATGGCCAAATCCTATTGTGTATTTTACTTCCATCAGCAGTGTATGAAAGTATCTATTTCACTAGTATCTGATTAGTAATTTGAGTTGTATTCTTTGATGACTAGTACATAGAACTACTTTGATAAAGTATGTAGAACTGCGTCTGGCCTATAATAGATGCTCAGTAAGTATTTGTTTAAGGCTGAAATGAAAGGTTTAACACTTTCCCATACATCTCTTTACTTAGCATAGTTCCTTATTTGGAATTGCTTGTGTCTTTCTTCTTGATTATTGGAACATTAATGTTTTCTTTTTAATTTGCCTAAGCCAGTAAGCCTCTGAGGGGTTTTTTTGTATTTGTTAAAAATATGTTCCTGTGTTTTTCAAATATTTTACATATACAATTTTAAATTTTTATGTAGTCAGATTTGTCAGTCATAATTGTGATGTTTTATTACTTTAAAGCTTACAAAACATATAGAAAAGTACAGAGACCACATAAAATTCAGTGTTTCTTTAATAAATTAATTTCTTATATTTTTATTATATGATATTATATATCATCTCTTATATATTTTATTCATCTGGTATTGTGGTATGAGGTGTGGGTCTAAATTGATTTTTGTCTAAATTACTAACAGATATTTCATTATGAACTGTAGTTAAATCACCTTTTTCCATGGTGTTTTTTGACTTTACCACTGGCTCTTGGTAACACATGTGGGTTGATACAAAAGAGTATGACTTTTGAGTCTAATGAAAAAGAATAACATGAGATAAAATGGAAATATCTAACACTTTACTGTGTGGGTTGCACCACCCTGCTCTCAAAGGATTTAAAATCTTGTTTTCAATGGTCAAACTCTTGTTTACTTCATTTATGTGTTTCAATATAACAATCTAGTGGCCTTAAGTGTTTTTAAAAAGGTGTTGAAATTTTGTTTACACTGCAATTCAGATGTACAGTATAAATGTAATTAATTTCTTAAAAACCTGATATATTATTCTTTACAAACCCACAAATCACTTATTTCCAAGCATTCCAGTTTTCTCTAGGCTATAATCTGGATGATGGAAATGGAACTGGTCTTGGAGAGACAGTATCCTTGTGTTCTCTTGGGCTGTGTCCCCTGCTGGCCTTGAGGTCAGCATCTGCAGCTGGTAAATCTGTGGTTTGGTTTTGTTCTTATTTTTTGACTCAGTCAGTCTTCTAGGAGAGTAACAGTCCTCTCCCACTGGCTTCTTCAATTTCACCTCTAGAAATCCCTCTGAATTCCTATCATAATCTCCTATTTACCCCCTGAGTACAGAGCTCACCATTTGTTTACCCTCTGCTGCAGATCGCTATGTCCTGTGGTGGCCAGCCTCATGGCAGACTTCCTTGCTCCAACATAGGGTCCACACTACGTGGGAACTGAGGTTGACTCAGGCACACTAACCAAAGTCCTCACTGCAGAAGACACTACTGATGCTTCACAGTGATCCCCTTTACCAAGCAATTAACCCATCCCTCCAAATGTTGTGAGTTGGTTGCTAACAGCTTATAGATGTTTCTTTCTTTGGAGAATCCTCCCAGTTGAGGGGAGCCACTTTTGTTCAGGAAGCTATGCCTACCCTCACCTTTGGGGCACAGTCCACAGGCAATGACTAAATGCCACAAGGGTATGGAATTCTGGCCTCCTTGCCTCAAGAGGAAACAACTCAATGGAAAAATTCATGCTACAGAACTACCTCTGGGATCAGGCTGAAGCTGAGGACTTGCTTTGTCTTGAGAGCATTCTCCCAATAAACATCAGGCACCAGAATCCTTGTCTCAAGCTCTGCTTCTAGTGAACATGACTTAAGACACTCACTATGCCTGTTAGTGCCTCTCTTTACTAGGCTGGGCCACTCCAAGTTGACAAAAGTCTCTGTCTAGCGGGCTCCTCTGAGACTTTCAGTGAATGAGGCAAGAGTTCCCTGGCTTCAGTTTTCCCCACATTTGTCTGACAGCACCACCTCCATCCTACATGGGAGTTTTTAATACATCAAAATACCAGTTTTGTGAGTTGCAAATACCTTCACTCACTCTGATTTTCTTTTAACTCTTTACAGTATTTTTTGATAAACAGAAGTTATTAAAGTTAGTGTCAAGTTTATCAATATTTACCCTTTCCTTATGGTTTTTAAAATCTTGTTTATTCAATTCTTCCCTACCCCAAGGTCATGAAGGTATTTTCCCTTATTATCTTCAAAGAGTTTTTTATTTTTCCTTTCATGTTTAGGTTTTTCATACATCTGGAATTGATTTGGGGGCACTGCGAGATAGAGGTTTAATTTTCCCCATTGTTTCAGTACTATTTATTCTAAAGAGTGACATATCTCCTTTGTTCTGCAGTGCAACATATGTCAAATAGTGAACTTATGAGTGGATATGTTTCTAGATTCTTCATTCTATTCCACTGATCTATTTTTCTATCCCTGAAAAAATAATATACTGTCTTGATGACTACAACTTTATAACGGTCTTCTTATCCAGTTTATCAAGTCTTCCTTATTCTTCTGCCTCAAAAGGGTAATGGCTATCCTTGGCCTTTTGTATTTCCATATGAATTTTAAAATGAGCTTGTCAGGTTCCACCAAAAAAACATGTATTGGAAGTGCATTGAATTTAGAAATAAATTTGAAGAGAACTGATATCTGTTTTGCTCATATTTACAACAGATATCTTGCATTTTTTATATTTTTTTAATATCTCAGAATAAGGTTTTGTCATTTTTTCTGTAGAGATCTTACACATCCTTTATTAGATTTATTCCTCAGTATTTTCTATTAATTTCATCTTCTGTTTGTTGCTGGTATGGAGAAATATATTGGATTTGGGGATGTTGAGCTCTTATATTCAGAGACTGTGCTAAATTCTTATTAATTCCAATAGTTTCCCTGCCAAATTATTTGGATTTTCTATGAATATAATCATATCATATGCAAATAATGACAATTTTGTGTGTCTTTCTTTCCAATTTTTATGCCTTTTTGTTTGTTTGTTTGTGCACTAGCCAGAACACTGTGAATAGTGCTGAATAGCTGTGGTTATCAGGGGCACCCTTGTCTTGTTAATGATCTCCAAGGGAAAGTTTTCAACATTTTATCATTTAGTATGTTTGCAGTAGGTCTTTTGGAGATTGAAGGTGTTCTCTTCTACTCCGACTTTGCTAAGAGCATTTATCATGAAAGAACATTTAATATAATTAAATGAATTTTCTACATCTCTTGAAATGATCACTTTGTTAATGTGATGAATGACACTGTCTTATTTTCTAATTTTAATCAAACTTTGCATTCCTGAGTCAAACCCCATTTAGCCATAATGTATCATGTTCTATGAACATTCTTATACATGTCTTTTGGTGAATTGTGCACACATTTCTTTCGGCTATATTCAGAAGAATGAAATTATTAGGTCATAAGGTATAGAATTTGGTTTTTAGGAAAGAGTATGGCTTTAGGTGTATTTAGTCAAGGCTTCAGGAGGACTTTTATGGGGAAATGTGCAGCAGGCAATTAAAAATGTGGGACTGGAGTCTGGGTAGAAGCCAGAGATATAGACTTGGGAGTCATCAATATAAAGTTTATATTTAAAGCCATTGGAAAGGAATGCTCTGTGTGGAGGAAGATCATGGAAGAGAGAAAAGGACTTTAGACCTCTTGGAAAACACCTGTAGCTATGAGGCAGGAAGACAAAGAGCCAGTAAGAGACAGGTATGACTTCATATGGGTGGGAGGAAAACTGAGAGAGTATGAAGCTTTGAACACTATGGAGAAAAAAAGGTAAGGAGGTACTTAGATTTGGTGACCAGGAAGTCTTCATACTATTCTCCCCTTGCTTTAGCTGCTGCTACAGCTACTGCTGTGCTTTTTCATTTGTTTGCTTTTAATTCTTATAAAGTCCTTTGGTTACTTTTGGAGTCATGCCAATTTGCAGGACTGTTATCACCCTGGCAGCTGCTAAGAACATTCTCTACTACCCCACAGAAATACTCAGGACAGAGTACTTAATGAGCACATACTAATTATAGGCCCATCAGTCAAAATTATGACCAAAATAGCAGGCTTTCAAAAGTCAGCTGAAGGTACACGTGTCAAAGGACAAAGCAGTCACACAAATGGAAAGAGAGAAGAAAAAGAGGTTCCTTTTAAAACCAGTAAGTTATATAAATGTCTAATTGTTATGTTATATATCTGAAACAAATATTGTATGTCAACTGTAATTGAAAATTAATTTTAAAAAAACTATTACACAGAATTGGATGGCTGAGGTTTCATGACTTGATGTACTGAACTTTCCTTCATGCTATCACTTACAATTCCATTTAAGGCTCCTTTTCAAAGGCTACTGAAGAAAAGTCATGAGGAAAGAGGAAGGGGAAGAATAGGGAGGGTAAGCAAGTTCTGTGGATATAAATGCTAAAAAAAAGTCTAGGATGATTTTATTAGCTACAATCACTGTGAGCAGGAAGTAAAGCAATATATATACCATGTGTCATTAGGTACACAACAAGCCTCAAATACGTAGTGAATGTTCTTCCACAAGATAAATATTTATCATGTTTTTACTCTATTCCAAGCAAAGGAAAGACAATTAACCCTGAAGAAAACAACACATCAGCAACATAAAAAGTCAAAAGGCAATGGGAAATGAGAGCATGAAATGGGTGATAAAGAAATACAATGAATAACTTCCAAACCAGATGAAAACAAAACAAAACAGAGATAAACAGGAACAGGAAAATAAAAATTAAACACAAATATATTAGTAATCTGTTTTTAATCACTATCTTTAATAAATAAGTAGTGTGTTTATATTGGGTGAGTAAAAAACAAAAGCTAGACATAGACTATTTACAAAAGGCACACCTAAAGCACAACATACATAAGCTAAAATAAAAAGAATGAGAAAATACTAGAGAAATAATAACAAAAAAGCCTATCTAGCAAAATTGATATCAGACAAAAAAGAATTTGAAGAGGAAAGACTTAGTAGGAATAAAGCAGCACCTCACTTGATAATAAAAAGATCAACTATAGGGGTTCAGAACAAGTCTCCCCCAGTGTGCCACCTGCCCCGGCATGCAGATTATTTCCAGCTGAAAACAATTAAAGCTCAACAAGTTCAAGAAGAGTTTTATTTTTACCTCCCCCTTTACCAGCCTAAAGGAATTCAGAAAGAAAAACCTGCTTCAGGAAGGGAACCTCAGCATATTCACCTCAGCTTAGCAAGAGTGTGGCAGACAGGGAGGGACCAAGCAAGACCACTGATTAGACACCCTTCTGTGTCCCTTTGTTTCTGGGTGGCCCGGCAAGAATTTGTTAATCAAATGTTTGCTCCTTCTCATCTACCTGTGAATGGCAGACCTTCCCTTTGGAGTCCCAGACCCCAGCATCCCTCTCCTTAGTCCAGACTGGCTGTCAGCCCCAACCACTCAGTGTGACCCGGGCTCCCAGGTTCCTAGGGAGCCTGCATATGTACATACATAATAGACCTGGTCACTTCTTCTGTTAATCTGTCTCATGGTAATCTGATTATTAGACTGGCCAGAATTTAGAAAGGTGAGAGGCAAATTATTTTTCTGCCCCCACACCACCAAGAAGCTGTAACAATTTTGAACCTGTATGCATTGAGTAATGTAGTTTTAAATTTTATAAAGCAACATTTTTATAACAGATTCAGCATCACAGAAGGAGATTTTAGTTAATAACTTTCAAAAAGTTATTAGTAAGGTGGCCAGAAGAGTTATTATATATGTATGCATGTGTGTGTGTGTATGCAAAGATTTCATCCACACTAAAAACACAGCTCGATCTAATATTTATACACAGATTACACTCACCAAATAGAGAACACATTCATTTTGAGATCATATGAAACATTTACAAAATTTGACGACATACTAAGTAGGCTATAAAGAGAATTCCAACCTTGCATTCCTGATGGAGAGAGATCTGTTACTGTTGGCTCTCTTTAGTCCAGAGACTGGGACAGTCAGAGCCTCCGTGTGGCCAAGTCAGGAGCAGCTGACCAACTGTCCCAATTGAGATCATGTTCAGCTTCCAAGAAGGCTTTCAGATGAATCAGAAGACATGACATAAACTAAATCACTGAAAATGCCATGTTTTGGGGTTCGGAAGCAAAACCACTTAAAAGACAATAAAATGACAAATGACTGTGATAGTTTTATTTTCCAGTTTACTGCTTTGGTTCATTTTTCTATCTGGTTGCAAACTGTCAAATCATTTCAACTGCCATCTTTCATTTCTGTTGTACTTTCACAGATATTATTAATTCACTCAATCCTCACAATAAGCCTGTGAAGTTCAAAAATTATTAGCATTCTTATTTCTAAATTCAAGTGAATGAAACCTGCCTCTTGCCCATTGCCAGAAAGAGAAAAAAAAATTCTTTAATGGTAGAAGTGCCAGATTGTATTGGAAAATATCTGAATGTTATTCTGGATAACTAATAGCATCTTTGTAGCACTCATATGTCTAACCCACCACCATAAAGCCCATTTTGCCACTAGGGCAGCAGGCTGAAGGTGCTGGGAAATTAAGGCATCCCAAAAAGTCTCCACCCCAGAACTGATAGGATTTAGTGTATAAATGCTTCAGTTTCATTGCCCTCAAGTGGGTGAACTTTGAGATACATTTTCTACAGCACTTCCCAGAGATCCCAAGCAGGCTTAACCTCCAGTAGCACCCTATATTGCCCCCTTCCTTGTCTCATTTCCCCACTATCCTCTCCAGTGTTTCCTTCACCTTCCAATTAAATGATTTGCATTTGAATCCTTGTCTTGGGCTCTATTTCTGCAAGAACCCAAACTAAGGTAATCTTTCCTTCTGAAAAAAAGTATACAACACGTGTTGCACAATTTCTACTTATTGCTTAACATCAGAGATAACTGAGTCACTAATATTTGGTTTTGATTTCCTAAAATGTAGTGAATTCATGGAAAACTGTAACCAATGAACATAGTATTTAGTGAGTACCCCAGGATGCATAGCTGGGTACTAATGGCCTTATTTACAACAGAACACCACAGAACACCACAGTGCTGTACTGGGTTTTCTGCAGAGGGAGAAAGTAAAGAAGAGCAGAGTTTTTTTACGCCTACAGCACCTGGTCTTCCTAGGTGGTCTCCCATCCAAGTACTAACCAGGCCCAACCCTGCTTAGCTTCTGAGATCAGACAATATCGGGCATGATCAGGGTAGCATGGCCGTAGACAAGAGTAGAATATTTAAGGTTGGAATTTAGTAAGGATGTGGGGCCATGGTGGGGTTATTCTTCACATTAGGGGTGTCACAAGTGATTTGTCTGTGCTCTGAAAAAACACGCAGGTCAACTCTCCACAGCCTCCTTGGGACTGCAGCAGGGTTTCGCATGGCCCTGGGACTGCAACACTCAGTATTGCCACTGTTTTCAGTGGGGACTGGTAGACCTTCCATGAAATCAACAACCTTGTCTGGGCAAAACTGCCCACTCTCTGTAAGATCAGAGATCAGCCTGGCTCCAGACTGCCCAACTCTATAGCTCATGCCACTCATGGAGGAAATTATTAAGAAACACTTCTTCTGCCCTTTATTCTTTTCTAGATGATTTGCAACTATTCATTGCTCATTCCATACAATGGTCAGTGAGGAAATGCAGGAGAAAGCTGGGATATTTGTGGATAGGTTACTCAGTTCAAATTGCCCCTTCCACCATCCTCATACCCTTCCTCAAACAGAAGAAAGTCTCTGAAGATCATGCCAAATCTTCTTTTGAAGTGACAGACAGGACAATGGAAAATATTTCAAAAGGATCTTTTCTTTTCAGAAAGAATTTAAGATCTTGCTTCACCTCTGTCTTTTAAATAGCTTTATAGTGATTTGGGGGTTAGAGTTAAGTTCCCCCTCCTGCATTGTATCCATGTTTTAAAAGGCCAAATACATTCTAAGATAAATAAGGCTTTATCCCCAGGAAATGTGGCTCTGAGTTTTTTGCAATGCGTGGGCTCTGTTTCTGGGACCATTATTTTTCTTCTCCAGTGGGATGATATTGTCCCCTTGTCGGTATAAATGAAGCACATATTAAAAACTGTGGCAAGGAGGGAAACAAAGAAAATCAGAGGGAAACAATTGCATAAAATAACAACCAGAAGAGAACTCCTTTGTTCTTTCTTGTCCTTGTTCCAGAAAGTGTCTAGTGTTGGCAGAAAAGGCAGTGTTCTTGCTCAGTCATGGTCAAGATGGAGGCTCAGCAGTTAGCATCACAAACCTTTTTTTTTCATCTTATACTGTTTTCACACTTCAAATTCCATATTTGGAAGCCTAGCAATGTCTCACCTTGGCTAGAGACAAGAGAGGGACTGTAGGCCAATAGTTTCCAAGGGACAAATTCCTTTTTATGCAAAATACATCTCATTTGAATCTTCAACATATAAAACAGATTTAAAAGTAGTATATTATTTAAATTTATTTTATAAGTTCTAAGTCAGATAAGAAGCATCCAAAGAGTACCAGAAAAACAAACAAACAAACAAAAACAAGAAAAAGGAAAGCAAAAGGAAAAAAGGAGAAAAGAAAAAAAATTAAAACCTACAACTGCATGTAATATGATGCTGACACAATGAGAGCTATTATGAGTTCCCTTATTTGGGGATGATGACATTTAATTGAATGTGGTACACATGAGCTAGGATGGTGTTTTACATGCGCACCAATTTACAGACCTGAATTTCCAAAAAGAAAAAGCACACACACAAAAAAAACTAAACAAAACAAAAACACATGACAAAACTGTAACCTTTAAAAATAATGACACATTTATAAGAATGTGACTCAAATAAACAAATTAACATGCCATAAAGAAAAGCTGTGTATTGGATGCTACCCAGACCCTCCACTCCAGGATGGACACACCCATCTCCCAGCAGCTGTGTGTGTGTTTGAGGCTGACAGCTTCCAGCTGAGGCCCCATCTGAGAACTGCTGTTAGCCAAAAAAAGCAGACTTACGCAAGTTCACACCCCTGTCCTGGTGTAGCTCACATCCAATGACTGATGGGTGAGTAGGCATAAAGTCCTGGTCCTCTTGCCTCAAGGAGGACAACAGGGAAGGGTCAGCCCTGCTGCAGAACTCCTATAATTTGAGCTGAGGCCTTTGTTGAGACAGCATCATAGCTCCACTCCCTTCCCCTCCCTTCCACCCCTGCTGCTGAATCCTGCTGCCTTCATTCCCCTACAAGGGCACTCCTCATTTAACTTCTGCATGTGAGCATCTGTATCAGTGTCTCAGACATTTGAAGATACAGTGAATGCCCACATAACCTATACCTGAATCCAATAAGTGCTCTCATTTTGCTACATTGACTTTAACTCCTTCTCTCCATATTTACATATTTATAACATATATATATATATATTCCGAAATTTTTATTAATTCTTAGCATTTTGACATACTTTATCTCTCCCTCTGTTTTATTTTTGCTATACCATTTGAAAGGATGATTGAAGACTTATCACTTGTCTCCTAAATACTTCTGTATGCATCTCCCAAGAATAAATGCAATCTACATCACCACGATACTATCACACCTACAAAGATTAACAATAATTTCATTAATTACACGTTTTTAATTTTCTCTAATGTTGTTTTCAATGATACTATAATCAAAAATTGGTAAAACCCTTGGCTCTTTTAGAATGTAGTTTGAAAATCACTTTTCTAGAGTAATACCTAAAGATCACATATCCATCTAAAAAAGATAAAGGATCAGTCTTTAATTTGATCCATGACTTTTTTATTATAGAAAGAGTAACTGACAAAGCTTGACTTCCTCTGCCTCCCACAGACCCAAAAAATATTCTATAGATTTGTGGATCAGACCCATCACATATTAGAATACCTACCTGTATACACAGGTACATGCTAAGATCTATGAATTACTTAATATTCTTTAATAACTGACAAAACTGGTAAGTGTACTTAATGAACACTTCTATTCTCAAAGCCACAGGTTGTAAATTTGGTAACAGCTTTGCTTATTAGGCTGGTATTCTTATGCATAGCAAAGGGGTATTTAAAAAATAATTACTCTTGGAACTCGGTCAGTCAGTCCAGGATGCTGCATTGCCAGGCACCACAAAAACATATCAAGTGTGATATCTTAAGCAGACATCATTCATTACTTAAGTAACCAACAATTAGACTGAAAACAAAAGTACTAATAGAGAAAAGTGATATGCACTAAAATGTATATTTCATTTCAGAAACATCACTTTTTAAAAAGTGACTAACTTGGAAACTCATTTAAGTGGCTTCATGCAAAAATTGAAGTGCCGAGAGCAGCCAACATGTTATATAAGCTATATGTTGTGCATGCCTCCTCTCGCAAGCACACCAAAATTACAACCAAACTACAGAGCAACCATCACTGAGAGTCACCTGAGGTCTGGCTGGATAGAAGTCCTACAACTGGGAACACACAGAAGAGGCTGCTAGGAGGGGCAGACCCCTAAACAGCCAGTCCCACAACCAGGTGTGGTGGTTGAGAATCTGGAGGGTTATCTTGACTGCAGAATCCCTTCCCCCACACCAGGAGTGAGGGGTCCCAGCTCCAGACTGGGGTCCCCAGCCCAGGGTTCCAGGGCCTAGAAGAGAAGTCCCCACAACCTCTGATTGTGAAAGCCAGCAGAGATTGTTGCTCAGAGAGACGGAGAGCTGCAGGAGTCACAGACATTCCTCTTAAGGGCCCGGCCTTACTCACTGACAGACTCGCTTGCTCTGAGCTCCAGTGCTGGGGCAGCAGGTCAAAAGGTGCCAAGACACAAGGGGAGACACTAACTTGTCAGGCTTCAGGGTGAGGGCTGGAGGAGTGGCTTTCTCTGGGACAGAAGGGCTGGCAGCGTTCATTGTTCTTTTGTTGAGCCCTTCACCCTCCCAGCCTACAGATGCAGACGGCTGCCATATCTGAGTTGCCATCAGCCTAGAAAACTCAGGTTGCTCCATCCAGGGAATTCCTTGAGACTCCACCCCTCCCAACATGCAGGCCCACCCAAACCGCCTACAGTGGTTTATTCCATACAAATGGCCTGGCTCAAATCATGCTGCGAACTTTCCTAAAATCTCTGAAAGGCTCATAAAACCCAAAGAAGCAGCATCTGGCTTTGGCATGCCCCATACCTCTTTCTGAGCAGCCCCAAGCCCAGCCCTAGCATCAACCAGCCTCAGTTTCTGGCTTGGCCTCTTGAGGCGCCTATAAACCCACCACAGGTGGCAGCCATCTGCACATTGCTTAGTGACTTTTACCAGGTGGCCCCAAAAGTGCACAGGCTGCCGCTAAACTTAGCCTACAGCTGGGCCCCTCCCAGAAAGCCCTTGGACCAGCACACCCAGTGGCCTGCTTTGACCTAGGGCTGCACCTGAGGAGGACACACCCAAAAGTCAGACTCAGCAGACAACAAAGCCCTGCTAAGTGATTACTGCTCCATAGAGTCAGCCCCTCACCTGCCAAGCCTCACGACCAATCAGCCCAAGGGTCAATCCCTCTCATCAAAGTGGTAACAGCCACCAAGGCTCAACTACACCAGGAGAGCACACACAACCCACACAAGGGACACACCTTGAGCACCTGGCTCAGGTGACCAGGGAAGACTGTGCCCCTGGACCCCACAGGACACCTACTACATAAGGCTACTCTACTAAGACTGGGAGACTTAGTAGCCCTACTTAAGACATAGAAACAAACACAGGGAGGCAGCCAAAATGAGGAGACAAAGACACATATTCCACATAAAAAAAAAAAAGAACAAAGCTCCAGACAAAAAAAAAAAACTAAACAAAATGGAGACGAGCAATCTACCAGATGCAGAGTTTAAAACACTGGTGATAAGGATGCTCAATGAACTTAGGGGAAGAGTAGATTAACTCAGTGAGAACTTTAACAAAGAGATTTTAAAAACATAAAAATGGAGATGGAAAACATAAAAGGGACCCAGTCAGAAATAAAGAATGCAATATCTGAGATGAAGAGTACATTAGAGGGAATCAACAGAGTGGATGAAGCGAAGGATCGAAGCAGCAATTTAGAGGATGGGGTAGCAGAGGACACCCAATCAGAACAGTAAGAAAAAACAATCCAAAAAAATTAGAATAATTTAAGGGTCCTCTAGGACAACAATAAGTGTAACAACATTCACACCATAGGGATACCAGGAGGAGAGAGAACAAGGAATTGAAAACCTATTTCAAGATATAATGACTGAGAACTTCCCTAACCTGGTGAAGAAAATAGACATACAAGCCCAGGAAGCTCAGAGAGTCCTAAACAAGATGAACCCAAAGAGGCCCACACCAAGACACATTATCATTAAAATGCCAAAGGTTAAAGACAAAGAGAGAATCCTAAAAGCAGCAAGAGAAGGAAGCTAATTACTTACAAAGGTACTCCCATAAGAATGTCAGCTGATTTTTCAATAGAAACTTTGCAGGCCTAAAGGGCTTTTTTAAAAAAATCAAACTGATGAAAAGCAAGGAACTACAATCAAGATTACTCTACACAGCAAAGCTATCATTTAGAATCAAAGGACAGATAAAGAGCTTCCCTGACATGAAAAAACTAAAGGAGTTCATCATCACCAAACTAGTATTACAGGAAATGTTGGAGGGACTTCTTTAAGAAGAAGAAAAAACATGTATCAAAAACATGAATAAAGAATGGCAATAACTACATATCTATCAACAAGTACTTAAAATAAAAAAAATAAATAAATGGTCTAATCAAAAGGTAAGGTGGCTGAATGGATAAGAAAACAAAACCCCTACATATGCTGCCTACAAAAGACTCACTTCAGATTAAAAGACACACACAGACTAAAAGTAAAGGGATGGAAAAAGATATTTCGTGATGGACCTAGAGGGTAATGTGCTGAGTGGAGTAAGTCAGTTAAAAACAAATGCAATATGATTTCATATACATGTGGAAACTAAAGAACAAAATAAACAAAAGAAAAACCAGAAACCTACTCATTGATACAGAGAACATTTTGAGGGTTATCATCTGGGAGGTGATCAGATGGGTCAGTGAGAAAGGACAAAGGGATTAAGAAGTACAAAATGGTATTTACAAAAATAGACATGGAGGTATAAAGGACAGCATAAGGAATACAGTCAACAATATTGTAATAACTATGTATGATGTCAGATGGGCACTAGATTTATTGGGGTGATCACTTTGTGAGATATATAAATATCTAATTACTATTTTGTGCACCTGAAACTAATATAATATTGTATGCCAAGTATAATTGAAAAATTAAAAATATTATTAAAAAATTTGAAGTGTCAACATTCTTGAGAAATGGAGTATATTAGTGATGCAAGCACAACCCACTGTGGTCCAGTTACCACTTCCCAAGCCTGAGCTGGATGCCAAAGGTGATTCCTGAGTCATTTGAGACTGATTGATGGGAGGCCAGTGCTCTCCTTGTAGCTGGAGGGAAAGTTATTCCCATTCCCATAGACTGTCCCTAAATCTCTCTAACTTACAGGGCAAGGGAAAACCAGTCACCCTGTACTTTTCAATGCAGTGAGCTAAGCAGAGCAGAGCTAAAGTTACTAGAGTTACTTTCAAATATTTTTGAATTGTGACTTAAGAATTGCATTTTATGTGGTGACCCAGTTCCTACATACAGTATAGTTACAAAACTGAGAAAATGTTTTCCAAAATATTGTGCTCTGATATTTTCTATTCTATTTCATTTTTTAAAATTCTAATCCCAACTCATTAACTGACCCACTGATGGGAAATGACCCAATGCTAGAAGACCAAGACCAAAACTGCATTTTTGAACTAGACTGGATTCACAAATCTGTGGCTATGGCTTAATTTAGAGCTGACTAAAATCCCATCGTTGAACCAAAAGAATCTTTATTCACAAGACGTCTAATTGAAATCTCAAGACCATAACTGCATAACTGTCCCTTTTAGCACTTTTCTTCTAGATCAGGTATTCCATTTTCTGTTAATATTATTGGAATTAAAATCAACCTATTTTTCATTATGCATACATTCACATTGCTGATGATTCAAACAATAATGCCTCTCCACATCTATTTCTATCCACTGCCCAGAATAGCCACAGTAAATATCCAGACAAGTGTTCCATCATTTATAATGCATTCACGTATTACACACAACCACATATATGGTTTTTAATAATTTAAATGGGATTGTATTACATTTACTGTTGTGTGACTTGCTATTTAAACTTAAGAGATGTGCCTTTGTGAGTCAGGACATAATTTTCAAATCGGTTCATTTAGACTGACTACATCTTTTTTTTCAATAGTACTTGAGGTATCATTTATATAGTAAATGCATATAACTTCAGTTCAGCTATAGAACTTTTTACATATGTGAACCTCCTGTATCACCTCCATCCAGATCAATATGTAGAACATTTCCATGGCTCCAGAAAGGCTCCCTTATGTCTTTTCCAGTCAACATCACCCCCACAAAGGGAACTACTACTCAGACTTTTGACACCATGCAATTTTTTTGTCTGTTAAACTTCACATTCGAGGACTCATATAGTAGCTATTCTGTCTGGATTCTTTCATATAACATATTTTTGAGATTCACCCATGTCTTTGCATGTATTGGCAGTTTTGTGGGGGTTTTGCTTTTGTTTTTGTTGCTGAGTGGTATTTCCACCACAATTTGGGTTGTTTCTAGTTTCAGGCTCTTGTACATAAAGCTACCATGAACATTCTCTTAGAAAGCTTTCTGTGGACATATGCACTCATTTCTCTTGAGTATATATTTATAATTGTCAGGTTATAGGTAGTGTATGTTTAATTTTATTTGAGACTACCAAACATTTCCTTCAGTGACTATGCCATTTTATACTATCAGCAGTGTATGGCATTCCAGTTATTCCAGTTTTTGTCAGAGCTTTGTATTGCCAGTCTTTACAATGTCAGCCATTCTGGTGAGTGTATGCTGGTATCTCATTATAATTTGAATTTGCATTTTCCTGATGACCAATGATGTTGAGCAGTTTTTCATGTGCTTATTGGCCATTCCCACATCTTTTATTAAGTACCCAGTTCAAGAATTTTGCCCATTTTTAAATTGGCTTATTCAACTTTTGATAGAATTTTTAATATATAATGGATATAAGTCCTCTATCAGATATGTGAATTGTGAATATTTTCAGTCTATGGCTTGCCTTTCACAAGAATAATCTGCCACATTCTTTATAATAGATGCATATTTTCCCACTGTCGTAGCAGTTTATGTTACCAGTTCTCTATTAATGGATATTTACACTCAGGGAAAAATCTGTACTTCAGTGGAAAACTGTACATTGTTTAGAGCACACTGTTCTTGGTTATCTGATTCTGATTTTCCACTCTGTAAATGGTATATAACTGGTAGCAATGCAAAATAATTCTTATGTAATTCTTATTCTATGCAAATAAATCGTCTGGTGGTTTTGATTGACATCCCTCCTCAGCCGTGGAAGAATCCAATTTTGCCTCCATTTGTACTTTCATTTTAATGCTTCTAACATATAAATATGTCTGTTCTTTGGATTGCCCTTTGAAATGGTTGTGACATCTTACCAGTTCCCTCATTAGCAATGCATTCAATAAAATCTCTAATATATGTTCATTTTATATCTGTATGAGAGCCATAATTTGACCTTTTAAAAAAGATTGTTCTTTAACACATCATTTCCAATGTTTTATGCAGCTACAAAGGATGCTGCAACCCTTATTGCACATACAACTTTGTGTAGAAGTCTCTCTCAAGACTAGGAAGTTCTCATGCTCTCTCATACTCCAAGTCAAACGAACTTTAAGGAATGGATTTAACAGGTGTAGCTACACAAAGGCATAGAGGTTGAATACAGATAGAACTTATTTTAACAGGGGGAATGATAAAATTAGGCTCAACCCAAAGAAATCAAACTAATGGTGGAATTTCAGGCATAGTAAGGAAGGATGAATGAGAAAGCCTTTGTTTATTGGGCACCTACTTCTCTCAGGCACTGAAGACACAGTTTGAGGCTAGAAGGGGAGATGAATATTTGAGCAATTAAGTAATGTGAAGACAGGCTCTGTGTGCTCTAATACACTGACTGGAGGAAAAGGAGTTTATCAATCTCTGGTCCTCAGGTTATGGTCTCTGAAAGCTTTCAGAGTGCCCGGAAATGTTTTCATGTAGAAATAGCATTTTATAGTTGAAAGAGAAAAGACAAAAGACAGTCTTGATCTTCATTCTTTTCACATAAGAATACCCATTTTGATAACAAATATGTTCAACTTTATTGCTAAAAACATCTGAAATATTCATTAAACTGCTCCTGGCTAGATGTGGGAACAGCACAATCGACTTGTAAGTTCCCTCATTTCTAATGGCACCTGACTTCTGGGGTGGTGAGAGGATTACATGCATTCTAGTACTACTCAGGGGTCTGTTAGAAAAACAGAACCATGCTCTGTATATCAGGTATAAAGGTTTTTAGCATTTCATGCAAGTTTCTCTTATCAACAAACTCTAAACCGGAACCAGACTGAGACAGGGTTTCTGGGAAATGTGGTTTTCAGTTTCACTTCTGCAGAGATTCTAGAATGGGGGTGGTGATGCTGAGTTGCACACAGCTGGGGATCACTGAGTGGTAATCGTCATCATCACTATTCATGAAGCGGCAGGGACACTAAGCAAATGCTCAACCTCATGAAGTTTGAAAGTGCTATTTTTCTGCTAGGATTTCTGTCCACCACCCAGCCTCCCCTTTTCTCACACTTCATTGTGCAGGGGCCAAATAAGGACTCAGCAGGCGCAGTCCTAGAAGAAAACTGCTGAATAATTCAGCAGTATTGTAAAATATATGAAAGGATTTATAGTTTTGTGCTAACATCCTTTGGATAAAGTGAGACTTGTGATCTAGTCCTGACTTTGGTGTTAGCAGCTCTATGGTTTTGGGCAAACAACTGAACTTTCTTGAAACTTAGTTTATTGAAAAATTCAAAAGGCTTTAATACTGAGAAGAGCACATCATCTCTGGGGTATTCTTCCTAAGAATACAGAATACATAACCTCACTCTAATCACAAGAACATATCAGACAAACCCAAACTGAGGAACATTGTACTAAGTGACTGACCAGTATTCTTCAAAAGTGTCACAGTCAGGGGTAAAAGAGAAAGGCTGAGAACTGCCACAAATTGGAGAAGATTAAGGAGACATAAGAATTAAATGCAATACGGGATCTCGAATTGAATCCTGGAAGCAAAAAAAGAGCTTCAGTGGAAAACTTGGTGACGTACAAATAAAATCCAAAGTTAATAGTATTGTATGAATGTTAACTTCTGAGTTTTGATAATTGTACCATGGTTATGAAAGCTGGTAACATTTAGGGAAAGCTGGAGGAAAAGTGTATGGGAGGAGGGTGAAGTGGGTAAGGGAGATCAAATATATGGTAGCTGAAGGAAACTGGACTTTAGGTGATAAACACAATAGAATATACAGATGTCAAATGATAATGTACATCTGAAAATTATATAATTGTATTAACCAATGTTACCCCAATAAACTTAATTTAAACTATGATTAAGTAATAAAAAAATAATAATATGAAAGTTGAATTCATCATTTTGTATGTAGCCGGTCTTGCACAGAAGTATATGGAGAACTGGATAAAACACATTTCTTGTGGTGGAAAATAATGTAGCAGAAATAAAACCATTCCCATGAGCTTAATGAAGACCTGGAAGGAGTAGAGACAGGAGCTGAATGGATATTGTGGATAGGAATAAGAATGGCTCTGGGCCAATGACTGAAGACCAGATGAGACATGTATCTCAGCTGATGATGACTAAGAAAAACAAGAACCTAATTCTGAATCCCTCTCCTCAGTCTGGCATTGTGTAAGACCCCTAAAACTTAGAAGCAACTGAGAAAAGGACAAAAATCCCACTGGTATTCTCCCAAACCTATGTCTTTTCATGTCTTGTGTCCTTTCTTGCATGCCTGGTCAACTCAAAGATCTTGAATGACTAAGACCAACTTTCTACTCCTAGTGAATGGAGGCTCAAAACAAAATGCAGAGTGGTACCACCAAGATGGTGATATAGCTCCTTCCTGACTTGTTCTCCTTGCCCCCCATGAGAACAACTCATAAAGAAGACACCACTGGAGAATTCTAGAACAGGGGTGAGGAGGATGCAGCGTGCACTACAGAGACCAAGACAGACTGCATTAGAAGGGTAGGAAAAGTGGCTACAGGCTGAACACATCGCCTGCCCCCAGGCCATTGCAGCACCTTGTGGGGAGTTCTCCTTGGAGCCTCCGGTACCTCCAGTGGGAAGAAATCCCAGGGTACAACCAGCATTGTGCAGCCCCCAAGCATTGTGCATACTTTGTAGGAGCCCCTACTCTGGTCTTGCCCCAGAGCCTATAGGAGAATCTGCAGGGCTCAACCACTGTGAATCTAAGATGAAGAACAGAGGAGGGGCTCGCAATAACCAGCACAGGGATCTTGGTCAACTGAATTCCTACCTGCAGCACTCAAGTAGTAATCCCAGCCAGCAGCTTTGCTCATCTGCAGAACCACGTTGGGGCACACTCTGACCAAAGAACTCATTGGGGTGCAGGTCCGCCAGATTCAGTGAGGAGTTTTGCCTTCTTTAAGGTCTGATTTGCCTACACCAACGCAGGGTGCTAAGTCAATGCTACTCTGCTGAGGAGAGTGGCTCCTGGGCCCATGGGCCAGAGAGGCTGCTGGGAACACCTGGAAATCTCACTGGAGCCTAGTAGGTGGTGCTGCCTACCCCAGAGCAAAGCCACTACCTGGCATAAAGGCTTCCCCTGCTCTGTCCAGGCACAGGGATCAACTCATAGGCAAGGCTGAGGGTAGCTGGCCCCTCCAAACCAGAAGGCCTGCTTGCAAAAATTGGGAGTTGCCTGTACTAGCCCCACCTGGTCACACAGAGGAAAGTAGGTTGAAACATAGCTCCACCCACCAGGGCTCCCAGCCCCATCTGACCACAAGGGCTGGTGAGAACACCTGGAAGCTGTGCAATCAAAACAGATATTACGTTGTTATAGAAAAAGTAATATTTTCTCCCACCCGTGTTGGTATACTAAGATTTGTACCTATCACTTATCAGTCTTCTAAATCAATTTTACTCATTATTTGAGATTGGCAATTATTCTGTCTTAAAGTGGAAGAACAGATTTTTTACCATGGTGAAAAAGGTCATCTCAAATTTTATGTATTGTGAGTTAAAATAAGTTAGGGTGAAGAAAGTGGTGACAAGAACTTTACTCCCACACCAGAGTGAATGTAGTTATTGCCATTGTTGCAGAATGCTGCAGAGATATCACGGTACTGCCCCACTTACCTGAGGTTTCCCTTCCTATGGTTGCAGTTACACTCAACAAAGGTCTGAAAATATTGAATGGAAAATTCCAGAAATAAACAATTCTGAAGTTCTAGACTGTGTATCATTCTGAGTAGCATGATGAAATCTCATGCTGTCCTGCTCCATCCCGCCAGGACGTGAATCATCCCTTTGTCCACCATCGCCACGCTGTGTACACTCACTCAGTTATTGGTTATCAGTTACCAGATCAACTATCATAGTATTGCAGTGCTTGTATTCAAGTAACCCTTATTTTACTTAAGAATGCCCCAAAGTACAAGAGCAGTTTAAATCTTATAGATATGTATGTACAGGAAAAAGCTATATTGTATGCAGGGTTCGTTGGGTACTATCTGAGTTTTCAGCCATCCACTGGGGGTCTTGGAACATACACTTGCAGATAAAGAGGGACTACTATACTCTACTAGATGTGGATATGGGCTAGAGAGAAAAGTGAAAACCAGAACTGAAAATCTAAGCTTTGGTGGCCAAAACATAAATATTACCATATACTTAAATAAGTATTGAAGTATAAAATATTATGCTTTACTAACACTTATAATTTACTAAGGAAGAATGAAATATTTCCAAAGTTTTCAATAGCCTTACAATTAATAACAATAATAGTAAATTAATGTTACTGGATTACACTATTCTGTTTTGCTTATCAAGAAAGAAAGCAAACATTCTAACTGTGTCATACTTATGGATCTGGCTAGAAAATGTTAACATTAATTAAAAACAACACTATAGATGATATTAGTAAAAGTTCTATAAAATTATTCCATAAAAAAATGCCAAGCATCTGTATTAAGAATATTTTAAATGTTAACACCCTTTATTTATTTGAAAAACAAAATAATATATTAAAGAAAAATTTACCAAAAATAGATCTTAAAAACAGGCATTTAAAATGTTTGACATTGGATTAATACAAATGTTTGACATTGGGCTAATACAAATGTTTGACATTGGGCTAATACAAATGTTTGACATTGCACTAAAACAAATGTTTGACATTGCACTAATACAAATGTTTGACATTGCACTAATAAACCTGTGAAATTTGGAAAACAGAAAAGGTCTAATTTCGTTTAAAATAAAGTATAAAAATTTTTTTAAATACTACAAAATAAAATATAAAATATAAAATAAAATATGAAGCAACTTTATGAACTTTATTTTGCTCAGTGTTTTTAAAGCAGTTAAGTGCATATTATTTTGATTCAAACTTTGGGGACCATTTTAAATACCTTTTATTAAAAAAAATAAAGAACATTCTAAAGTGTGCTATCCAATACAGTAGCCACTATCTATGTGTGGGTATTTTAATTTTAACTAGCTACAATGAGATAAAATTTAAAATTTAGTTAACTTGTCTAATTAGTCACATCTCAAGTGCTCAAGAGCCACATTTGGCTCGTGAGTACCATATTGGACAATGTAAATTAAAGAATATTACTAACCTAATGGAAAGTTCAGGCTGGTCTAATAACTTATATAAAGCAACATCATAATAAAGTTAACCAAAAAAATCTTGAAAAAATTTTGTAAATCTGAAGTTTTTGTTTTTGAAATTTTGCTTCTAATCTAGGAAATACTTTAGATACAAATTTTGTATAAAGTACAAATCAAATTTGAAATCTTACATATGCAATTCGAATTTTAATCTTGCCTAGGATATAGTTTTACTTTTCCATATTAGCACTATTACCAGCAGTTTGCAGAGTTTTGAAAACGAATGGTGAAGCCAAAGAATACCTTAGATGAATTATTCTGAATAACTGCTCAAAGCTCTTCCACCCTCAATAAAAGATTTTTTTGGCTTGAATTATCTACTTTTTAAAACTATTGTAGGTGTAGCCTAAAAAATAAAGATATGCATAGAAATACTATTGTTTTAAACTAAATGCAACTAATAGCAAGTTATTTCGAGAACAGTCTTAAATTCTTAACCCTTTTATAAAACTATATATTTCAGTAAAATACTCTAAAAGTGGAATTTAGTTTTCAAAATATTTTTGAAAATAATGTATCTAGTCTACAAATCAATTATATAAAACCATCTTAGACTATCTCACAAGTCACAAAGATAAAAAGACTTGTCAATTTTCATGCAACTTACATTGTTTGACTGCCCTATCACTTTCTATTGAGTTTCTTCTTTGCCTTATCAAAAACCCAAAGTTAATGAACATCAATTATCTGAGACAAAGCCATGGATCACAAGCAAATGGCCCTAACTGAAGGGTGAACTCTCACAAGGAAAAAATTTGCTTTTTGAATAATAACGAAGAATGTCATAAAATGAATGTAACTGAGGACTGTTTGATAGGTTGAAAGCTGAAAGATGGCATTAGAATTGACAAAATGTTTCTTAAACACAAATGATCAAACAGTGAAATTATGCAGTATTCCCTATGGCTGAAATATTCAAGAACTTTAAAGTGCTTAAAACAAAATAAACATTCAGGAATTTTAAAATTCTATTCATGAGAAAAGTGAAACAATTTTTTAAATCTCCAATATCCTGCCAATATCCTTTGAGATGATTTTTTTTCTAATTGAATTTCTGATCAGTATTTTTTATTTAAACATTGTAAGAGTTAAATTTGTATGCATTTTGACTAGTAGACTCAATCAGTAAACATATTAAACCTTCACCCAGACATTTCAGAAAGCAAAAAATGTTACTGTCTAAATCTGATCAGATTCTTTTTAGTCATTGCATTGTATTCTTAAGTTCACGTTACTGGTATGGAACCAGAAAGTCTGATATAATTTTCTATGTTGACTTTTAGCAAACTTCTGTGACAAAATATTATCAGGAGGTAATTAAAAGAATGCTGTTCTTATCAGGAGTAAATCTAAAGAACATAGGTCTCATCTCTGGAAAGCTCAGATCAAACAATATGTCAATCCTATGAAATCCCCTACTAATGGATGTAAACGAAAGCCAGCACAGGTGTTTTGGTTATATGTGAACTATACCTCCCTTATGAATTAGTGAAAAAACCGAAGCTCTGTAATGACAATTCACTTTACAAATATTGAGTATCTACTACTTACAAGTGTCTAAACTCAGCATTATGGTTTGCATATTCAACTATGGCTTTTTACTTCACTATCTATATCTGCATCACTAACCCTCAGAATTCACGTGTCATTAAGAGCTAAACGTATTATTCTTATTCTACATTAAAACGGCAATGAAAACAATCTTGAGGAGTTTCTTAGCACCACACACTAACCAGCTGAGCTAACTGGTCAGTTAACCTGAAAGAGTTTAAGAACATTCCCTTAATCAGCGGTTCTTACAGAATACTGCCCATCACTCTGCTCATGAAACATCACACATCTTCCCCATGCAATTCCTCCTCATATGTGGGCAAAGAAAGAATGTTGGACATCAATTCAGGTATAAATGTAGGACTACATTGCACTACAACACAGTTTTTTAAGTTTAGAATTGTAATTTGATCAATTTATAGGAAAATGCAATAGCACAAAAAAAAGTAGGATGGCCGATATTCAAGTATTTCAGTCAAATTGTCATCTTTTGTCTCCTACTTCTCTGAAGGGATCGTTGCTGGACATAGATCTAATTTGGATGTAGACTTATTGAATTCATATCGAATGCTACGGATGCAACTATTGATAGCCGTCATACACAACTTCCAGTCATGTCCAGTTTCCGTGAGGTTGCATTTCGGGTAGTTCTCCTGGAGAAATTCTGATGGCAAAGACCCAAAACATAAGTTACTTAGAAATCACTTCACAGAGAAATGAATTTATCCAACCTTAGTTCTATTGCTGTGAAAGGGTCATTAAGACTTTAATTAAAACATATGGACTATGACTATTAAATTAGCTTAACAAATTTTTTTAATCTAAAAACATAATATGAAATAGCAGCATTTTTAAATCACAACAAAACAATAACATCCCATGATCTTGCTTCATAACCAGAATGGAAATCCTCTGCTGCCTTTGGTACCCAGAGTAAACTTTTCTTGTTCTTAAATTTATCAAACATGCATGTTATTCATTATATCAAATAAAGACATGTGAAGGCTTGGCAACACATAAGAGGCTGCAGTGTCTTTCATACTTTTAGAGGCAAAAAGCTACAGCTGCTAAGTTTTGTGGTCTTTAGATCTTGCAGTTAGAGGAAGACTTCCATAAGGAAAGCTGACAGAGCAATACAGCTCAGGAGCATTCTTAGAGGCAAGGTAGGGAAGAGAGGTGTTAACTAGAAGAGCAGAGCCTGCCCTCAGATACATTTTTAGGTAACTTCCTAAGTAACTTTGAGCCCTTAGAAATTGATCTGGTGATCACTACAGGCCAGCATTAGTTGGATACATTAATCTCATTTGTTTTTCAATAGGATTAATAGGCTGGAAAATGAGGCCAGTGCCATAAACATAGCATTTATTCAACAAAATTAAAAAGCTTTCATATACAAAGAACTAATTAATAGATCGGTGTTAGCCCAGAAGGAGGCTTTTAGTGGTATGTCACCGGATTTGGTATCAGGCTCTATCCTACTGAACACTTTTATTAACAAAAAAAAAAGTTATGAAAAGTAGGCTTGTCCCATCTGCCCATGACAGCAAAGCTAGGACACATAATAGACTGGAAGACAAATACAGTAACCTGCGAAGCTTTCAACAGGCTGCAATGAGGTGTTTTCCAAAATGTGTCTCTGAAACACTAGTCATAAAAGAAGTTTCTTGGGGGAAAAGGTTACAGTTGTATAAATAAGAAAAGCTAATCTAGAGTTAATCTACATTGAAAAGTCTGGGTTAACTTGAGTACATCTGAAGGTAGTCACTGAATCACATCATGAAAGATTAGGAAAATACTTGTATGAGGAATTATTAAAGGAAATGGAGATGTTCAACTCTAAAAGTGTAAGACTTAATGAGAAAAAGTTGGAAATAACATTTATTCTCCAATCATCATGCTTCCATGTAGAAGGACTTTGAAATTAGAAAGCATGAAAGAACCGGACATATCTGATCAAAAATAAAGCTAATATTTTTATCACCACCTGCCAGATCCTACTGGCTCTCACTTGGTTCTGAACTTGAAGTGGAGAGCGGCTGTATTTATTACTTCCTTATGATCCAGTAGGAAATAATAGCTCTCTTTTAATACTTGAAGGGGTCTATCAACATGAAAAGTGACTGGATCTACCCTAATTAGCTCTGAAAAAGGATAAGTAGAACAAATGTGTTTTACTTGCGAGAAGGTAAATTTTGAGTCACTTGGAAAAAGAACTTTCTCATGAATTAGAGCCCTTTTAAAATGTAGTAGGCCGCCATCAATGGAAATGTTTAAGCCAAGGGGAGATGACTATATATCAATTCCTATTCTGGGTGAGTTGTATTAGAGGACCTGTAATGCATTTCCTCTTGCTAAGATTTTACAGTTCTGTAATATGCCGAAATGGATGGATGAGAGGGTATAGGAGTAGAGGTTGTTCACTGATTACAAAATCTGCAGCCTACTAACTTTCTCCACAGAAACCATTCTCTAAAGAGCTCTTAAGTGATACTGAATTCTCATTAGAGAGCATCAAATAATAGTTTCTTAAATGAAATTAATACTTTTGGCTCTTGGACATAATGTCCTTTGACTACTAATTTCCAGAATCAGCCTCCCAAATAATAAATTCTTAGGATAAGAAATTATATTACAATAGAATGAACTGGTTTCTTCCTTCAATGGGACACCAATCAGTAGTTAAAATGCATGAAGTAGCTCTCAAAAATGTTGAGTGAAAAAATGTGCGAGGCTATGTACTATATATTCCCATTTATGTACATTAAAACAGCTAAAAAACAATATCACATATTATTTATGGATTTATCAACATAGGTAGCAAATGTGTAAAATAGACATGAGAATGTTAGATTCAACTCCAAGATTGTGATTACTTCTGGGGAGAAAGACAGGGGAAAGGGATAATGGCATGGAGTTTTAATGATATCAGTAATGCTTTATTATTAAAAAAAAAAAACCTAAAGGACAAAAGGCAAAATTTCTATATCTGTACTGGTTAGACAGGTGCTTATTATTTTACTATATTATTTTCTGTGCATTTCTTTATGTTTTAAATAGTTTATACTGAACTAATACTTCTAAAGAAATGTCAGAGACCATAAAGCCCAGTTTTCCTATGAGTATAGGAATCTCATATCTGGTCACTGAGCCTTTGCTCTGACTCTTCATTGTCCAAGTTCATTTTGTTCTCATATTAAAGTAAAATATATTTTCTTGTCAGCTTCCTTGGCCTTGGCTCTGCCCCCAGGACAGTGATAACTCTATTCTCTCTCCTGAAATAACTCATATAGCTGCCCTTCTACAAAGGAGAACTTTAAGTCTTATGTGAAATTTATTAAAATATGCCATGTGTGGATATTATGTCAACTTGTGCTAAACATTTTTACTACAAAAGATATCTTGATTTATAAGATATTTCAATAAGAGATAAAACAAAATGAAATACATAGAATAATATCTTTAGTTAATTTTTAAGGAATTAGTCCAGTCTAGATATTTAAACTATAAAAGTCACCTCCTCCTCCTCACTTAAAGTTTTAATTAGAAAGACACTATTTTCTTCCATAAACACTTGTATATCTGAACTGGTTATAAATTATGTTCTTTTTTTACTATAAGGTAAGAGGAATTGGGTTTCAGGTTTTGGCCTGGAGGTTTAGCTCAGTGACGTTAAAATTGCAAATCGTGATCAATTACTACATCATGAAATCAGCACTAGCAGCACTTTCGAAAAATAGAATAGTAAACATTTGGATGTAATTCTCATAGAAAGAATAAGTATTGTTTGTGAAAATTTTGCTTCAGTTTTTAAAAATCAAACACACATCCTGAGTCACAATATAAAATGTATATCTTACTGCAGTAAAAAAAAAAAATTAAAACAATTGGATTAGATGATAGCAAATGCTTATGAAAGGTTCTATAATGCTGTGTTTCAGGTTTCTTTAGTTTAGCCTGAAACACAAGTATTGTTCAGATTTGTTGGATGTGAAATGTGTGATATGAATGTAGGAACCAGCTGAGATCAGGCTGGGGCTCGGAACTATGCCTTTGCTGGGTACCAATGACATAAATAAGAAATACTCTGCCTTCCTGTTTTGTGCAAATCTAAGATTTCACAGAATTGCTTTTGAAAGCTTTATTACTTCATCTATATATGTAATAGATATAGGCTATACTATGCTTATGTGCGTAAGAAAAAACTAGCCACTTAGCCTGCTGTGCTATTGTTGACACTTCTGTAAACTGACAAAGCCCAAGCTGCTTCAACCTTGAACCTCAGTAAATGAAGGTGTTTGAGTTTCCATACTTCTGGCAATCCATATTAGGGAGCCACAGTCAATAATGCCTTTCCTGTACTAAAAGTGCCATTCAAGACAGAGCCATTAGCCCTAAAAACACAAATGCAAAAAAGAAACACAATTCATGAACCTGCTCATTGTTGTGCCCTAATGAGGAAAATGTAGAACTCCCTCTCCTCAGAATACACACATACTGAATGGATTTTTCTTTCTGCCCTTCTCTAATACAAACCTCGGAGAGCATTCATCTTATTTGAGTCAAGGACATATGTGCTACGGGGTGGATTTCCTTGGATAGCACTTTTCATCAGGACTTCTTCTGCAAACAGTTTGCGAATAAGGTATCTGGCTGACAGCTCTGGGCGACACTTCGCCTTCGCTATACTCAGGACTGAGTATGGTATCTTTATATTTCTACATGGATTTCCAAGATAGTCTAGAAGCAAGAGAAAAAAAGATGTCAATTTTCATGGCAGATGTTAGGTTCAAGTTTTTTTATAAAGCTGGCATTGAAAGGTTGATTTTTCTGAATTTTTAGGCTCAAGAACTTGAGAGGTAAAAAAAATTAAAGCTTTAAGTTGTTAGTGTATCATGAAACAACATGAGAAATGAGATAGAATCAATGCTAGTATGATTACATGTGCTCTGATTGTTCAAGAAGATAATTCAGTGTTCTGCTACCTTTTAGGTCCCAATCAGGTTTTCATTACATTTAATAACAAAGTCTAAATCATCTTAATGCACTGTTTTATTAATTGTAAAAAAAAAAGCCTTTTCAAAAATAAGCACCATGATTCTTACTGAAACATTTATAATTTTTAAAATGTAGGTTTTCTATTTGGTATTAAACTCATTTAAAAATCAACAAACTCGTCTTAGATGTATTTTAAATAATTTATTTGAACTGAAAAATAAATTTTAAGTCTGTTTTCATTCCTCAACTCTACGACCTAAGCATTGCCATCTCTCTTCAATCCACAGTGATTCAAATTAGCCACACTTGAAAAATATATTTTACATATAATAATTATTTGTTGAAAAAAATATTATTAGAGAAATACAATCTGATTCTTAAATATTTTCCATCTTGGAATATCCATCATTTAAGGGGTGACAGTATAAATTGTTGAATCCCCCAGACCCAATATTTACCAAGAGAGATTAAATTACTTCCAAATTCACTCAATAGGTCCAAAGACTTAATGCTGAAAGATTAACTAGAAATATTAATGAGGGGTTAGAAAAAAGTTAATACTCTTTAACCTAGTAATTCAAATTCTGAAAACCTCACTTAAGTGAAGAATCCAAAATATGTAAAAAGCTATAAGACAAAGTTGGGGGTTTTAGGCAGCATGATATATATGATTGATAATCCCCTCCAAAAAATCCTCGAAAAAATATAACAGGAGGGAGGTAGTTAAAGAATTTTACATATCTGTTCAAAGCAGTGATTATGACAATTGGAGATTTTTGAGGAAAAACATATACATATGTTTAAAAAGAAGAGTAATTACATGGAGAACATAATGTTTTAAGTTTAGTAAGAAAAAAAAGACTGGAAAAAAATTAAATTGTCCATAATAGTTTTTCAAGGTATCTTGATTGTAGGAGCTTTTCTTCCTTCCTAAATATTTTCTGATTTTGAAAACTAAAATTAAAGTAATCTTAAAAATTATAAATGTTTCAGTAAGAATCATGGTGCTTATTTTTGAAAAGGCTTTTTTTTTACAATTAATAAAACAGTGCATTAAGATGACTTAGACTTTGTTATTAAATGTAATGAAAACCTGGGGCAGCTGCCTGGCTCACAATGAGCTTAGATGCCCCGGCCTCTGGGTAATAGGTGGGTCAGGGTCCGAGACCTATAACCCAATCTCCCCAAATTGGATTCTTTCTCCTGGGAATCTGAACAGTGACAAGAGAAACCTAGAACTTGGATATCATGGATGCTGCAGACATGAAACCCCAGAGATTCAGGTGGATCCCAGATGCCACAGTCTTGGGGCTACTCTGGCTATTGCCTGCAGCTCAGTTTGTTCTTTGCTCCTTTAAATCTAGGAGCTATTTGGCAAATTTTGTTGCAGTGACTTAATTTGGCCAGAAGCTGTTTCTATAGTATATAACTTTAGCAAATACAGTAGTTATTATTTTTATAATGGAAAAAATATATACTATAAAGATGTATCGTTTAAATAATTTCATATGAATAGGCTCACAGGTAATGTTCTACTTAGAGTTAATATAGGGGCAGGGGAAAGATAGAAAATAATTTTGCTACCTCTGGTGCCTATAATACCCAACATCCTGGGGAGGGGGCATTAGGGATCATGAGAGGAAGGTGGCACAGTCACCTACAGAACCCGCAGCCAGCTGACATTTAATGAAGTAGGACAGCCTCTGGCAGACAGCTAGCATGAGAGCACAATGTTCTGAGTAGTGGCATTCATTCATTCACACAAAAACTCTTTATGGAGCACCTGCAATGTGCCCAGCACACAGAGAGCAAGACCCTCAAATTACTTCTGGCTCATCCAGCTGTAGCTCCTCCATCTTTACCTGCCAAGCAGGGTGCCTAACCTGAGAGTTCACACTATTCAAAGGAGTTAGTAGAGAACTGCTTTCTGAAGGAAAAATAATGGGTTTCGCTTAATGTTAAAACTATCAGTCTCAGAACTAGGTATTTCATTAACTCATTAATTTAGGAGATTAAGTTATTTAGATTTCTTATTATGAAAAAATTTTGAACATACATAAAAGCAGAAAGACAGTACAATGAACCCCATAAAAGCATCATCCAGATTCAACATCTATCATCAAGAGAACTTATTTGAAAACTCACACACTGTTTCAAAAGGTACTGCTGAATCATCATCGATGGAATGTTGTCTAAATCTTTCAAAGAAAGCACTGCTGTTCTGTTGATAAATGCCATTTGCTCCTATTTCTGGGGCAGCTGCTTGCTGAGAGAACTGGAAACTTCTTTGGCCACCAGCACCATACCTTGTATCACTCAAATCTGCAGACGCTAGTGTATTGGTGTTGGTAGGGACTCTATTGTGGGCAACAGTTTTCTGCTGAAACACAAAAAGGTATCAATAAACAAAGTCACATTGTGAAAACATATGGACATGCTCCATCATCAACTAGGGCCCCCTAGGTGGGCATAAACCCACAGATATTGTGTGCTATAACCAAAGTATAGGTGTGGATTCGATTCTTCCTCAAGCTGCCATGACTTCTGCTTCCTGGGGCACTTGGTAGCTCTAGCCAATAAACTGGATGATAACTGCTTGCAGAAAATAAGTGCTTAATAAATATTTAATGAATAAACAAATAAATGAGTTTCCTGAAGATGACAACTTTTGGGGTTTTTTAAATGTTTTTTGTTTGTTTTCTCTTTCCCCAGTGGCTTTCAAACCTGGCTGCGCATCTGAATATTTGAATTACCCTAGGGACTTTTTAAAAAAATAGCTGTTTGGGCCCCATTCTCAGTGGAGGGAGTGAGGAAACTCAGTGGAGGGAACCTCTAGTGGAGGGAGTGAGGAAACTCAGGCATTAATAACTTTAATAACTTTTTAATAAATGTCTCACGTGATTCTAATATGACCCACAGCTGACAATTGCTGCTCTAGACAGAGCTTCTCAAACTTCAATGTGTACACAAATCACCTGGGGGTCTTGCTAAAATGCAAAATCTGCTTCAGTGAGTCTGGTTAGAACTCAAGACTGCATTTCTCACAAGCTTTCCAGTGCTGCTGCTGCTGGTCCACTAACCCACTTTGGGTGGTGAGGACCTACTCCACTCCTACTCTACTCCTCGTCAAGTACACGGCAGGCACTTGGCAGATGCTGCTTCTCTTCTGATGTCTAAGCAAATATGCAAATTACCACTTTCCAGGCAGTATCTTAATTTTATATTCAAATGTTTAGGGTGCAATTTTTGTAGGAAACAAAAGGGAATGTGAAAAATAAGCAGATTTGGTTTCAGACAGATGATGCTTGAGCTATCACTAGAATTGAGCCATTCGCCAGGAAAATATAAGCTCAGCTACAAATATTCGTGGCAAATAGTTTCCATAAACTTACTCTAGAGACACAGGAGTAACTAGACATGGTGAGAATAAAATGGGGTTTTTAGACATGTGGGTTCAAGTTAGGAACTGTCATTACGTTTGTCAGGAGAAAGCAACAGACAGAACACTCTTCTTTACTGACCCATTCATGTTAAAAAAAATCTCTAATGGACTCTGAAGATAGACTGAATGAAAGAGGAGTCAAATTCTCATTTACCATGTAACCATACAAAATATAAAATATCTGTGATAGCTTAACCTCATGACATGTATCATTTTCACCGGGTTCTGCCATCATTGAAAGTGAATAAGTAATGAAGTGCCTTCCTTTTCTCCTGTGCCATCCTTAACTACCACTAGAACAGCTAAGCAGCACCACAGTCGGCTCTGTGTTATTCGTTGGGATGCTGAAAAAGATTTGCCAAATATCTTTGTGACTGAAATATTTTTTCTAGTATAGCCCTTGGCTTCAAACATACTAATTATAACATTATATTTGATTTATTTTATCTTTATGATATTTTTATGAAGCATAAATACCAAAGAGTGAAATAAACAAGCACTATGCTTTTGAGAACATGCCCTGCTCCTAAATTAAACAAACAAGATTCTGAGCACATTCCTAAAGGCTCTGTGTGTCGTGCTTTCAGTTCTTAAGTTGTATACGGTATGCACTTATACAGTGGTGACCATATTTAGATGAAAAATAACTTACTGAAGCTCTCTTGGCTTCAGAGCATACATAGCGGATCAGAGAATTGATGTAAGAAATACAGATTTTCCAGTCTTTTCCACATTCGCGCAAATCATGGTTGGGAAAAGCTGTTGCCAGATACTCTGCAAATAGCAAAAAAGCATTCATGAAAATTAAGGAAAAAAGTTAACAAAGAAACCAACAAAAATTTTTTAAATTTAAAATACTAAAATTTTCTGTTTTCAATTGTTAGCTAAGGAATCCTTCCAAATCCAGCTCCTTAGTAAGCCTTCCCTAATGCCCCCGAAGTAATTGCTCTGCTCTCTCAGTTTCCACAATATCACCATGCTGGATTGGAATTAATCAGTTTCCCTCAGTGTGTCCCTTTCTAGACTCTTAAGTCCCTATAGACAGAAATATTCATTCTTTGTATCCTCAGTGCCTATAAGTTCTAGGATCTCCATACACATTTCTGGAAGGCAGGAAGGTAGAAAGCTAAAGTGAATTAATCACGAGAGTCGACTTCTGTGCTTCCAGTTACTAGCACTGAAATATGATTTATTCACTCATATTTATTTGTTTTTCTTTATTTTTTAGTACCAAGTTTCATCACTGAAAAACAGACTTAGTACTAACCATAAGCAACTATAATCAATAAAGCTTGTCTTATTCCACCATCTATACACAAGTTTTATTCTTCAGAAGTTGTTACCTATTATATACTATTAAATTGTAAAATCTAGGTCAGGCAGATAGGTGAAAAAATGAACAGTTCTGATTTACCCAGATTTAATCATTATTTCTTCAACTGCCAATAACATCTATTAGATGACCAAATAATAATAAAACAAGATTCCATAATGACTTTACATACCTCTTATTGCAGCCATTTTGTTTGGATCTAGAGGTTGGCAGGTACTAGAGACTGGTATGCGAGAATTGACACCTACTGAGCTGCAAAGCAGGACCTCCTTGGAGAATAAAATGCGAGCTAAATAGCGGGCGGCGTGCTTAGGTTCGGCCTTCCTTTGTGCGGCCATCAAATGCACGTTAAGAATCCTTACATTTCTTTCCGGATTACCTAGATATCCTTTAAAAATACAAGAAAAAAGTAAAATCTTTGTTTTTTTCATGCAAGGCTACCATGAAAGGACTCAAGAAAATTAACCTAATTAATTTCTAATTCACAAATTTCTATTTGGGTGAATTTTTTCCTATACTTATCTCTTCTTTTACGTAAATGAAATGCCATCTACACAATTATTAACATTTTTCACCTTCGCTAGTCTTGAATTTGCTATACTATCTGTTCATTGCCTTGAATAAATTTAATTCTTAGGCCACAGGTGCATATGTGAACATGTTGCTCTGAGATCCCATTGCTCCCTTCGACACTCTAAAAGTACACTCAGAGCTATATTACTGAGTGATATATGTTCCCTGAAGACAATTTGGAAAGTATAGATGAGTATAATTAAGAAAAAAATTAAAATAGTTAGCATTTAGAGTATTGATTATATATCAGGCATGGTGCTAAATATTTTATATCTATAAGCTCAGTTTCATCTCCTAACAACTTAATCCCACTTAGCAGATGAGGAAACTGAAGCCCAGAGAAGGTAAGTTATTTGAACAAGATTACACTGCTGGTTATAGGGCCAGTTTTAAAATCTAAATCCATCTGTTTTTATAAGCCAAGTGGTCTGAATCATTAATCTACTGATGTCTTCCATTCTTTTTTTGATTTCTTTTTTTTAAACACAAATTTGAAATCATACTTTACATAGTTTGAATCCTACTTTTTCAGTTAACATTATATTTTTAGCATTTCTCCATTTTTTTTTAAGTCTGTATCTCTGTCATCATGATTTTCCTGACAGGTGACATTTATGTTGCATTTATGCTCTGAAAATAGTGCAAGTAACTTTAAATGAATTACATCATTTGCTCCTCAGAATTCTATGAAGTAGGTACTATAGTTTTTGTCATTTCACAGATGAAGAAACCAATATTTAGCTTAGAGAAGTGGCTTAAGGTCACATGGTTAATAAGACATAGAGTTGAGATTTGAACCCAGGCAGTCTGACTCAGGAGACCATACTCTTAACCATTATGCTTTACTGTCTCACATACTGTGAATATACCAAGAGTCACTTAACTAATTCCCTATGGTTTCTTTTTTGGCTGTTTCTAATTCTTCATGATTCTCTAAAGAACATTCCTGTACTAAAATTTTAATACAAATCTTTTTTTAAAAAAATATACCTTCAGATAGAAGTGGGATTACTGAGCCAATTAGCATAAATAGTTCTATGAATTTTTATACAAATTACCCTTCAGAAAGTTTTCACCAATTTATACTTCTAATAACAGCATATCATAGTGCCTATTTAGTAAAAAGAGTACAAGTTTTGAAGTTTCTTCCAGTTTGGGTAACAAAATAATTTAAAAGAAAAGAGTCTCTAGGACAGAAGTCAGCAAACTATGCTCCACAGGCCAATTCCACCATGGATTTGTATAAATTAAGTTGTATTAGCACCCAGCAACAGCCATTCATTTACCTGCATCTGTGGCTGCTTTCATGTTGCAGCAACAGAGCTGAGTAGTTGTAACAGACATGAGATGGCCCACAAAGGTTAAAATCATTACTACCCTTTACAGAAAAAGTTTGTTGAGCCCTGCACTAGGATATTAATAAGACATTAGCTACTTATAAGTAGAGACACAAAGGAACTATAAAATATTAGAGAGGCTTGCCCTTTGAGGCCACAAAACATGGGATCTCTTCATCTCAGCCACTATGACTTGGCAGGCAATACAGAAAACTGTTAAAAACACAAGCTTTAAAGTCATAGAAAACTGGGTTAGAGTCCTAGAACTGTCACTCGCAAGCTCTGTAACTTTGGGAATGGGGGTAATAAAAGTACCTACCATCCATGGGGGATATTAACAGAGAAGAGATATGTCAGTTGATTAGCACAGTGCCTTGCAAATAATACACACTCAATAAATGTTAGTCATCATTATGAACATCATCTAAAACCAACCCTCAAAACAGAAAACAAAAAGCTTCCATTAACTGATATCAAGAATGTTAAAGAATATAGGTTAAATAGTGCTATTTGTAATGTATATCTTTTCACACTCACCAGAATTCGCAGGGAGGCTGGCAGATGATGAACAACTCTGGCTATTGTTTCCCACTACAGCTGGTGGAGTCACTGTTTCAAGTCTGTTCATGTTGTTTTCTGCTTTCACCAATATTTCTATAGGTAAAAGTGCTAAAAGAAAAGAACTCTCAATGTCAAATTCTATACCCAGCAAACTATCCTTCAGATATGAAAGAGAAATAAACATATTCTCAGACAAAAGAAAACAAAGTGTTTGTCACTAGGAGACCTACTGTTAAAGAATGGCTAAAGGAAGATCTTCAAACAGAAAGTTATGATGACAGAAGGAATCTTGAAGCATCAGGGAGGAAGAAAGAACAGTAGAAAGAGCAGAAGTATGCGTGCCGAGAAACTCATTCATACATTGCTGGGGGAGATGTAACATGGAATAGCCACACTACAAAACAGTGGCAATTTTTTATAAAACTAAACCTGAAATTAATTACCACATGACACAGCAATTTCACTCTTGGGCATTTATCCCAGAGAAATAAGAGCCCTTGATGACACAAAAACCTGAGTGTCATGCTAAGACATGAATGTTCCTAGCAGCTTTATTCTTGATAGTCAAAAACTATAAACAACCCAGATGTCCTTTAGTAGGTGAATGGTTAAAGTAACTGTGATAAATCTGATACCACAGAATATGATTCAACAATAAAAGGAATAATGAACAGAAAGAGCAGAAATATAAGTAAATACAATACTATCATGAGTTTTGTAAATCATATGTGATGATTGAAACAAAAATGAAAACACCATCTCATATCTAAACAATAATAGTCAAAAGTGAGGAGGACAAAGGAATTAAAGTTTCAACACTTCATTCTAAGTGGTAAAATGTTGATACCATTAGACATATATAGTAACACCCACAGTGACAACTAAGAAAACTATACAAAGCAATATACTTGAAAACATAAATAAATCAAGATCGAATACTAGAAAATGTTTAGGTAACCCATAGGAAGGCAAGAAAAAACAGAGAAAATGGAGAGAAAAACAATAAAATGGCAGACTTAAGCCTTAGGATATCAATAATTACCTTCAATGCAAATAATGTAATCATATCAATTAAATTATGGTAATTGATAAAGTAGATTAAAAAACAAGACTCAACTATATGCTGTTTACAGGAAACTACAAATTCAATGACATCAGCAGATTGAAAGTAAAAGGACGGAAAAATATATACCATGCAAACAGTAATCAAAGAAGAGCAGAACAATGATTTTACTGGAGATTTTTACCAAACATTTAAAGAACTAACACTAATTTTTCACATACATTTCTATAAAATAGAAGAGGAAACCTTTACTCATTTTATAAGTTTAGTATGCCGATACCCAAACCAGACAGAGACAGGACAAGAAACAGAAAAATACAGAACCAATATCTTTCATGAACTTAGACACAAAAAATTGTTAATCAAATATTTGCAAAACAAACCAATAATGTGTCCATTGTAATATTAATTATTTATACCCATTCATTATTTTAAAAATCTCTCAGCAAGTTAGAAGGAAAGTACGTCAAGTTAATAAAGGTCATCTATCAAAAACCTACAGTTAACATCATACTAAATGGTGAAAGATTGAATGCTTTCCCTGTAAGATCAGATAAAAGGCAAGGATCTACATTCTCACCACTCTTATTCAACATAACACTGGACTTTTTAGTCGTAGCAATAATGTAAGAACAGGAAATAAAAGGTATACTGATTGGACTGGAAGAAATAAATGGCCCCTCTTTGCAGATGGCACGATATAAGAAAGATGGCTATGTAGAAAATCCCAAGGAAGTACCAAAAAGAGACTTCTAAAACTGTTTGGCAAGGTCACAGAATACAAGATCAAGACTCAAAATTTAGGCTCATTTCTATATACTAACAATGAACATGTATAAACCAAAATTTAGAATATGATGCCATTTACAAAATTTCAAAAGAAAATAAAATAAGAACTTATTTTTTAAAAATTAGACAGGATTTGTATCCTAAAAATTAAAAAAGAAATAAAAGAAAACCTTAATAAATATACAGATAGAACTACAATGCTCATAGATGACTCAACATACTAAAGGTATCAATTCTTCTCAAGTTGATGTGTAGGATTAATGCAATTCCTATCAAAATCAGAGCAAGCTTTTTGGAAACATAAACAAGGTTGTTCTAAAATTAAGATAGAAAGTCACAGGACCCAGAATAACTAAAACAATTTTGAAAAAAGAATAAAGTAGGAGGAATCATTCTACCTGATAGTAAGACTTATTTACTGTATAACAACAGTAATCACAACATTGTGATTTGGCAGGGGAATAGGAATATAGATCAGTAGAACATAACAGAGAGCCCAGAACTAGACATACATGAATATGTCTAATTAATTTTTGGTCAAGGTACAAAATCAATTCAATAAAGGAAAGTCATTCAAATAAAAAAAATAACCTCAATCTATCTCACACCTTATATGAACTTAGCTCAAAATGGGTCACAAACTTATATGTGAAATGTGAAGTATAAACCTTTAGAAAAAAGAAAAGAAAAACTTGAGATTAAGGACTAAGCAAAGAATTCATAAACTTAATACCAAAAGTACTATCTACAAAAGGAAAAGTTGATAAATTAAACCTTGTGAAAACTAAAAAATGTTCTTCCTGCAAAACAAAACAAAACAAAAACAAAAAACCTGTAGAGGATATAAAGGCAAGCTATGGATAAAAGGAAAATGTTTGCAAACCACATATTCAACAAAAGACTAGTATCTGCAGATATCTAAGCAACTCTCAAAACTCAACAGTAAAAACATAAATATTACTATAAGAAGAAAAAACAGATATTACAGTGAAAAGGACATACAGATGGTAAATTAGCATATGGAAAGATGTTGTGCATTATTATCCAAAGGCAAATGCATATTAAACCCACAACAAAGTATTACTATACATCTATCAGAATAGCTAAAATCAAAAAATTAGTGAAAACACCAAATGCTAATGAGGATGCTAAGAAACTGAATCATTTATACACTGCTGGTGGGAATTTAAAATGGAAGAGTCATTCTGGAAATAGTTTTCCAGTTTCTTGGGCATTTATCACAGAGAAATGAAAACTTATGTTCGCACAAAAATCTGTACATGAGTGTTCATAGCCACTTCTAATAGCTAAAAATTGGAAAAACCCAGAAGTCCTTCAGTGGGTGAACAGATAAACAAATCACGGTACATCCATATCATGGAATAGTACTCAGCAATAAAAAGGAACTACTGATACATGCAGCAAGTTGGCTAAATATCCAGGGAATTACGATGAATGAAAAGAAAGCAATCCCAAAGATTAAATACTATATAAGTCCATTAATATAACATTCTTGCAATGACAGAATTATAAAGAGGGAGAACGCAGTAGTTGGATGGGTTAGGGATGAAGCCAGGAAAGCGACGACATGATGGTGGGTGCGATTATAAAAAAGCAACAAGAAGGTTCCTGGAGGTGATAGACCAGTTCTGTATCATGAGTGTAGTGATGAACACCTGAACCTAAATGTGTCACTAAAGTGCAGAGAACAAAATACACATATAAACAAATAAATACAAGTAAAGCTGGGGACATCTGAATAGATTGGTGGATTGTATCAATGTCAAAATTCTAGTTATGTATTTATAAAATATTACTATTGGGAGAAATTGGGCAAAGGGTACACCAGATCTCTCTGCATTATTTCTTGCACCTACATGTGATTGTGAAATATCTCAAAGTGAAAAGTTTAAGTTTGAAAGAGCTAACACTAAGAATTCATATTAAAAATGTTGATGAATCTAGATTAAAGGGTGCTACTTGTAATGTGTGTCATTTTGAACTCACTGAAACCAGCAGTGAGGAAGAAAGATTCGTTAGTATTATCTTGGTCACTGCCATTTTCCACTGAAGCTGTGTGAATCATGATTTCAGACTGCATTTCTGTGCTAGAGTCTGTTTGAACATTTTGATTAATAAAACATTTTCAAGTACTAAAAGTCAAGAAATCTCAACAATCATTTTTATGTCAGGCAAAACTATTCCTCACGAATGAAGAAGAAATAAAGGCATAGAAAAACATTGAAAAAAAACTATCATTGGTTGGCATACCCTTAAAAATGGGTAAAGGAAAGTCTTCAGACCAAAAAGATATGATGAAGAAAAGAATCTTAGAGCTTAAGGAAGGAAGAAAGAACAACAGAAAGAGCAGAAATATGCATGCAGAAAAACTAGATCACTCAAACATTGCTGGTGGCAATGTAAAATGATACAGCTACACAGAAAACAGTTTGGTAATACTTTACAAGACTCTACATACAATTAACATAGGACCCAGCAACTGTGCCCTTGGGCATTATCCCAGAGAAATGAAAAACTGATGTTCACACAGAATCCTATACATGAGTGTTCATAGCAGCTTTACTCCTAATAGCTAAAAATCAGAAACAACCCAGATTTCCTCCAACTGGTGAACAGATAAACAAATCATGGTACAGCCATACTATGGAATAGTACTCAGAAATAAAAAAAGAAAGAACTACTGGTATACTCAGCCACTTAGATGGAACTCCAGGAAATTATGCAGAATAAAAAAAGGCAATCACAAAAGGTTACATATTATGTGTGTCTATTTATATAAAGCTCCTGAAATGACAAAATTATAAAGAAGGAGAGCAGATTAGTGGTTGCCAAGGGCAAGGACAGGGCAGGGTAGGGGTAGTAGGGCAACAAGAGAAAGGTGAGTGTGGGGTTTAAAGAACTACAGGTGAGATCCTTGTGAGGATAGAAATATTCTGAATCTTGACTATGATGAAAGATATGGAAACCTACTCATGCCATCAAATTATATAGAACTGAATATTACTACACACACAAACATAAGCACACATAAGACTACAAATAAAACTGAGGACATCTCAATATCTGTCAATTGCGTCAATGTCTATGTCCTGGTTGTGATGTCGTATTATGGTTTTGCAAGATGTTATCATTGGGGGAAACTGAGTAAACTGTGCACAAGATCTCTCTGTATTATTTCTTATAATTGCATGTGCAGGTAAAATTTTCTCAACATAAAACTTTTGATTTTTAATTAATTTAAATTATTTTTTAATTATAAAAAGGTACTACTAAGGGTATTAAAGAATCTAGATTAAACAGGGCTACTTGTAATATGTATCATTTCAAACTCACCACAATCAGCAGGGATGAAGAAACATGGAGCATCTTGATCACTGTCATTTTCCATGGAAGGTGGAATATTAATCATCTGAATGTTGTTTTCCAGGTTGCTTCCTGCTCTGACCACCATTTCTATAAAAAAAAATCAAATTCTATAAGAAAAGACTCCTGACCTTACATTCTATATTCAATGAAATGATCCTTCAGTAAAGTGTTTGTCACTAACTGATGTATGCTTAAAAATGGCTAAAGGAAAATCTTCAAACAGAGAGGATATAACAGAATTTTAGAGTATCAAGAAGAACAGTGGAAAGAAAAATATAGATGCAGAAAAACTGCATCACTCATATATTGTTGGCAGGAATGGAAAATGATACAGCCACACTAAAAAGCAGTTTGTCAGTTTCATATAAAAAACTAAGAATGCAATTACCAAAAGACCAGAAATTGCACTTTTGGGCATTCATCCCAGAGAAATGAAAACTTGTGTAAAAAATGAAAACTTGTGTAAAAGAGTGAAATGAATGACATGAAGAAAGATTAAAAACTATGGATGAGTATTCATATCAGCCTTTACCACTAACAGCCCAAATTAGGAAACCCAGAAGTTTTGAACAGGTGAACATGTGCATGTTTCCTGGTACATCCACGCCACGAAATACTACTCAACAATAAAAAAGGAGTGGCTGAATGAGTCTTCGGGAATTACACTGAGGGAAAGAAGTCACTCTCAAACACCACATGATTCCATTTATATAACAGCTGAAGGGACAAATTACAGATCTGGAGAACAGATCTGTTGCTACCAGCAGTTAGAGACAGGACAGGGAGTAGGAGTGGGAGGAAATGTCAACTGGAGGGAGGTGGGCGTAGTTATAAAAGAGCTATATGAGGGGTTACGGTGGTGATGGTACTGTTTCTGATCACCTGTCCTCTACCACAGGGGACTTGCCTGTGGTAGAGAATATGTGATAAAATTGAATGAAACTGGGGACATCTGAGTATTATCTGTGAATGGTATCATGTCATCTTCCTGGTTGTGATAATTTCTATCACCTTGCAAGTTGTTACCAATGGAGAAATTTGGGTAATGGGAACACAGAATCTCTGTATTATCTATTACAACTGCATGTGAAACTAAATTTTTTTAAAATAAAAACCTTAATTATAAAAAGCTACCACTATCTTGCACTAAAGATGCTGATGAATCTAGATCAAATATGCTACATGTCATAAGTATCATTTCAAACTCAGCGAAACTGGGAGGAATGCAGCAACATACTGAGGAAATGTTTTGGCTACTGCTGTTTTCCAATAAAAGTGGATAATTTGTTGTCTCAGGGCTCTTTTCCAGACTGGTTTGAGCTTCTACCAACATTTCTATAAATAAAATATTTTCAAGTACAGAAAGACAAGAAATCTCAACCATGAATTCCATATCAGGAAAAACTATTCTTTGGGAATGAAGCAGATTTATGACAACATGGATGAATCTGGAGGGTATTATGCTAAGTAAAATAAGCCAGAGAAAGACGAATACTGTATGTTGTCACTTAAATATAAAATCTAAAAAGAAAACAAGTCAAACTCATAGAATCAGAAAATAGAGTGGTGGCTGCCAGGGGCTGGGGAGTTAAAAAAAAATAGGGAGAGGTTGGTAAAAGGGTACAAACTATCAGTTATAAAATGAACTAAAGTCTGAGGATGTATAGCATGGTGACTTATGATTGATAATGTTGATCGTATAACTGAAATTTGCTTAGAAAATAAAACTTAAGCGTTCTCACCATAAAACATAGAAAGCTAAATATGTGAAATAATGGATGTGTTAATTAACCTGATGTTGAGAATCCTTTCACAATCACATTGTACTCTTTAAATATATTACAATTTTATTTATCAATTATACTTAAATAGAGCTAAAAATGAGCAAACTGTTTAAAAAAAGAATGAAGGGAAAATAAAAGACATTCTCACATGAAGGAAAGCTAAAAGTATATCTCACTAGGTGTTCACATTTAAGGATGGCTAGAGGAATAACTCCTCTATCAGAAAAAAATATTGAAAAAACAAATCTTGGAGCATCAAAATGGAAGAAAAAAAACAATGGAAGCAGAAGAAATAACAATGTGGAGAACCTCACTAACTCATACATCGCTGGCAGTGAAGTAAAACAGTCCAGCCTCTCTGAAAAACTGTTTGGCAGTTTTTTATAAAATTAAACATTATGCTATTATCATACAACCAAGCATCTATCTGCACTCTTGGGCATTTATCTAAGAAAAGTGAAAATTTATATTTACACAAAAACTTGGGCATGAATGGTCATACCAATTTTACTTGTAACACTGAAAACTGGAAAAAATCCAAATGTTCTTCAACAGTAAACCAATACACAAACTGTGATACATCCACACCATGGAATAGTACTCAACAGTGAAAAAGAAGGAAGTGGTGATGCATGCTACATGTCAGATGAATCTCCAGGGAATTATGCTGATATGAATTTGATTACAAAAGGGAAAAGTGAGGCATCCACGTGGGGGATAGAAATGTTTTATGACTTGACTGTGCTTGTTGATATCAAATCTACTAATGTGATAAAATCAGAACTAAATACATACACACAAATCAATACAATTAAAATGGAAAAATCTCAAGATCTGTGGATTTTATCAATGTCAATATCCTGGTTGTGATGTTCTATCATAGTTTTGCGAGATGTTATTGTTGGGAGAAATAGAAAACACATAAAACAGATTCTCTCCACATTATTTCTTACAGCTCATGTTCATCTTAAACTACCACAAAATTAAAGTTTAATTTAAAAAACAGCTTCCATTAGCTTAGGTTGAGGACATTGATGGACCTAAATTAAAGTGCTACTTAAAATATATATAATTTCAAACTCACCAAAATTGGGTGGGATGGAGATAGTTGAAGGGGCAACAGATGGGTTACTGTTATTTCCAAATAAAGCTGGGTAATACATTATCTGAGGGTTGCCTTCCACGATGGTTTCTCCTTTTGACTGCATTTCTAGAAATACAATATTTTCACATGCTGAAAGACAAGAACTCTCAAACATGATTTCTATATTGGGTGAGTTATTTTTTTAGGAAAGAAGGGGAAATAAAGACATTCTGACACAAAGGAAAAAAATTTTAATTGTCCTTAGCAGAGTAAAATAGTTAAAGAAATATCTTCAGACAACACATTATGAAATAAGGACTCTTGGAGCATCAGGAAGAAAGAAATAACAATAGATATATCAGAAATATGGATGGGAAGAAACTAGATCACCTATACATTGCTGTTGGGAATGTAAAATGGTACAGCCTCTCTGGAACACTGTTTGGCAGTTTCTCATAAAACTAAACATGTTATAACCATACAACTAAGCATCTGCACTCTTGGGCATTGATGACAGAGAAACAAAAACTTATATTTACACAAAAATCAGTACCTAATTGCTCATAGTAGCTTTACGTGTAGTATCCAGAGACTTGGAAAGAATAAAAAACAGATGTCCTTCAATGTATGAATTTTTAATATCTATACCATGGAAAGGAACTACTGAGGAATGAAAAGCTCCTTTACTCCTAATAACCAAAAACTGAAAAAAAGAAAACCCCAGATACCCTTCATCAGGTGAATGATTAAACAAAATGTAGTATATCTATAGCATGAACTATTATTCAGCAACAATAATAATAAACTATTGATATATGCAACAAACTGGATGAGTCTCCAGGAAATCAAGCTGGGTGAAAAAAAAAGCTAATCCCAAAAAGTTTCACAGTGTGAGTCCACTTATATAACCTTCTGAAGAGATAAATTACAGAAACAAAGAGATCAATGGTAGCCAGGTGTCAGGAATGGGTCTTAGGAGGAAGGAAAGGTGGGTATAATTATAAAAGGGCAATAATGATGGATCCTTGAGTGATGAAAATGATTTCTACCTAGACTATGGTGGTGGATGTGCAAATCTAATATAATAAAATGGCATACTGCTAAATACACATATGAACGTATATACACACACATACGAACACAGATACAAGTAAACCTGGAGGCATCTCAATAACATCTGTGGATTGTATCAGTGTCAATATGCACTTTGTACCACTACATGTAGTATAGTTTTGCATGTTGTTATCACTGGAGGAAATAAGTAAAGGATAAATGGGATCTCTCTGTAGTATTTCTTACAACTGCATATGAATCTTTAATTACAACAAAATTAAGTTTTTAAAAAGAGCTGCAATTGGCTTGTTAAAAATGTTGATGAATCTAGATTAAACAGCACTGCTTGTAATATGTATCCTTTCAAATTCACCAAAATTGAGTGACAGAGAGGGAGAAGGAAGGATCAGTATTTGGGCCACTGATATTTCCCAGGAAAGCTGGGTAATGCATTGTTTGAGAGCTATTTTCCAGGCTGTTTTTTTTTCTTTTCCTGGCATATTTGTAACTATGAATTTTTCACCTGCTGAAAGAGATCTCAACTGTGAATTCCATCTGAAATAAAGACCATCTGAAACAAAGGAAAGCTGAAAGACTGTTCCCAGCTGACTTACCCATATAGAAAGGCCAAAGGAAAACCTTAAAACAGAAAGGACATGAGGAAGGAAGGAAATTTGGAGGATCAGGAAGGAAGAACAATGGGAGAATAGGAATATGGATGTAGAGAAACTGGATCGCTCGTACAATTGCTGGTAAGAATGAAAAATGGTACAGCCTCTCTGGAAAACTGTTTAGCAGTTTCTTTTTCTTTTTTCTTTTTTTTTCCTTTGGCAGTTTCTTGTAAGAGTAAATGTTATTACCATTAGATTCAACAACTGCACTCTTGGTATTCACAACACTGAAATAAAAACTTACATTTACATCTTTAAACAACCAGTACATGGATGTTCACAGCAGCTTTATACCTAATACCAAAAAATGGAGGGGGAAAAAAAGCAGTGTCTTCCAATGAGTGAATGCACAGTGAAGACATGGAAAACTATTCATCAATAAAAGGGAAGGAAGTACTGGTACATGCAACAACATGTTGAATCTTCAGGGAATTATGCTGAGTGAAAAAAAAAACAATCCTCAAAGGTTATGTACCATAAGATTCCCTTTATATAACACTCTTGAAGTGAAAAAATTAGGGATCAGTGTTTGCCAGGAATTAGGGAATGGGCAGTGGGGAAGGAAAGGGTGACCCAACAGAGGTCGGTGTGGTTATAAAAGGGCAAAGCGAGGCATGTGTATGGGGATGGAAATGTTCTGTATCTTAACTATGGTGGTAGATTATCAAACTTATTCATGTGATAAAATTAGATATAAATATAAACAGGCATAAATTACTACAAGTAAAACTGGGAGCATCTCAAGAAAATCTGTGTATTGTATCAACGTCAGTATCATGTTTGCAATATTTTACTATTCTTTTGCAAGATGTTATCATTGGAAGAAAAGGGTAAAATGTGAAAGGGTTTCTTTATATTATTTCTTGCAAATATATATGAATCTAAAATTATTTCAAAATAAAAAGTTTAATTTAAAAAATGAGCTACCAATAGCCTGCATTAAGGATGTTGATGCATCTAAATTAAATAGTACTACTTGTAATATTTATCTTTTGAAACTCACCAAAATTGGGTGTAAGGCAGACACATAAAGAAGAACACTGCTCTTCGTCATTTCTTGATGAAGTTGGGTTATTAATTGTTTCAAAGTTGCATTCCACACTAGTTTCTGCTATTTCTGGCATGTCTACAGGAAGAACATTTTTCAGGTGCTTAAGAACTTTCAACCATTAATTCTATACAAAGCACAACTATCCTTCATTAATGTATGAAAAATAAAGACAGTCTCACAGGAAGAAAAAGTAAAAGAATGTGTCCCTTGTAGGCATATATTTAAAGAAAAGCTAAGGGAAAGTCTTCAAATGAAAGTGATATTATAAAACAAGGAATCTTTGAGAAGGAAGGAAGGAAGGAAGGAAGGAAGGAAGGAAGGAAGGAAGGAAGGAAGGAAGAAAAGGGGTTGGGAGGCTGGGAGAAAGGGGCAAAGGGTTAAAGAAGTACAAATTAGTAGTTGATAGTTGGTCACAGGGATGGGCAGCATGGCATAGGGAATGCAGTTAACATTAATATATTGGCTAGGTGGAGAGCCAGAGGAGAGAAAGATCAATCAGGGGGATCATTTCATAAACTATATAAATGTCTAACCAATGTACTATATACTTGAAACTAATAATAAAATAAAATTTAAAAAGAAAGAACAAATGAACAATGGAGAGAAAAAATGCATGCAGAGAAATTGTATCGTATACATTATGAGTGGAAAGTAAAATGGCACAGCTCCTCTGAAAAATGTTTTTAGCAGTTTCTTATAAAACTAAACATGGAATTACCATATGACCCAGAACTGTCCTCTTGGGCATTCATCTCAAAGAGATGTAAACATATTTACACAAAAATCAGTACATGATTGTTCATAGAGTTTAATTTGTAGCAGCCAAAAATTAGAAATATTGCAAATGTCTTTTAATGGGTGAAGAGATAAAACAAACAGCTATCCATCCATCCCATGGAATAGTACTCAACAATAAAAAGAAAAGAACTATTGATACACACAATAATTAGTATGAATCTCCAAGAAATTATGTTTAGTAAAATAAAAATGCCATGCCAAAACATTATATAGTATTTTATTCCATTTAAATAACAATATTCAAATAACAAAATTATAGAAAGGGAGTTCAGCTCACTATTTACCAGCGGTTAGGATGGGGCAGGGTAGGATGGAAGGGTGACCAGAGGGAGGTAGTTATGGTTATAAAAGGACAATATGAAGGGTCCTTGTGGTGATGATGGAAATGTTCTGTAGCACAACTGAGGTAGTGGACAGATATACTGACTTATGGAATAAAACTGCATAGACCTAAATACATGCATACATGCACAAATGTGAATTTAATCAATGTCAGTATCCTGGTTGTGATATTTTACTATAGTTTTGCAAGGTGTTATCATTGGGAAAAATGGGTAAAGCATAAATGGAATCACTGTATAATTTCATACAGCTACACATGAATCTAAAATTATTTTAAAATAAAAAACTTAATTAAAAAAGAGCTACCATTGACTTGTATTAAGAATGTTGGTAAATCTAGATTAAACAGTGCTACTTGGGATATGTATCATTTCTAACTCATTAAAATGAGGAAGGACGAACACAGATGAAGAGGCAGTTTCTTGACCACTGTCATTGCCCAATAAAGTTGTGTAATACATTGACTCTGCTGTTTTCAAGGCTAGTTCCTGCTCTTTCTGGAATTTCTATAAATAAAATAGTTTTCAAAGGCTGTAGTACAAGAATATCCATGAATTCCATGCTGGGTGAAACTGTCCTTCAGGAAAGAAGGGAAAATAAAGACATTCTCACACAAAGGAAAACTTAAAAATTTTGTCCCTGGCAGACATACTCTTCAAGAAAGGTTAAAGGAAATCTTCTACCAGTAAGGATATGATGAAAGGAGGAATAAAAGCTTAAGAAGGAAGAAAGAAAAATGGAAAGAGCAGAAATATGGATTCGGAGAAGCTGGATCACTTATACATAGCTGGCAGGAATGTAAAATGGTATAGCCACACTGGAAAACAAGTAGTTTTCTCATAAAATTAATCATGCAATTAACATATAACCAGCAATTGAACTCTTGAGTATTCATATCAAAGAAATGAAAACTTGTGTTTACAAAAAAAAATCCCCTGTTCATGAATATTCATAGCAGCCTCACTCCTAATAGTTAAAAACTGGGAGGAAAAAAAGGCAAAATTTTCTTCAATGGATGAGTAGTTATAAACTATGTCAGATTGGATCTATACCATGGGATGCCACTCAGCAATAAAAAGGAAGGAACTAGTGATACATGCAACAACTTGTTTTAATCTCCAGGGACTTGCATTGAGCAAAAAAAAAAAAAGCCAACATCAAAAAGTTACGTACTATACGCATCCAACTATATAACACTTCTGAAGGGACAAAAATGAAGAGTAGATCAGTGGTTGCCAAGAATTAGGGATTGGGGAATGGGAAGGTAGGGCTACCACAGGGTAATGAGTGTGGTGATAAAAAAGAAACACAAGTGATCCTTGTGGTGATGAAATATTCTGTACCTTCACTATGGTGGTGGACATACAAACCTTACATGACAAAACTGCATAGAACTAAATGCAGAGAAACACAAATGAATACAAGTGAAACTGAATAAGAGCATGGATTATATCAACATCAATATCCTGGTTATGCTATTTTAGCATAGTTTTGCAAGCTGTTACCTTTGGAGGAAATTGAGTAAAAGGTATCACTGTATTATTTTTTATAACTACATGTGAATCTACAATTATCTCAGAATAAAACTTTTAACTGAAAAAAATAGCTACTGCTAGCTTGCATTAAGGATGCTTTTAAAATCTAGATTAAAGGATGTTATTTATAATACATGCCATTTCAAACTCACCAAAATTAAGAGAGTTACAAAGAGTTGATGAGGCAGCGTCTGGGCTCACGGTATTGTTTTCCATTAAAATTGAGTAGTTCATCATCTCAGGGGCGTTTGCCAAATTGGATTCTTCTTGTGGCACAACTGCCGGGTTTTCATTGTGGCAGAACTGCTGCTGGGAATCCTGAGGAGATGAGATAACACTGCTGGTACTTTTGGCACCTCTGCTGCAAAAGCAGGATAGGACAGCAAGACCAGAAAATAGACTGTCTAGTGTGTAATGGAGCTGTAATGAATATGTGGGGACAGTTATGGAAAATGGTAGACTCTCCCTGAGGACTGGCTGCTGCAGTTCAGGGAGTACTGCTAACTGAAGAGACATTCCTACAGGGTTGGTCCAATTACACAGGGCTACAATTTCCCTGTCCAGGATAAGAGAATAGAGTGGCTTAGTTCTTCTCTTTGGTTCCTAGATTTTCTCCATGAGGTGTACAATCAAAACTTTTTCGTGCAAATCCAAATGACCTCTAAACCGACACAAATCTAGTGTAAATCATCTCTGAGTAAAAATTAGAATGAACAAGTTGGTAAAAGCATTAATACCTATTTTCCTTGCAACATCGTTTTCCAAAGTTAAGGATAAATGCTGAATTTGTATTATATGGTTTTTATTCCTTCCTATTCAACTCTATATCCTAATTGAGTTTTCTACATTATAGTTACAAACAAATATATTCAGTATCATAATTTCTCAAAATTAAATTTCACCATTCTTTCAAAGAGGTTTAGTCTCCCATCTGCTTCTAAAGTAAGTACAGATCAGACTTGCCAGTCTCAGAGTTATTAGTTCTCTCTCATTTCTGATTGGGATCTTTAGCAACTTTAGGTTTAACACAGTACTAAAAATCTTTTTATAATACCTACATTGATTAAAAATGATGGTTTCTCCCAAGAATGTTGCATTTTTGAAATGATTCCACACAGCTGGTTAACCTGCATATTTGTGCTCTTAATAAGGTCTTGCAAACCCTATAATAATAAAAAACATTTTAGTACCTCCTATTTCAAAATAAAAGTGGCATATAAGAAAATACCATTAAGCCAAATTTTAACTGCTAGAAACAAAATTCTCAAGTCATCATAAATTCCTTGTTTCCCACTTGATACCTGGTTAACCTCCTATGCATCTACTCCATGTCATACAGGCATTTTTAAGAAGCTTTAACTTAAGAAAGTAAATGTACCACAATTCCTATAATCCATCACATTTATGATGGAGTCATTTTACATAAAGGTGTTATTTTATGAAAGATATTTTCTCATCTGCTAAAGAACCAAAGAGCTTCTTTCCGTATGATGGCGGCATGAACTAATAGGCAGTGAGAATTCCACTCTGGAAAGAACAGTGAGCCAAATAAAACAGATGTGACTGTTAGCTTCAAAGTATTTTAAAAGCAAGCAATCAACAATGAACCTTGTAAAGTTTTTCAGTACACATTCCCTATATGCCAATCAGGTATGTGACTGATAAAACATGAGAATTCTTGAAATACACAGAAATTTCATTAGAGCAAAAAAATACGCTTAAATACGAGGCTAAGACCATTTCCTCATTCATTCATTCTAATAAACATTTACTGAGGTCTACCACCTGTCAGAACTACTATGCTAGATACTGGAAACATGCACATTACGAAAAGAAAAAAAACTGTCCTAACAAACTCCCATTTTAGCTGGAGAGAGGGACAAGTAAAGAAAGAGATGATTTCAACAGAGAAAGTGATTAACAGCCTGGAGCAGTGGTTCTCAAAGTGTGGACCATTGACCAGCAGCATCAATATCACCTACTAGCTTGTTGGAAATGCAAAATCTCTCACCCCAGACCTAAGGAACTGGGAACTCTGAGAG